>OZ024823.1:106836475-107185309 GCA_964016985.1 Anodontia alba
AAGATTTTTAAAGTTTTCTATTTAGATATATAGGGAAAATAAGCCCCACCCCTAGCAACCATGTTTTTTGACGAATCATGATTGCTTGAACAATCTTGATAGGGGGTCACCAAAGCAACATTCCTGGCAAGTAATATTAAAATCAGTCAGGTGGTTTCTGACAAGATGAATTTTAAAGTTTTCTATACAGATATATACGGAAAATAAGCCCCGCCCCATGAAGGCCATGTTTTTTGACGTATCATGAGGGCACAATCTTAGTAGAAGGTCACCAAAGCACATTCCTGTCAAGTTACATTGAAATCAATCCAACGGTTTTTAAAGTTTTCTATATAGGGAAAATATGCTCCGCCCCCTAGCCGCCATGTTTTTTGATGAATCATAACGGCTTGAACAATCTTGGTAGAGGGTCACCAAAGAAACATTCCTGCCAAGTTATATTGAAATCGGTCCATTGGTTTCTGAGAAGAAGATTTTTAAACTTTTCTATATAGATATATTTGGAAAATAAGCCCCTCCCAGTGGCGGCCATTGTTTTTTGACGAATCATGATAACTTGAACAATCTTGGTAGAGGGTCAACAAGGAAAGATTTCTACCAAGTTATAATGAAATCGGTCCAGTGGTTTCTGACAAGAAGATTTTTAAAGTTTTCTATAGAGATATATAGAGAAAATAAGCCCCACCCCCTGGCAGAATTTTTTTTAGACGAATCATGACTACTTGAACAATCTTGGTAGCAGGTCACCAAAGCAACATTCCTGCCAAGCTATATTGAAATTGGTCCATTGGTTTCTGACAAGAAGATTTTTAAACTTTTCTATATAGATATATAGGGAAATTAAGCCTCCCTCCCCACCCACCACCCGGCGGCAATGTTTTTTTGACAAATCATGATAACTTGAACAATCTTGGTTAAGGGTCAAAAGGAAAGATTTCTGCCAAGTATTAATGAAATTGGTCCAGTGGTTTCTGACAAGAAGATTTTTAAAGTTTTCTATATTTATAGGGAAAATAAGCCCCGCCCCCTAGCTGCTATGTTTTTTGACAAATCATGACGGCTTGGACAATCTTGGTAGAGGATCACCAAGGAAACATTTTTGCCTAGTTATATAGAAATCGGTCCAGTGCTTTCTAACATGAAGATTTTTAAAGTTTTCTATATAGATATATAGGGAAACAAGAGGTCCACAGGCCACGGCTCGCTCACTTGAGTCACTGCAGACATGCAGATGTTATGCAACATTTTTCCAGTCCTATCATCACAACTAATGAAAAGATCATCATTTGAGCAGTTCTTAGTTTTGAAGAAGAATATATGGGCCTGACAGTCAATGGAGCATGATCATTTGAATAAACCATCAATCACATTTCAACAGTAGGATCAATGTGAAATTTGGTGGAAATTGGCTAAGTGGATTCTGAAGAATCATGATTTTATACATGTAAACAGCACAGTGGCAGAGAAATATAATAAATATAAACAAGATGATGGCCATCTAAGATTTCCAATCAGAACAATTTTAACTACTGTTGATCTACAATTCACTTGAATACTTTCAATATAAATGTATATGGCCCATACAAATGCATGGGGAAGCAAATTTGACCTTGGAGGTAAAAAGGTCAAACGTCAACATAGAACCATCATTTTAGCAATTTTGGTAGCTCTCCTGTCCCCCATAATATGTGCAAAGATAAGGGCCCAGGGCTTATTTGGTTATGGAGAAGAAGATTTGTAAATTTTTTTTTACCATTATATGGGCATGGCAGCCATTTTGATCAATGGACCATGCCCATTTTAGCAATCTTTCATTCTCCTGCCCAAGGAGGCTCTGCATGAAATTTGAGCAACACTGGCCCGGAGGCTTCAGAGGAAAAGTCATTTGAAATTATCAACATTTTTTCCATACAAATGTATGGGGCCCATACAAATGCATACAGAAGCAAACTTGACCTCGCCGTAAAAAGGTTAAATGTCAATGTATGACAATTATTTTAGCAACCTTGGTAGACCGCCCATTCCCGATGATATATGCAAACATTCAGCCACATGCCATCCTCGATTTTGGAGAATAACATTTTTAAATGTTTTTTTCCCATATAAATGCATAGGGAAGCAAACGACCTTGCCGTAAAAAGGTCAAATTTTAGCAACTTTGGTAGACCCTCCGTCCCCGATGAATTATGCAAAGATTCAGCCCCAAAGCATCCTCGGTTCTGGAAAAGAAGATTTTTAAATGTTTTTACCATATATGGGCATGGCGGCCATCTTGGTTAATGAACTGCGACCATTTAAGCAATCTTTTGTTCCCCCAACCTAAGGAGGCTCAATATGAAATTTGAGCAAATTTGGCCCAGAGGCTCCAGAGGAGATATTATTTGAAATTCTGAACATTTTTCCCATATAAATGCATAAGGAAGCAAAATTGACCTTACCGCAAAAAGGTCAAATGTCAATGTACAACCATTATTTTAGCAACTTTGGTAGCCCTCCCATTCCCGATGATATGTGCAAAGATTCAGCCACAAGGCATGCTCGGTTTTGGAGAAGAAGATTTTTAAAGGTTTTTCCCATACAAAAGCATAGGGAAGCAAACTTGACCTTGCCGTAAAAAGGTCAAATGCCAACGTACGACAAATCTTATAACAACTTTGGTAGACCTCTTGTCCCTGATGATTCTTGCAAAGATTCAGCCCCAAGGCATCCTCGGTTATGGAGAAGATTTTTAAAGGTTTTTACCATATATGTGCATGGAGGCCATCTTGGGTCAACGGACCATGACCATTTTAGCAATCTTTCGTTCCCCCACCCTAAGGAGGCTCCACATGAAATCTGAGCAAAATTGGCTCAGCGGCTTCAGAGGAGAAGTCATTTGAAAATGTTAATGGACGGAGGAAAAGTGATCACTATAGCTCATCCTGAGCAGAGGTCAGGTGAGTTAAAAAAAAAAAGTCCCACCCCCCTGGCGGCCATGGTTTTTGACGTATCATGACGGCTTGAACAATCTTGGTAGAAAGTTACAAAAGAAACATTCCTGCCGTGTTATATTGAAATCGGTCCAGTGGTTTCTGACAAGAAGATTTTTAAACTTTTCTGTATAGATATATAGGGAAAATAAGCCCCGCCCTCTGGTGGCCATGTTTTTTGAGGAATCCAAATGGCTTGAACAATCTTGGTAGAGTATTACTAAAGGAACGTTTCTGTAAAATTATATTGAAATCGGCCCAGTGTTTCTGACAAGAAGCTTTTAAAAGTTTTCCATATAGATATATACATGTAGGAAAAATAAGCTCCGCCCCCTGGCAGCCATGTTTTTTGACGAATCCAGATGGCTTGAACAATCTTGGTACAGGATCACCAAACAAACATTCCTGCAAAATTATATTGAAATCTGTCCAGTGGTTTCTGACAAGAAGATTTTTAAAGTTTTCTATATAGATATAAAGGGAAAATAAGCCCCGCCCCCTGGCGGCCATGTTTTTTGACGAATCCAAATGGCTTGAACAATCTTGGTAGAGGATCATCAAAGTAACACTCCTGCAAAATTATATTGAAATTGGTCATACTTTACTGGATGTATTTGGCCAGACAGTCCCGAGCAAACATTGTAAACCCCCATGAGATGCTACAAAATGCGGTGTCACATCAGGGGCTACACTGTTTGCCACCCATTGAGCTACTTTTAGACAAAACATTCGGTAGTAAATTGTACTTGTTAGCTCACCTGAGGGCAAAGTGCTCATGGTGAACTGTTGTGGTCAGTCAATGTCCGTCGTCCGTCATGCGACGTCAACAATTGATTTAAAAGCCTACTCCTACACCCCTGGGCAAATTGACTCGATACTTGGTAGGAAGCATCGGGATGACTTGTACATCAAAAATAGCTAAAATCATGCCGATCGGAAATCCAAGATGGCCGCCATCTTGAAAATCTATTTTTCGCTTCTTCTCCTGAACCGAAAGGCCAATTGACTTCAAACTTTCTAGGAAGCACTGGGGTGACTTGTAGATCAAAAATAGTTAAAATCTTGCCAATCGAAAATCCAAGATGTCCGCCATGGCAGCCATCTTAAATCTATTTTTAGCTTCTTCTCCTGAACCGAAAGGCCAATTGACTCCAAACTTGCTAGGAAGCATCGGGGTGACTTGTAGATCAAAACTAGCTAAAATCGTGTTGATCAGAAATCCAAGATGGCCACCATCTTGAAAATCTATTTTTCGCTTCTTCTCCTGAACGGAAAGGCCAGTTGACTCCAAACTTGCTAAGAAGCATCGGGGTGACTTGTAGATCAAAAATAGCTAAAATCATGCTGATCGGAAATCCAAGATGGCCGCCATGGCAGCCATCTTGAAAATCTATTTTTCGCTTCTTCTCCTGAACCAAAAGGCCAATTGACTCCAAACTTGCTAGGAAGCATAGGGGTGACTTATAGATCAAAAGACGCTAAAATCATTCCAAACGGAAATCCAAGATGGCCACCATGGCGGCCATTTTGAAAATCTATTTTTCGCTTCTTCTCCTGAGCCGAAAGGCCAACTGACTCCAAACTTGGTAGGAAGCATCAGGGTGACTTGTAGATCAAAAATAGCTAAAACCATGCTGATCGGAAGTCCAAGAGGGCCACCCTGGTGGCCATCTTGAAAATCTTTTTTTCGCTTCTTCTCCTAAACCCAAAAGCTAGTTGACTTGAAACTTGGTAGGAAGCATCGGGGTGACTTATAGATTAAAAATGGCTAAAATCGTTCTGATTGGAAATCCAAGATGGCTGCCATGGTGGCCATTTTGAAAATGTAGATTTTTCACTTCTTCTCCTGAATCAAAAGGCTTATTGGCTTTAAACTAGGTAGGAAGCATCAGGGTGACCTGTAGATCAAAAATAGATAAAATCATCCCTATCAGAAATCCAAGGTGGCCGTTATGACAGCCATCTTTAAAATCTATTTTTCGCTTCTTCTCCTGAATTGAAAGGCCATTTGACTCGAAACTTGGTAGGAAGCATTTAGGTGACTTGTAGATCTAAAATAGCTTAAATTGTTTGGATAGGAAATCCAAGATGGCTGTCATGGCGGCCGTCTTGAAACTCTTTTCCTTTCACTTATTTTCCTGAACCAAAGGGCCAGTTAATTTGAAAATTGGTAGGAAGCATCAGGATGACATGTTGATATAAAAATAGCTAAAATCCTTCCGATTGGAAATCCAAGATGGCGGCCATCTTGAAAATCTATTTTTCTTTACTTCTTCTGAACTGAAAGACCATTTATTGACTCGAAACTTAGTAGGAAGCATCAGGGTGACTTGTAGATCAAAAAACGCTCAAATGGTTGCGATAAGAAATCTCAAATTGCGGCTATGGTGGCCATCTTGAAAATCTGTTTTGAACTTTTTCCCCTGAACCGAAAGGGCAATTGACTTAAAGTTCATTGGAAGTATCGAAGTGACTTGTAGATCAACAGTAGCTAAAAGTCATTCTGATTGGAAATCCAAGATGGCTACCATCTTGTTTATGTTTATTATATTTCCCTGCCACTGTGCTGTTTACATGTATAAAATCATGATTCTTCAGAAACCACTTGGGGGTGGTCGGGTGGTGCGAAGGTGCTGTGTATCTTACATCACTGGGGCGTCCAACTGATATTGGCTTACAGTTGGGCAAGGCCTGCTATCCTTGTAGTGGGTAAGGGTAGAGGGGGAATGTTTTTATTTCTTCTGTTTCTTCACTTTCATTCTGTTCCTCTTTCTTCCCTGTCCCTCTTCCCTGTCCCTGTTCCTCTACTCTCTCTTCTATCTCTTTTCTCCCTTTCTCTGGGAGACGACACAAAATGACCCTCAAGGGTTGACGTGTCGTTAAACCCCAACACAATCAATCAATCAGAAACCACTTAGGCAATAGCAACCAAATTTCACATTGATCCTACTGTTGAAATGTGATTGAGAGTTTGTTCAAATGATCACGCTCTATTGACTGTCTTGCCATATATAATATTCATCTTAAAAATTAAGAACTGCTTAAAGGATGATCTTTTCATTAGTTGCGATGACAGGATTGGAAAAATGTTACATAACATCTGCATATCTGCACTCACAATGCTACTCAGGTGAGTGGCCCGTGGGCCTCTTGTTCAATTTTAAATAAAGTATGGTAAGGAGTTGAGGTGAGTAACCGACCCAGAAATCAAATTTCGGGTAAGGTGTTCACATGCTGTGTTTAAAGGAGTGTAGATATTGATGTAGTGTATGTACAAGAATCTCAGACATGTGACAGACTATTGAAGCGATATATGAGCCTCTTCATGGGATAAAAATCTTATGCCATATGCGAACAACAAAGACACGTGGTTTTTGCTATGCGCAGTCTGATCAGCACCGTTGTTGTTCGCTGTCTAGACAGTAAACAACCTATCAAAACTTTCAAGACTAGCTAATCTGGCACAATGGCCGAGTTAGCCAGTCTACGGCTGAGTAAGCAGGTCTGAGTCTTATTTGGTCGAAAACCTCGAAGACAGGTTTTTCATGTCGTTGCTTATATATTATCTGTACTTTGACAAAGTGCAGGGAGACTTTGTAGCGGCATCACACAGTGCTAAACACAAGCTACAATTGGATTAATTAACGCATAATTTTACTGCAAGCATATTTTATTTTCGGGCTTCAGAAGGGGGAAAATAGGACCTTATGCACATACTCCTTTCAACTTCTTAAACCTCATTGAAATATATTTATATCGGAAGGTTTATTAAACCCAGAAAATAGGAGCTAAATTTTGCAGTAAGGAGGGTGTACATGCCGAAAAATTGTTATGCCATGAATTATACGATTTTTGCTTAAAGGATCTGTTTTAAGGTCTTTGTGAACATGTCGCTTTGCGACAAATGTCTTATATTGAATTAATTTTCTCCGTAACACATTATCCAAGTTGATAAAATAATATATAGAGGCTGTTGCATTATGTGAGGGATTTTTACAGATCCCTCATTTATTATTCGGAACTAGCGAAACTATTTGGAACTAGCCAAATCAGTGGAGAACTTCACATTCATCACAAGGGCAGATAACCTAAGGCGAAGGACAAAGTCTTTGGTGTGATATTTCAAGGAAGGCTAGTACTCTGTATCAGCCAATAAAGTCCAAATTTTGATCAGCCACTTATTTGGAAATTGTTATGAAGCATAACTTTACCTGGTTCTAGCCAAATGACTGTATCTGATCAATTGTGCCAGCTTTAGTGTTCAGACAACAAAATTCACTTGCCTACACCTATATGCTTATGTGTGTGCAGAGTTGGAGCATGGGCATGTCACTATGACTTTGAGGATTCAAAATGTTCTTGGTATTTTTGCAGCTAATAAAAATTGTCCAGATAATTGAGGAGTGTGGGTAAAAAATATTTCAGTCATTATAAATAAAGATAAAGAGCCTTAAATAAAAGGTTACATATAAGAATTTAAGAAATAGACAACATAAGCTGTGTAGAGCTTTTAATGCTTATAAGTTCTTTCAACAGCTAGCCCTACTGGGATGTCCAACAGAACCATGATCAAAATCAAGATTTGTGATCTAGTTTGCTATGTTTTTACTATACATATGTGTACAGTATAATAATTACTGTATTTTTTAAGTGTAGTCCCATATAATTCACATCTTAGAATTTTTTGCTGTTATTATTTAGCCCGGTTTCATGTATTTTCACGTTACTAATGGTAAAACGTTTCATCATAACTACTTACAGAGACAAATGCTGAAAATAATTCTGAAGTCATCTAAATTATTATCTGAGCATTTATTTTATGTACAAATAATGCAGTTCTTTGGATTTGATTTGTGAAAGCATTTGTGTAAACAAGCCAACCATGTTGCCGCCATTTTGAACCAAAAGCCATGTAACTTCGCGTTAATTAAATTTTTGGCAGAAAATCATCATGTAATTGTAATGTGATTTTTGCAAATTTTGGCCATTTTCAAAATAAAGTACGGATACCGTATTAATCCGCCTATAAGACGATTTGTTTATAAGACGGGGGGCTGTTTTTGGGCCCTTCCCAGGCAGGATTTTGCTTTTAATTAATTATAAGATGGGTTAAAAAAGTCGCCTGTCGGAGACATTCCCTGCCACTCAGAAATTCCTAAAGTACATGAAGACATCGGCGAAGATTGGTCAGATTTGTAAGTGAATTTATCACAGAGCAGGAATTAAAAAAAACTCCCAACACCACTTACAAGCATGCATACCGTATTTAACTGTGTATAACACGCACCTTATTTACCCAGAAAACGTTTATAAAAATCCGATATGTATTATTTATAGGAACACCAAAATCGGGACAGAAATCACCAAGATAATCGGTCGCGAAAACTCATGACATTCACGATCGCCCGTTAAAAATGCGAAATAGAATGATTGCTATAAGATATTCATGATTTTTTATACCTATCTCGCCCATACCAGGGTTCTGGCAGCTCAAAACAAGCAACTCGATCTGATTTATAGTAATTTGATATCCATTTCATGTCCATGCTTTTTTTGTTTACGCTTTTTTATTTTGCTGATCATGTGATCTCTTCAAAGGGAAACTACTCAAACAGGCATATGCATATGAATCTGTATTGATTACCGGACTTTGACAAGACTCAACCGTAACTTGAATAAATCAGCCTGCACAACTGATTTATTGTAGTTCAAAATAGGAAATAAATTTGGTAGAACATAAATATTGGCACGAACGATCATACATTGAAAAAATAAAAAAGTATTTAAGTTTATGCAATTATTAAAATTATTGATAATAAACAAAACCAACTGGGCTTTTTAGGTAGGTAGATCGGTCATTTGCATTTTATCTTTTATTTTCTTACCACCCAGCTAGCATTCTACGTAAATCTACATCGGGCCGTCATCGGCCCGTCAGCTACCCTGACGGGCCGATGACGGCCCGATATAGATTTACGTAGAATGCTGACTGGGCATATGTTTATCTTTTTTTTTTTTTTTTATTTAAACTTTTCTTCCAACTTACCAAAAAAATTGTTTGAAATAAACAATGTTTATGATAAAGAAAATCAAACTACCAGCATACATCTGTGCACTTAATTGGTTAATTGGCAGTCAGAATGACAACTAGTCGACTTTAGTTGTTGTTTGCATTGCCCTGAGGCACTGAGTTGATAATTTCACGTCTCAGTTAAGAAAGTGACACAAAGAAGGTGTTAATTATGAGAACACAAAAGAAATAACTACATTTTTATTATCATAGCGTCTGCAGTGGGGAAGCAAAGAACTGCCTACACTACATCAAGTTGCCTGAGGCCCATGGTAACAGAGCTGCACAACGAAAATTCAGTTAGCATTATCGTAAATTCGGCCTGTTTCTACTCTAAACCTTCCGAGTTCGGCCATTTTCAACTCAATCCTAGTGAAATTTGACACTTAGTATCTGGTAACTTAGTAAATAACGCACAGATAAATTCTTCGTGTTTTACATAGAACATCTGTTTTTTTTATTTCAAAACTATTTAGCAAATATTCAGTGCGTGTTATACACGGGTGCGAGTAATACACAGAAAAATTCGGTACTTCACCTACAAAATTACCTTGCTGCTATTTCTGTCAAGGGACGAAGGTAAACATTATATCCTTCTACCGGTTTCGAAGATCGGCATTTTCCGTGACCACGTGGCACCACCGGACTTTGCCGAAAATACCGATATGGCCAAAGATCTTGATTATAAGATGGGTCTGGATTTTTGGGAGCTTTTTTTTTTTTTTTTTTGGAAAAATCCCCGTCTTATAGGCGGATTTATACGGTACCTTAGATTTGATATTTTCATAGAAAAAATAAGTTAGTCTTAGCTGTAAAAATTGATTTAATAGATATAGGTGTAAATGTCATTAAGGACTGTTATCACCACGGTCAATATATTTCTTTTCTAAGCGGAAATCACAAAACAACAGTGTATTTCTGAAAACAAACCTTGCCCACTAAAGCGTGACTTTGTATTTAAAACATCCAGCAGGTAGGTGGCGCTGCCGTTTATTTTCATTGAGAAATCAGTTTAACGCAGTATTGAATTTAACGCGAAAATACATGGAGTATATTACTTTTATTCACACAGACTATTCAGGCTGACAAAATTAATCAGATAATTGATTAACTGATCTATAAATTCCACAAAAATGATTATCATTACAGATGTCTTATAATCAATGAGACGCCACATTTTGCGGCATCCCATCTGGGTCTACACTGTTTGCTCAGGCCTATTTGACCAAATACATACAGTAAAGTATAACATGGGAAGAGTCCTGCTCAGACAGACAAGTAAATTGACCAAATCTTTTGTGATAAATAATCGATCACAATGACAGGAGTGATAATCGACCAGATTAGCCAGCCTTAGAGTCTATTTATACATTGTATTTGCTGTATGATGATTCTAGTGAATAAAAAGAAAAGAAAAAAAATGCAACAATGTATCTATTTAAAGATACTGCCTCCAGATTTGTGGGACCTTTACCCAACCCGATCACATGATGAACAGGCCCTGCCTAAGGCAACTCTGCCCTGGAGACTATAGGCAGCCCAACTACTTTGCTGGCCCTGATGGGCGGGGGCCGTGGTCTGTGAGTCGTGATTTCTGAATACCCGATAATCAGTGCACGCCGGTAATAGGTACCAAGTTACGCTACACTACCGGTCACAGGAGCTTGACATTGGATAATTTCTACTTATAGGGCCTGACCTTCGATTATTTCATAATCGTAGGGACAGGCCCTATAAGTAGAAATTAGCAAACGTCAAGCTCCTGTGCTACCGGTTGCTACATGAAATGCACTTTACGGCATCAGGAATTTTGCTGAAGAACTGAACAAGTATCTGTTGTTGTTTTTCGCGTGCGACACACCATGAATTTCAAAAATGCAGGTAAAAGAAGCTTTCATGTCTGTAGCCTCGCGAAAAATAAACTGTTCGACAGCCGGTAGATTCTAGTAAACAAGCTGGTTGTCATACGACAACACACACAGTTGTCGCAACACCCAGAAGGTCGGAAACCAGACACGATACGTATCGCTGAGCACTTTCATTGGCTGACTGACATCACATGTCTCAGTCGAAACACTCGGTGTTATTCGCTTTAATCATTGCGACTTTTCAGGCCACGGCAAGGGTCCGTACACACAATTCTGTTCTATTCCATACGTGTTATCATTTGACGCCACCGTCGTGGCTGCTTCTTCGCGGCTGCTTCTTCGCAGCCACGAGGCGGTGTCGCTACAAGAAAATGCATCTGTATTATTGCAAGGAAGTATCCATCAAAGAGATGGGATATTTAGTCCTGATTCAAGAGGGCGTCAATGCCTACCATGTTGTTTAGTATTATTGGTGAAAGCTGTACAGAAAAGGATCTGTACCAACAAGTTGAATGTCAACAACATGAATGAAATTCTGTTTGCAGGAGATAAATTATACAAGTATGCAAAAAAGAATGCCAAGACATATCATGACTATTTAGAGCCATGTGATTTGCCATCTTATTTTTCACTTGACAACCAGCATTATCCCTGGAAAGTGAAAAAAAAAAAAAAAAAAAAAAAAAAATCATTTTCAGGAAATTTAAATATCTTATCCTTAGTGGAGTATCCTTTCCTTGATTTAGAGACAGGACTCGCTATGACTTTCTCATTCAACCCATATGCAGTCTTCATTTGCAACGGCTTTTTTATTGCATTATTGGAACAAGGTGACTGTTTCTACCTTTTTGAGTCACATGCAAGAGCTTCAGATGGAATGCCAAATGTTAATGGCAAAAACATTTTGTTAAAGAAAACAAATATAACTGGCATTTTCCTTACATTTGCGGAGATTGTTTAGTTTTGATAATTCCTTTACTACAACAGCGGTGAGTCAGTTTGATTTGCATTCGCTCTGTATATCTCATGTTTGCAGGGAGACCATAAAATGATACCAATGAGCTGGGTTTCAAATTTGTGACATAACTACCTATCCTCCTTTACAAGAATGTATTTCATTTGAGTTGTGTCCATCACAGCCTTATGCTTCCTCCCAGCTTGCTGACAGCTTAAATGAACACGGTTCCGCATTACTTGATTCACCCCTTATATGTGAAGAATTGCAAACCTCCCTGAATAAGAAACTTAAGTTAAGTGACACATCAAAGATGGTTTGAGCAGTAAGAAATTTAAAAACAAAGAAAGTGCTATAGTCACACAGTTTCACAAGTTGGTGTCTTGTGGTCCCCAGTACATATGTACAAGTTGTTGTCAAACATTTTTCAGACATTCTGATGTTAAATTTGATATTCAGGGTCTAAAGCCCGAGATGAAAAGACTCTGTACATTAGGACATAAAAGTGTGGAGGATAAGGAATGGATCTGTCAACAATGTGCTAATAGTTTGAAGAAAAATAACTTGAACAAATATCTTCCTTTTTGTCAAGCCCGCTTGCGCTGAGCAAGACATAGTCACCATAGCTGCATTTAAGTGTATATTAGTGAGTCCATCCGTATTTGTCCGTCCTAGCTAGAAATTTTGCATGCAGAATCATCTTTCAGTGTAGTTTGAAATTTCTCCAAGACTTGACCTTGAGGTCAGATTTGTCAAGGACATGCACTTACCAGCAGAATTTAAGAGCTTTTAAAGAAAGTCTTCTATTCAGGAAGTGCAATGCCCAGATGCTTGATATATTCCATAGAGCTCCATCTTATCGTATAGTATTGGTAGCATTGGAATGTCGTCTATCTTCTTTGCATGTATTGTGTAAAATTGCATAGAAGATACACAGCACTCCATTAGTACTTTACAAGCTAGCAGACTCTTAGGACTATCAGTCCTTTGATTGTATAGTTAAAGTGCAAAGGAATTTAAAGAATCTTGTTTGGAGTTGTGAGACCCATCTGACTTAGTACATTGTAGGTTATATTTAGCTATTTCACTGCCATAGGAGATGATAATAGGCTTTTGCAAACAGTGTAGATCCAGATGAGACAGCTCATAATGAACTTCTCATCTGGATCTAAGCTGTTTGACATTCAGTCTTTCAACTTTACATATAAACTCATTTCCAGTTGATAGTTTGTTAAAAAACAAGAAATCCGCGGAAAGCGATGTCGCACCTGCGGGGATTAAGTCATACAAGTTCCTATTTGTATTGAAAACAATCTATTTTGCAGTATTCAAGAAATTGATGGGTTAGAAAAATGGACAAAGTAGAAAATTTGGAATACTGGCTTGCAAAATTTTATCTAAACCTGTCCTTTATTTCACAAGATATTGATATTGAGCGGATATCATTTTTGCCCATTAATCAAGGCCGGTAACTCAGCTGAAAATTGACGAAAAATGTCATGTGACAATCCCAAGCTAGGTATTGTTAACAACAATATGTATGCAAAATATGATCCTAATCCATCAATTCTTTCACAAGATATTGAGCGGAAACCAATTTCAGGCATAAATCAAGGGCCCCTAACTCTGCTGAAATGAATCTGAGATTTATGTACAAACAATATGCACATCTTAAGACCATGACCTAATCATATGTGAAGTTTCAAAGCTATTGGCCTAAAACTGCAGGAGGAGTTGCGCTCACGAAACACCCACTGACTATCAGGGTTTTAGGCAAAAACTGACTAAGTTAACAAAGCAAAAAAAGTTGAAAAAAAAAAATCTGAAATTTATGTGCAAACAATATGCAAATCTTCAGACCCTGACCTAATCATCTGTGAAGTTTCAAAACTATTGGCCTAAAACTGCAGGAGGAGTTGCGCTCACGAGACACCCACTGACTATAAGGGTTTTAGGTAAAAGCTGACTAAGTTAACAAAGTGGAAAAAGTTGAAAAAAAAAAATTGAGAATTATGAGCAAACAATATGCGCATCTACACACCATGGCCAAAATATCTGTGAAGTTTCAAAATGATTTGCCAAAAACTGTAGGAGGAGTTGCGCTCACGAGACACCCACTGACTATTAGGGTTTTAGGTAAAAACTGACTAAGTTAACAAAGCGGAAAAAGTTGAAAAAAAAATCTGAGAATTACGAGCAAACAATCAGCACATCTATACACCATGACCAAAACATCTGTGAAGTTTCAAAATGATTGGCCAAAAACTGTAGGAGGAGTTGCGCTCACAAGACTCCCACTGACTATAAGGGTTTTAGGTAAAAAAACGACTAACTTAACAAAGCGGAAAAAGTTGAAAAAAAAAAAAAATCTGAGAATTACGAGCAAACAATATGCACATCTACACGCCATGGCCAAAACATCTGTGAAGTTTCAAAAGGATTGGCCAAAAACTGTAGGAGGAGTTGCGCTCACAAGTCAATTGTTGACGGACAAACGGACAGGTCACGGCACGCCTATATTGCACCTGCATGCTAACGCAGGTGCGACAAAAATAGACGACAAATGTCCTCTGAAATTTGGCGCCAAAAGAGTTACGGGGACTGGATACACTTTCAGGGGAAATAACTCTGTCAAAGACATTTTTGCCTCCCTTTTAAGCAAGTGTATCCATTCCCCTTAAGAGTATATAATACACTTCAGGAAAATTAGGTTGTACTGACAGACAACTTAGAAATATGATTGGGTAATAAACTGATAAGGTTTTAATGGTCTGAAGCCTATAGTTCTAAACCAAGCTAGTGGCCTGACTCTGAAAACTACCAATAACACCCACACCCCTCCCCCACCACCAACACACACTATATATTAGGAGACATAAATTTCCATTTTAGGTATGTAAAGCTAAGCAATTTAGATATTTCTAGAGAAAAATGGATAGACTATTTGCAAACAATAGAAACCCAGATCAGATGCCACAGAACAACCCTGATCAGATGCTGCATTCTGCGGTGTCTGATCTGGGTCTGCACTGTTTGCTAATTGCCCTTTAATGTGTCTCCAGCCTAAAATGGTTTAATGCAAGCTGGCTCAACCAAAGTAGGTTCAACACAAAACTTATAGATGTATACTCCTGTTTAATGTTTGCTATAAGGTCGAAGTGATTTTTACTTTCAGCATCTCCAATATACATACCCTCTTGCTGTTCCTCTTGCTTTCTTTTCTGTTCATCATTCTGAAAATAAGAATATCACTATAGTCATGTCTTGATTTCATCATAGCTCCAGATACATAGTATGAGGGGGTATTAGGTAAATTTTTTTTTTCTTATTTCGTCATGCAAATGTAGTGGATACTCATTAGAAGTGCCTCTGTGATGCACTTCTAAGGAGTACCCACAACATATGTTCTTGTGGAGAAGTAAGAAAAATATTACTAGTTTTGATTTCAAACAATGTCTTATCTGGAGCTACATGTACATGTATGTTTCACTTATGTGACACAAGACTATTATATACAATACCTGGTATACATGTACATGTAGCAGTTTTCTCATCTCTTCCCACACAATTTAATAACAAAATTAATGTAAAATTTCTCTAAGTCTGTGACACTGGCCTTTAATAAGGTCACTACAAATGGGTTGGGCTTGTAACAGATTAAACATTTTGAACCAGTATCTAACATCAGTTCAGTTACAAACTTAATACAGCTTTGTATTCAGGACATAGTCCGGTCAGAAATATTTTGCTTAACCAAATTGTTTAAGATAAAATTTCTAAGCATGTGGCCTTGACTTTAAGATCACTAAGAAAGGTGGGGTTGTACTGCACAAAACTTTGGACCATATCTAACAGCAGTACAAGTATAAACTTAATATATCCATGCAGTCACAACTGAATACATGTATAAAGTCGTCAGAAAAATTTGTCCAAAAAACATTAATAAAATTTCCTTAAGTACAGGACCTTGATCTCAAGATAATTTAGAAGTGCGGGGCTTAGTTGTACAAATATAAAATTAAAATTAATACATCCAGACAGTCAGAACATACAGGGCTTTAGAAAACTTCAATCAAAAACATCAATGTAAAATTTCTAAATCTTAGACTTTGACCTCAATTTCACTGATGCGGTGGGGCTTATACTGTACAAAATGACAGATGCCCAAGTTTACATTTGGCAAATGATAAAATATATTTGAAAACATTAAAGCCCTTTTGGCTGAGCCTTTTGGTGAATCTTTTATTAAAACGGGTTGAGAAATAGGAAATTTACTGGGCTTTGAATAAATATTTTTTGACTTTAACCCTTTACATGCTGAATAAATTAAGATACCACGCCCACTTCTAATTGTCAGCTAATCAGATTCCTTGTTCCAGATTGCTAATATAAATTCAAATACTTAATGGCAAACAGTGGGGCTCAGCCCCTATGTGACTGTTGCCCGACTACGTTAAAAATCTAACTGATTGATTAACTGATTGGCAAACAGTGGAAATCCAGATCAGTTGGCAGGGTACATCCGGGTTCAGCAGGACAAGGGTTAAGAGCATTTCAGCACACAATATGTAATAAAATAGATCAAACCGGTGATGTTGCACCTGCTCCCCACCTCCCCCTCCCCCAACAAAAAAAAGTAATGGTTATTTCAGGTAGAAGAAATTAATAATTAATATAGGAATTTCATCGAAAGCATACACATTTTCTCATATAATGCATGAGAAGTTGGGCTTAAAAAGTACCCACAGTCTCTACACTTTCATAAAATCTGAGGTAAGAACATGACAAAGTAAAAGTGGACAAAGTGACAAAAATAAATTTAAAAATCATATCCAAACCATGTGCACTCCTGCAGACACAGGAGAAAACATGTGCAAAGTTTCAAAAAGACCGTTTTAAAATTGTATGAGAAGTTGCAATCACAAGGTACCCATTGTCTATACATCAGAGGTCAGGAAATGACAAAGTTAAAAAAGTAGAAAAAAGTGACAAAAATTTAGGCAAGGATTATAAATGAAAAGCACATGCACATCTTCAGACTTTGGAGAAAAAATGTGCAAAGTTTCAAAAAGATTGGTATAAAATTGTATGAGGAGTTATGCTCACGACGTACCCACTGTCTATTGAGGGTTAAAAATGACTAAGTTCACAATGTGGAAAAAAGTGAGAAAAAAAAAATCTAACAATTATATCCAAACCACATGCACATCCTCATACCATGAAGAAAAAGCATGCAAAGTTTCATAATAACAGACACAAAACTGTAAGAGGAGTTGCGCTCACAAGACATACCAACTGTTTATATACATGTATAAAGAGTGAAAAATGACTAAGTTCACAATGTGTAAAAAGAGACAAAAAATAATCTAACAATTAAATCCAAAGCACATGCACATCCTCATACCATGAAGAAAACATATGCAAAGTTTAAAATGATCGGTACAGAATTATAAGAGGAGTTGCGCTCACAAGAGCTACCCACCGTCTATATTTTGAGGGTGAAAAATGACTAAGTTCACAGTGTGGAAAAAGTGACAAAAAATGTTCTAAGTAATATACCCAATCCATATGCATATCCTCATACCATGAAGAAAACACATGCAAAGTTTCAAAACAATTGGTACAAAACTGTAAGAGGAGTTGCACTCACAAGAGGTACCCACTGTCTATATATTGAGGGTGAAAAATGACTAAATTCACACAGTGGAAAAAGTAACAAAAATAATCAAATAATTATATCCAAATCATATGCATATTCTCATACCATGAAGAAAACACATGCAAAGTTTCAAAATGATCCGTACAAAACTGTAAGAGGAGTTGCGCTCACAAGACACCCAGGGTAAATGTTGACAGATGGACGAACGGACTGACAGACAAAAACTTGCACACCTAAGTCGCCCTGCTAAAGCAGGTGCTACAACTAGAACAGTGTTTTCAGAAGAAAACGTATGTCCCCCACCAGTTTGAACAGAAATATTGTTGAAATAGTTTGTACGAGGGTGAGTCAATAAGTAACCAGCCTAACTTATTTCTGGTTGAGATGCACCTCTTCTTTTTCGATGTAATTGCCCTCTAGTGTGACGCACTTAGACCAACAGTGTTCAAGTGCCATCAGCCCAGAACTGAAAAAGTCAGGGTCCTTTCCACTGACCCACTCCTCAACTGCCGTCACGACTTCTTCATCAGACCGGAAATGAAGTCCACGGATATCCTTTTTCAAGTTTGGGAATAGGAAGAAGTTGCTAGGAGCTAGGTCAGGCGAATAGGCAGGATGTGGTATTAATTCATACCCGTTTCGCTCTACAGTATCCATTGCAACTTTGCAAGTGTGGACTCTCGCGTTGTCCTGTTGCAGCAAAAACACCCTTAGAGAGTTTACCTCGGCGTTTTTCACGGATGGCGGTTCTCAGCGGGTCTAACAAGTTTGCATAGTACACTCCAGCTATTGTACTTCTCTTGGGTAAAAAAATCCAACATAATAACGCCTTTTGGGTCCCAAAATACTGTGGCCATAACCTTGCCAGCAGATGGTTGCATCTTGAACTTCTTTGGCCTGGGGGACCCAGGCCTTACCCACTGACGACTGAGCTTTATTCTCTGGCTCATAATAATGAACCCAAGTCTCATCTACAGTCACCAGACACAAAAGAAAATCATCTTTTGACCTAAAACCCTTCAACAAGACGCTGTATACTGATGCTCTGGTTGCCATTTGCTCACCGCTAAGGGATTTGGGGACCCAACGGGTTGTTAGCTTGCGCATACCTGAACGATCATGTAAGATTGTTGAAACGCTACCATGTGAAATGCCTAATGCCTGCGCTATTTCTTCCACCTGAATTCGCCTATCAGAGTATACCAGATCCCGAACTTTCTTACACATTTCTTTGTTGGTGGCATCCAGTGGGCATCCAGACCTGGCTTCATCTTCTAAAGACGATCTACCGTGTTTGAATTCCCCTTCCCAGAATTTAACCTGAGCATAAGATGGTGCAGAAGACCCATAAACATAAGCTAACTCGCTGTGTATTTCCTTGCCTGTTCTACCTTTTAAGTACAAGTACCGAATAACAGCACGGTACTCAACTTTAGATGAAAAGCATGCCTTTGCATCACTAGCCATGTTTGACAGTCAATCTCTTATTAAAGAATGACTCGACACGCATGTAATTTTTACCCATGTATAAATTATATATTGAAACAAAGCATGAAAATCGTGACCGTCTCGGTCCATCAGAAATAAGTTAGGCTGGTTACTTATTGACTCACCCTCGTATCTATAATTTCTCTTTTTGTGTGTGTGTGTGTGTGGTCAATGGTTGGGGGGAACGGGGAAGGGGGGGTGGGGGGGAGGGGTTGGGGGGGGGGGTGGGATCCAGTAATCATTTTAGTAGTTTTTGGCATTAGCCTTTCATTAAATGCTTCTTTTCAGAGGAAATAAAAAATTCTGTGTCATACCCTATACACATATGGCAATATGGTGCAGACAAGCCATTTATCAACATTCTATAACCTTGTATGACCTTGAAAAGGGGGTAATGGTCACCGAAATCAAATCAGTCCATGTCCCAACAATATATCTGTGCTAAGACCTTGCATGACCTTGAAAATAAGGTCCAGGTCACAACAATATAGTTGTGTGTTTGGTAAAAATTCATCCATTCCTTCATGAGATTGGGTGCAGACAAGCCATTTTCCAACAATATGAGCCCTCCTGTGACCTTGAAAATGGGGTCAAGGTCACTAAAATCTAATCAGACCTTTTCCATGTCACAGCAATATAGCTCTGCAAGTTTGGTCAAAATCCATCCATTCCTTCATGAGATAGGGCGCAGACAAGCCATTTTCCAACATTCTAAGCCCTTGTGAGACCTTGAAAATGGGGTCAAGTTCACCAAAATCTAATCAGTTTTTCCTTGTCACAACAATATAGATGTACAAGTTTGGTCAAAATCCATCCATTCCTTCAGGAGATAGGGTGCAGACAAGCCATTTTCCAGCATGTAAGCCCTCCTGTGACCTTAAAAATGGGGTCATGGTCACCAAAATCTAATCAGTTCTTTTGCATGTCCAAACAATATAGCTGTGCAAGTAACAATCTAAGCCTTAGTGTGACCTTGAAAATGGGGTCAAGGTCACCAAAATCTAATCAGTTCTTTCATATGATGTGCAAGTTTGGTCAAAATCCATATTCCTTCAGAAGATAGGGTGCAGACAAGCCATTTTCCAACAATCTTAGACCTGGTGTGACCTTGAAAATTGGGTCAAGGTCAATCTTATCAGCATTTTTCCCCTTCCCAATTATAAATTTGTGTAAGGTTGGCTAAAATCCATCCATTCATTAAGGAGATAGAGTGCAGACAAGAGGCTATACTGACGCCGACAAGGACGCCAACAGGATACGTACTAAAAACAATATGTCCCCCCCCCCCCTTCCACCCCTATGGTTGGGGACATAATAAGGTCATTTGAGAAAGATGATAAAAAAATATCTTTGCATACCATTGCATACCATTAGATGTAAGGATTCTCAAAGGTGGGTGGGGGAGGGGGTGCAAAAATTACAAACCAAACAATGACTGAAAGAAAGGGAAACACTGGAAAATAATGAGTTTAAAAGGTGATTATTTGAGGCCTAAAATAAACAAGAATTCCGCGGAAGGCGTCATCGCACCTGCTGGGGCAAAAGTCACAGGAGCCACAATCAGAACGTGGTTATTAAATAACTTTATTTCATTCTTAGCAGTGCTTACTTGGAAAACTGGGTTGAAAAAAATGTAGACAAAGTGCCTAGTGGGGCACATATATTGCAGGCCAGTCCCATTCCCTCTAATGGCTATATCTTCAGCACTGATTTTTCGTATCATATAGCCCAATGATAATGGAACGTTGACATAAAATGTGTAAAAGTCACTGGAGCATGAAATATAGGTCAAGGTCAAAGGTCAAGGTACCTGCTAATTCAGTACATCAAGGAGAAGCACAATGCAAGGTATGGTGGTTGTAGGCCTTATAGTTGAGGAGTTATCAAACATCAATGTAAAATGTGTCAAATATAGGTCAAGGTCACAGGGTCAAGGTACCTGCCAAGCCAGTGCAATGAGGTGAAGCACTATGCAAGGTTTAGTGGTTGTAGGTCTTATATTTGAGGAGATACCAAACATCAACATAAAATGTGTCAAAGTCACTGGAGTGCACAATATAGTCAAGGTCACCAGGTCAAGGTACCTGCCAAGTCAGTACATCGAGAAGAAGTGCTATATAAGATTTGGTGGTTGAAGGCCTTACGGTTGAGGACATATGGAAGGGTGACTTAAAAGGTGTAAAAGTCAATGGAGCGCGAAATATAGGTCAAGGTCACCCAGTCAAGGTACCTGCAGAGTCCATACATTGAGGAGAAGCACTATGCAAGGTTTGATGGTTGTAGGCCTTATAGTTGAGGAGATATTGAACGTTGACGTAAAATGTGTAAAAGGCACTGGAGCGCAAAATATAGGTCAAGGTCATCGGGTCAAGATACCTGCCGAGTCAGTACATCTAGGAGAAGCACTATGCAAGGTTTGGTGGCTAGAGGTCTTACACTTCAGGAGATCTGGAAGGTTGACGTAAATTATGTCAAAGTCACTGCAGCCAAAATATAGGTAAAGGTCACAAGGTCAACGTATCTACCAAGTCAGTACATTGAGAAGAAGCACTCTGCAAGGTTTGATGGTTGTAGGCCTTATAGTTGAGGAGATATCGAACGTTGACGCAAAATATGTCAAAGTCACTGGAGCGCAAAATATAGGTCAAGATTACCGGGTCAAGGTACCTGCCAAGTCAGTACATCTAGGAGAAGCACTATGCAAGGTTTGGTAGTTGTACGCCTTATAGTTGAGAAAATCTGGAACGTCAACGTAAATTGTGTCAAAGTCAATGGAGCGCAAAATATAGGTCAAGGTCACTGGGTCAACATACCTGCCAAGTCAGGAGGTCAGGGAGATGTGCAATGCAAGGTATGATGGTTGTTGTAGAATTGTAGTTGATTAGAATACTAACTTTGACGTAAATGTCGAACTTCGACATAACAGAACTGTTAACAGACAGAGGGACGGACGAACGGACGGACGAATGGAAAAGCGGGCACCTATGTCGCAAAGTCAGGAGGTCAGGGAGATGTTTCATACAAGGTTTGATGGTTGTTTAGTCTTGTAGTTGATTAAAATACTAACTTTGACATAAATGTCAAACTTCGACATAACAGAAATGTTAACAGACGGACAGACGAACAGACAGACGAATGGAAAAGTGGGCACCTATGTCGCAAAGTCGGGAAGTCAGGGAGTTGTTTCATGCAAGGTTTGATGGTTGTTTAGTCTTGTAGTTGATTAAAATACTAACTTTGACATAAATGTCGAACTTCGACATAAATGTTGACAGACGGACAGACGAATGGACAGACATACGGAAAAGCGGACGCCTATGTCGCAAAGTCAGGAGGCCAGGGAGATGTTTCATGCAAGGTTTGATGGTTGTTTAGTCTTGTAGTTGATTAGAATACTAACTTTGACATAAATGTCGAACGTCGACATAAATGTTGACAGACGGACGGACGGACTGACGGACGGACGGAAAATCGGACGCCTATATCGCACCCTGCTACAAGCAGGTGCGATAAAAAGTGTGTGTTTCAGTTTACCCGACCGTGCCTAATTTTTTACCACCAACCCTAGAGTTTTTTTAAGAATTTTGTGGGGATTTCCCCGTTTGGCCATATTGTTTTCCTATTAACCCCATATAAAAACTTTTAACAAAATAAAAATATTTTCCGACCTACCGTCCCTATTTTAAAATTCCATGTAACACACATATTTTTTTTGGCCTGATCAATTATTAAGTAAGGTTATTGACCAATTTAATGGACTTACCTCTTTGTAATACTTGTGAAGTCTTTCAACCAGATCAGCTTTAAGTCCTGTAACATAAAATCAAACAGTGAAAATGCTATCTAGCAATGGTGGAAACATAATCAGTGTTCATACAGGAGCATAGCATACAAAAATTTAATGTAATACATGTACATTTAAAACCCTTGTCCTGCTGAATAAATTAAGCTGCCACACCCACTTCTAATTTTCAGCCAATCAGATTACTTGATCCAGATTGTTGCTATAAGTTCCAATACTTAATGGCAAACAATGCAGCTCCAGATCAGTTGGCTTCAGAAGCCAACTGATCTGGAACTACACTGTTTGCAAAGTCAGGATATATTCGGGTTCAGCAGGACAAGAGTTAATATTAACTTTAATGAAATCCATTATTTATACTTTTGTTAAGTACTTATCTAGGGCCATTGTACTTATAACAATATTAACAAAAGTTACAAAGACAAGATGATTTTTACCTTTACCACTCTTTGGGCTAATTCAGGAGATGATAAAGATATTTTTCTTATTTTCAAATTGTCTCCTGAAGAGAAAATTTGCATGAAATGTCAAAGCCTATTTTCTGGGAAAAATAAAAAAGATATTTTAAAATGCTGTCTGCTGAAAATTTTACCCAGCATGCAGAGCATTAAGAAATGAATACACAAATTAAGAGAAAGCTCGAGACTGCCTGAAAATATCATTTAACGCCATCCCCCCAAAATTTTTGTTTACTGTCAAGCAACCCATCTGCCAACTAGAGCTGTCAGAGGATCCGACTATAGCCCCACTGCAGCGCTATCAGAGGAGAAATACCCTTAGTGTTGAAATATTTTTAATTCATGCTTACCAGATACATCACTGTAGGACATGTAAGGTAACATGAAAACGTAAAACCTATCAAGGAATTTAACTCCATGAGTTATGGGCCCTTGGCCCTGATTCCTGTATACATGATACATGTACATCAACCCAATCTCCATGTGTGTACCAGGTTTCAAATTTGTTACCCTTACAGTTTTTAAGAAAAGTGCTACAAAATTTTTTCATTAATTGAAATTTGTAAAACCAATCAAGGAATGTAACTCCAAGAGTTATAGGCCCTCAGCCCTGATTCTGGTATACTGGATACAACAGCTCACTGTCCATGTGTGCACCAAGTTTCAACTTTAAAGCTTTCATAGCTCCTAAGAAATTATAATGAATATTTTTCATTAATGGCAAATTGTAAAACCTACTAAGGGATTTAACTTCAATATTTAAGGGCTCTTGGTCCTGATTCTGGTATACACAATACATCAATCCACTGTCCATGTGAGTACCAGGTTTTATTTTTAACTTTGTAAACCTTACAATTCTTGAGAAAAGTGTGACAAAATCTTTTCATTAATGGCAAAATTGTAAAACCTATCAAAGGATGTAACTCTAAAAGATATAGACCCTTGGCCCTGATTCTGGTATACATGATACATCAGCTGTGTCCATGTGTGTTCCAAGTTTTGACTTTACAACTTTCATAGTTCCTGAGAAATCTATAATGAAAAATTTTCACTCATGAATGGTAAATTGTAAAACCTATCTATTTTTCATTTATAGCAAATTGTAAAAGGAATGATGGACAGAAGGAATGGTGGAAGGAATGATGGAAGGACAAGGCAAATCCAGTATAGCCCCACTTTTTCAAAGCAGGGCTATAAAAACGCTGTGACCCAAAGAGTTTTATCAAGTTCTATGATGAAGAATTTTTTTTCCAACTTTTTCTGATTTATGGAATGCTTAATACAGAACATGCAGGTATGGTTATAAAAGCTTTACTTATTTCAAATATACAGAAATAATAAAAATTATAACAGAATATAGCTGTATTCTGAAGTGCGGAAAGCAAGCCTTTCTTTCAAATTCAAAACATTTTTTTTTATTGATGGCCTAAAGAGGTTATGTATAAAATGAGCAAATAATACTGGTCCAGACTAGTTTCAAACACCAGAGTCTGGCTTCTCTTTCACCAAATTTGCTGCAGAAGAAGCCACATGAGGAATTCTAAAATGCTCAGGAATTGTTTTTAAAACTATTCGTAATTTGTATGCATTTTTCTCTCTGACACTCAGCTACAGAAAAGAAGAGGTATCAGCATAATATTTTTTTTTTATTTCTTCACAAGAACAGTTGAAAAAAACACCCTGTCTGGGTGCTAGGACACTGGCATGAGAGCTGTATTTTCAATTAACACAGTTTAAACACAATAACCTAAACCAATCTTGAATAAGAGACCAATGGGCCACATCACTCACTTGATATACAAGTAGTTGGCATGAAGTATAATTATCCCTGCGCTTTTCGAAGAAAAAAGCCTGAATATTATGATACCCGCTGTCTGTAAATCCATCAACTCGACTGTCTGTATGTCTGTCTGTAATGTCACACCACTGCTCCTAGACCATTTAAGCTAGAATCTCGACACATTCGGAATTTTAATGCAACTCCTGGGGGCAGGGCCAGGGTGGTGTGGCCCCAAAGGGTCCAAAATCCATTTTGTACAAACATAGTCATGTTGCATATCAAATCAAAGATAATGAAGAGTAGAATACAGTGGTGCAAAAAGTTTGCCCCAGGGGCATGTCTGGGGGTCACCAGAGGTCAAAAAGTAGGATTTTGGGTCCTTTCTTTTTTGATTGTCACACAACTCCTCCTAGGCTTTTTGAGCTAGAACCTTGAAACTGTCACAGGTAATAGCCCTATGGATGAGGACTGGAGGAACGCATTTAGAATTTTGATGTGCGTGGAGATATGCGATGGCGCTGGGGCAGGGATATGTGATGGCACACCATCAACTTACTCTAGTTTATAGTGGAAAAGTATTTAAAGGGCAAATATAAAGGTTTTAATTCTACTAAATATTTAAGGGCACTTCAGTAAGGAGGCGACTGCCGAAAACCGCATCAAATTATCTTAAACGGTTTCTGAAATATTGCGATTTGAAATTTGATATTTAACATCCAAGAGGATTGAATTCAGGCTGCCTCATTAATATTCATGAGCCTTTTTATGACATCATAAGGGACAGTAAAATTTTAAACTTTTTTAAATTGCCAATATTTTTTGCTCTTTAATCTGCATCAATTCAGTTTTCATATTGTTTAATTTATTCAGCTCCTTTAAACTAATATACATAGGAATTTAGCTCTTATTTTCCGTTTAAAGTGTTACATTTTAAATTTAAAAATTTCATTTAAATAATTTAAAATCCAGTTACAATGCTTAATAATTAGCCAAAATTGACTTTTTTGGCATTCATTTATATGATATACACCCAAAATTCGTTATTATTAAAAAAAACTTACGAAAAATTTAATATTAGTCAAGTTTTAAACATTTTAAAATTTAGCTTTAAATTTAAATAACAGATTAAATTTTGAGTTAAATTCTCTATTCATGGGCTTATTTGTGGACAGAGACCAATTTCAATAATGGTTAAGGAGAAAAACTGTGTAGCATATAAGGAAATGCAGAATACTCCTGTTTAAAATTTCAATTTAAAATTTAAGTTCCACTATGACATCACAGAATATTGCATTGTGGGCCTTAATCAATACACAATCCAAGGGAGGTTACTCTAACAGGAAAAAAGGTAGGTATCGTAAATTAATCACCATAACTTTTGATTGGATTGGAATTTTTTGATGGGGTTTTCAACAAAATAATTCTCTTAAAGCATTCTATCAACACCCTGAAAACCAGGAATATTTAAAAAACCTTTATATTTGCCCTTTAATAATTTTGAGTTCAGCTAAATTATGAGTAAGAAATTGTATTCTTTAACTAGGTGAGGTTTAAAGATGTTTGAAAATGCTGATCATCTTGCCCTGTTCTATATTTCTACCGAATACCATCAAATTATTCTGAAGGGTATTCGAGTTATAGAGCTGACATGAAATCAATTAAAAAACACAACAAAGGGAGACAACTTCAAAAGAAAGAAAGCCAGAGTTGTCAATTTTGTATGTGACACATTGTCTTGTCCTGTTCTACATTTCTATTAAGTATCATAAAAATATTCCAAAGGGTATTCGTATATATTCACCTTACATTGCAGACAAGAAATCAATGCATAATCACTGTCATAGCTAACAAAGGGAGATAATGCCAAAAGTAAGGAAGGCAAAGATTTTATTCTTGTACACAACATGTTGTCTTGTCCTGTTCCAAATTTCTACCAAGTACCATCAAAATATTCCAAAGGATATTTGAGTTACAGAGCGGACATGAAATCCATTTGAAACAAAACAAAGAAAGATAACTCAAAAAGTAAGAAAGCCAGAGTTGTTATTCTTGTACGCAACATGTCGTCTTATCCTCTTCTACATTTCTACCAAGTATCATTAAAATATTCCAAAGGTACGCAATTCTGTTAAAATATTCCAGAGGTATGCAATTCTGGAATGTTTGCATTTCTTCACACAGGATTGTCTAAATCGTCGTGCATCATGACAGCCAAGTGTATGATGTCACCTGTTTACAGTTGTGTATTATATTCTCCCACTTATCTGTTAATCTCCCTCCACTGCAAAAATATTTAAGTTCCGTTACTGCTAGCTATAAATACTCACAAAATGGACAGTCAGAGAAAAATTGGGGTAGGAAAATTGCATAGCTAAATTGCGAAGATTCTGTTACCTGGATGGGCGAGCAGGAGGTGGGCTTTAAATGCAGGAGACTCCAATGTGGTCCAGGAAGTATCAAATGTATGGAAATTTCTGATTGCATAGCAAAAGTTAATAATTTGCTGATAGACCTTTTTAATGTTTTTGTTTTCATCTGGGCTACTGACCATGTGATTACAATGTTATGTCACATGACCAAAAACTGTCGATGACAAAAACATCACCAGTTCCATTGATACCAATTGATTCAAGCCAAATGTTACTTAGATAATACATTACTTTTGGTTAATATTCAATCATAAATTTTATCTAGTGTAAGTTCTAAAATACAGCTTTAAGAAACAACTGACTGCTTTTCCTAAGACAAATACAACTCTTTCAATGCTATTTTTCCAATATCAGCAGGCACGCATGCAACCGGAATATTGTTTTATGGTGACCATTTTTATGCCTAATTTTAGCTAGTACACCATAACCTCTTTATAACACTATTGTTGGGGTCCATACCATAAACCGTGTTAGTTAAACAACCGTGTTATATCCAAACAAAAATGTATAGATTTTATTGAAAAATGACCATTTAGGGTCATTTTTCAATATAATCTATACATTTTTGGGATCCATCTTTGAACCGTGTTATATACAAAACCGTGTTATAACGAACTGTATTATAAAGAGGTTGTAGTGTACATACCGTAGTCAAAATTTGTTAATATTTGTGTTTAAGACATTTAAATGATCACTCGATGAAAAGCTCTTCTGAAAAGAAACTTTTGACAAATGAAACTGCTTTATTTTCTGAAAAAAAAAAAAACAACAACAAAAACATCAGCAATTATATTGTCTGATAAACATAAAAAACAACTTTCTGCCATCTAACAGGAAAGGAGGCTAGAACATACTCTCCATTGAAGACCGAGAGGTTCTGAATGATGTTTATTGTGTGACATACATGTAGTATTTAAATCAGTCTAAAATTAAACCCTTTGCCAAAATTAGCGGCAATAAAATTCTCTTGAGTGAATAAAATTTTTATTTTTTCTGGAGTGAATAAAATTTCTATTTTCTGTTTGCAAAACAATCCCTCCTTCTCATATTATCATCCATTCTCATGTTATTGTCCACCCTTCAATACTAATACAGGAAAATAGCAAACATTTCCAAGTAAGTTTACAAGTAAATTCTAGCTAAAATACATGTAATAATCTTTATATCATCTATTTTCTTGTCAAAATATTACTTCCAAACACTTTCAGGAGCAAAAATGAGAAAAAAAAAAAAAAAAAAAATTTGGTAATTTTCAAGAGGGTACCCCAAACAATATGCAAAAAAAGTCTTTATGCCTTATGCTATACATGTACATTGCATTAACATACATTTTTTCTTATTTAATAAAAGTAATCCATTAAGTATGCTTATATGCAGACTGAAAATATCCAGACCTGCATGTGCATTCGCAAAATAAGAAATCTTGGTATGTAAGTTGGCTTTATTTAAAGAGGGTGACTCATTTGGAAATGAGAAAATGATAAGACTAATACAGATTGAGCAACAACATCAACCTTTACCATTCTCTGGGCTTTTTCGGCAGATGACAAATTGATGATATTGACAAATTGAAAACAGGCATTGACTTTTCGTGCAAACTATCTCCTAGGAGACAAATTGCATTGAATGTCAATGCCTATTTAGTGGGAAAAATAACAAAAATATTTCATAATGTCGTCTGCTGAAATTATACACAGCATGCTAAGCGATAAAGAAAGACGCCTATTTACTCTAAATAATGGGACACCTGTCCTTTCCATACTTGTCCTATAATCTGTAGTCTGTTCCATTACAAGTTGATGCATTTAAGATATTGCTGGATGAGCGACAAACAACGTAGACCCAGAACAGACGCCATGTTCTGCTGCATCTGTTCTGGGTCTACATTGTTTGTTCAGGCCTGGTTGTCCCAATCATAAGAGTTATTACGGTAATTTTATCAGCAACAGATCATACATCAAAGACGCTGATCAGAGAGCGCTCATGTTACATCTCATTTTTTATGACATATACATGTATAGCCAACATCGAGTGAAAAAATATCTTCGTGTACTGTCTGGGCCGTGATCTTCCTGCAGATTCACACAGTCCATTGCTTAAATGGAATGCAAATGTTCATTAAACAATTATAACATTTAAAACGTACACATGCACAAACGGTCAAGTACCTTGAATAATGAAGCTTTTAGTTTACTACTCAATCTCTATATTGTTGATTCTTGTCTAATTTGGTGATTTGGACTGTGATTTCTCAATCCAACCCCTCTGTATATCGATAATTTCATCAATTTCTATAATCTACCCCTATCTTCAATGGTGATTTCGGTGACTACTCTACCCTACCCATCTCTACATTAGTGATTTTGGTGATTTCCATACCCATCCCTATATATTTTGGTGATTTCAGTGATTTTCACAGATTTCTCAATGCAAACCCTCTGTACATCAGTGATTTCAACAAGTTCTTTACCTTACCCCTATCTACAACAGTGATTTCGGTGACTATTGTACCCTAACAATCTCTACATTGGTGATTTCGGTGATTTCCATACCCTATCCCTATCTATTTTGGTGATTTCCACAGTGATTTCTCAATGCAACCTCTCTGTACATCAGTGATTTCGAGCCGTAGATCAGAAATGGGTCATGTTCTGGATATCGGCGTCCGTTACTTAAATCATATATACAGCGCAAATGAGCCGAGAGCCAGAATTAGACAGGTTTGAAATTTCATCATGATTTATTGAAATCACACGACAACGATTTCAAACCCGTCCAATTCTGGCTCTCGGCTCAGTTGCGATGTATCTATAATTTACTAAATGGAAGCTAGTATCCAGAACGTGACCTAGTTCTGATCCACGTTTCGTAGATGTAGTAGAAGAATTTATTGACATTTGGTGATAATATTTCAGCCAAAAATGAAGCGACGCAACAAGATATGGTTATGACACCCATATGGAAGCAAAGACTAATGACTGCCAAATTAGCGGATGCAAGTTAGTTGCATGTTGCATTTGTTTTAGTTAGCGCAGCAGTGTAAACATGCGGGGACCCCCCAGATCTGTGCTGGCCATTGATTGTTATCTTGTCCATATATTACCATTTGCGAGAAATATGATGTTTTTTAGAACCTTTTCAGAAGTCACAGAATATGATTATATTTTATCAGCAGTGTTTCTGTTGTACTAAAATACAAAAATAACTAGAGAGAAATATTTACAAGATATTTTTTTGGGGCCTGCACTGCCCTACTGACCCCAAGACCAAGTATCGTCCTGTCATGTATTTTGATGCACATGTAATTTGACGCGCTTACATGTTTCTTCCTATTCTTGGACTTGCAGAAACTCTTTTGTAATGCCTCATCGTTATTGGGGTAGAGCAACATAAGAGGGTCACATCCAGGTGTTTAAGTAGAAATTCTAGGATCTTCTTGGAAAATTACAACCATGTAACCTTAAATGGCCAACATTTTGAAAGAAATGCTTAAAGCACATTTTTCCTTTGAACTGAAGCTCAAAATTTTTAAGATGTATCAGCTACATCTGAATCAAACATGTTTGTCTGTTACAGTGTTTCCTGATGCATTTATTTACAAGTATGATATATGGTTGAAATGCTATTGCATACACAATATTACTTTTCAAAAAAATGTAAAGTCTTATATGAAAATATTTTGGAACTGGAAGAAGAGAAATTCATAAAGTAATTTTCTGCGTATTTGTTTGATGCCAAGCATGAATAATTTGAAGAAAAATATATTTGTTGACAATAAATAATCTATTTAGATCATATTTTATTAAGATATGTGGTGAATTTGTACAGCAAGCAGGAGAAACAAGCACTTCAGCTGCCCTACCCCTTAAAACTGAGACATAAAAATGGTGGTGATTTGCAAATTGAGGTCAGATTTATAAAATATATACAGGTGTCATTCAACAGTGATTCTTGTCATTTTATTTTGTTCTAACAGACAAATGATGCTGCCTGAACATGGTCCTGGTATTATTGTAAAACTTAAATTACTGTCTTGCAAGAAAAATAGCAGCCTATTAGATGCGTCATTTCATATGAGTGCAAACCAAAATGACAATCCACCATGGTGGTCCTATTTCACTTGGAGTTTTTATGAAGGCAGTTGATGCAAACTTATTTTAACGATATTAAATAATGTTCTAGAAGTCCATGATTGTCTTACACAAAACAAATGTACTGGGAGTTGTCTGTGAATTTAATGACATGTCAAATAATGCTTAAGTGCGTCAAAACCCATGAGTCTAGGCTATCTGCTAAAAATCGACGTTCTGCGACGTGTGCCGTGTCTTCTCTACCATTTTACCATATCGTTTTATCCGTTCCTTAGCGCGCTGCTTCATATTATTTAGGCAGACCTAAGACTTACCCGCAGTTGGTAATCGTAGACTCGAAAGCTTTTCTCTTAGGTCCACAACTCTTAATTTTCTGAGCTCCCCGATGTCAGTGGGCGACGCCATTTTCTTTCGTAGACTTTGTATTGACCAAATCGGCAAATATCGAACCGAATGTCACCGATGCGAACAAGAATCAGACTTCTTTAAGGAACCAGTCTGGGGGAGGCGGGGGGCGAGGGGGGGGGGGGGTGTAACTTAGGGGTAATTTTGGTACGGGTGTGCGAGCCAGTATTTCAAAACCTACCCCATTCATATACCTGGCCTTCGAAAAAACGGACCCATTCATATACTTGATCATCCAAAATGCTGACCTATTCATATATGCATACTGCCCTTTGATTTTTTTGTAACTATTTTTGCTGGTTATTACACAAATATCACAGTAAATTCATATAATACCAAGAGGATAAGCAGCCTCGAAAAATCTCTGACCGAAAAAATATGTGCATATACCAGGATGTCAGAAAAATGGGGCCTTTCACATAGGAATCCAAAAAAATCGGGCCATTCATATACTTTTTGTTGAAAAAAGGGGGCCAATCATATACCTGGCAGCGCTGAAAAGGGGGGCTATTCGGCACGCACATCCGTACTATGCCATATATAGGAAGTTACCGCCGCACCCCCCCCCCCTCCACCTCGCCCCCGGCCCCCTCCCCGAGGTCTGGACTTCGAGAAGGGTTTTCTAATCCAATGACATTCATTCACCAGGCCTTGTGTTATGGGAAATTAGTCCCTAGCTCACACCAAAGAGGTAAACCTAATCACATCATCCTCTGCACTTTCAGCGGAGGAAATAATTGACTCTGGAAGTGCATTCCAATCTCTAATGGTTTGAGGGAAGAATGAGCCCTTGTAAATGTCAGTTCTTGCATTGGGGGTCTGAAAAGTCAGTGAATGATGATTTCTACAGCGCCTAACTCGGGGTATAAGGTAATCTATCTACATAACTATCTATACATCCTGGAAAACCCTCTCGCGAGGATTATGTGCAGTTGCGCGCGCCAGAGAAAGCAAAGTGTGATAGAAGAAACAGTATTAGATTTTAGGAGAATTTAAATTAAAAGTAAAATCAGTGTTGGTTAAGAAGAGATAAAAAGCTGGTAAAAAAACAACACAAAAAAACAACAACAGTATTTCATGGTCTATGCCACTGGATGTTGGAAGGTGCATATGACTGATCTAAAGGAACCCAGATCAGAGCATACAACAGCCTTTCCACTGTATAACAGCCAAGGGGAAGAAACTGTATTTGCAGAAACTGGCAGTGGTGGGAATTAGAATAAAGTGCATGGGATGCATGGTTTTAGTGGTTCTAATTTGATGGAAGATATATGAGGGCAATGGTATCTCGTCAATGCCATTAACTATCTTGTAGAACAATATGAGACGTGCATCTACACGCCTCTGTTCCAGAGATCTCCAACCAAGGTTATTGCGCATCTGGGTCACACTACTATATGAGGACTCATTTTTGAATGCTGGCAGCACCCTTTAGACCTTTGTACAAGAGTATTAGTCTACTGTCTCTCCTCCTTTTCTTGAGAGACTCCCATCTTATTTTTCTAGTATTCCAGCCATTTTCCCAGTTTCAAAGCAGTAATTGCTAGTAACAAACCTAGCAGCTCTATTCTGAAAATTTTTCGATTGCTTCTTGAAGAACCACACATTACTCCGTACAATATCACGCAGGGAAGCTGTGTTTTCATGCTGCCAGATATAAACAATTAGGACTTGTACCAAAAACAAAAAAGTAAATTAACATATCCAGTGGTTTTATATTGAATCTGTGACACTGCCCACATTGTGACATCCTATAAATACAGTTGATCAGATAAGAGACTTAGCCCCGGTGACGGTTTATACACCAACCACTCCTAACGGAGGTGCTCCCTAGAGGGAGGAATCCGCACAGAACAGAAAGACCCCAAACACGACTGTCATATTCCAAAACCGGGCGAACAAGTCCGTTATATGCAGCCTCTTTGACATCCTCAGGACCGGTGTTAAGCTTACTCTTTGTTGCTTGTGGTTTATTCTACGCGATTTGTTTTATGTCTATGATTGTGGCACTCCCTGGACTTTTCTCTTACCTTTTTTATGCCCCTACCTGCCGAAGGCAGGAGTGGGGCATATAGCGTTTCGCCGTGAAGTTACGTCCATACGTGCGTTTGTACGTATGTCACGTTCGTAACCAGGTTCAAGTTTAACAGCAAGTTTAGGTGCAATTTTACGTCCGCGTTTCTCTTGCAGCTTATAACTTTCATACTTTTTGGGCTAGAAAGTTGAAACTTGGTATGATCCTTACCTAGAGCAAGACCTTTCAACGCATGGTACATTGCCCCAGGGTCATGCCCCTGGACGGGGCTAGGGGTCAGAATATATAACAGGTCACCAAGAAAACATACAAAAATGTGACTAAAAATATCACTATGGTGTAATTGGTGATACCCTTTGAGCTTTTTTCATGAAACTTTGTCAGGTTGTAGAGGGCATTGGGTAGGAGTGTCGAGTGCAAGAATGACAACACTAATCGACTTGGTTCAGGAGTTATCTCCCACAGTCTCCCAAAATTGTAAAATTTTGTGTGGACCATAACTCTGAAACCCTTTAAGATAGTTTCATGATACTTCACCAATATGTAGAGGACATTGAGTAGGCGTGTCGCGTATAAGAAAAACAACTCTAGCTGACTCCGTTTTGGAGTTACCTCCCATAGTTGTTAAATCTTGTGCAGCCCATAACTCTAAAACCCTTTCAGGTATTTTCATGATACTTCACCATTAGGTAGAGGACATTGAGTAGGCGCGTCACGTACATGAAAGACAACTCTAACTGACTGCGTTTCTTGAGTTATCTGCCGTAGTTATAAAATCTTGTGCAGGTCATAACTCAATAACCCTTTGAGATATTTTCATGATACTTGATCAAGTTGTAGAGGACATTGAGCAGATGTGTCACATACAAGAACAACAACTCTAGATTTTTTGGTGATAATTAATAGGGATGCTTAGAACATTATGAAGGAGAGTTGCATTTAAAAATTGTAACTGTGGGTTACTCGTTACTCCATTTATTTTCAATTATCCCCCCTGGTGGTAAAATCTTGTGCCGGCCACCTCTTTAACCAGTGGAGACATTTTCATGATAGTTAGTAGAGATGCTAAGAACATAAACTAGGTGTGTCACAATATGTAAGGACAACTCTGACCTACGGAGTGTTGGGGTTATTCACCTTACTTATACTGTGGATGCAGATTTATCAGCAAGGCTTTATTTTTCTCATTATTTTTGAATTCTGTGTTGAAAATCACTTCTAGCGAGTGTATCCCTTGATACAATGACATCTCTGATGCCCTAGATTGAAAAAAGATGGCCATTTGCGATGCAATCGGGGGATTTGCCATCTCTTCAGATGGCTATTTTTTTTGCAAAATGCCTGCGTGTGGATGAGGATGGCCCTGGGTAGGGGCATCCGTATCATCTTTAAACATTTCTAGTTTTACCTTGTGTTATTTTGTTCTTGTGTTTTTCAGTCCTTTTAGCATTGCGATTACCTCGCTTGGGGGAGAGAGCGCTAATCTTAGTGCTTTTCGTACGTTTGTTTGACTTGCGCCTGTTTGGTTTCTGTAGGTTTCTCTTCCTTTTGGTGTCTGGGAAGGGCTGCGGTTTGTGAGACGGCCTCTTCGTAAAACTTTAACCAGTGGGTTGGGGCTTGACGATATGTCTTTGGCTTGGCCCGCCGTGGTTCAGCTATTGGTTTTCATTTACTCTGGCATACAGTAGAATTAGCTATGAGTACTCGTCTTTGTTTATTATAGTGATTAACTTGATTTTTATGTTTTCGCTTTGATGCATTGACTGAGTTGGGAGCCTTTATGCGAACCGAATTTTTATGTGTTTCTGTATTAAGAGTAGCTTCGGGACCTAGGGTGAAGTTAGCTAGCTGTAAAAGTGCTTTAAAACCCCCGGTGGTTTACTCTACTGACCGTTCTAAGGCGGCAGTCCCGGTGTTAGTCTTTCTCTTTGTTGCTTTGTGGTTTATTCTACGAGGCGATTTGTTGTATGTCTTTACGTGTGTCCTTTTGTTCTTGTGTTTTTCAGTCCTTTTAGTATTGCGATTACCTCGATTGGAGAAGAGAGCTAATCTTAGTGCTTTTCGTACGTTTATTTGATTTGTGCTTGTTTGGATTTGTCGGTTTCCTCTTCCTCTTGGGGTCTGGGAAGGGCTGCGGTTTGTGATTGTGGCACTCCCTGGACTTTTCTCTTACCTTTTTGTGATTGTGGCACTCCCTGGACGTTTCTCTTACTTTTTTACATTGATAAGGAATGCGTCTCAGGAAACCAAGTGTTCTTGATAAGGGTATGCATGCCGTGAACCCCCAGTTTCCAAAAACTTTATAGCCCGTCATCATCGCCCCACCTCCGGGCCCCTTCCCCGCATACACATACAGATACATTATCAGTTAGACCGCAACAGTTTGATGAAACATAGATACAGGTAAAACACATATCTATATATCACTAAAGTCGTCAAACTTTTAAAGAAAGAGGATATTTGGCTTAATTTTTACTGATTGGAGATTTCCAGACGCCCCCCGCCCCCACCCCACCCCCATCCCCGCACACACACACACACACACACACACACACACACACACACACACACACAGACCCTCTTCTATAGTGTCCAACCTTTTTAGGCTCAACAGCTCTTTCAAAATGACGCTTTTTGTTTTGACAGAAGGCTACCACTTTGAAATATATACTACAGTAATTAAAGTTCAGCGTATAATTTCACAGTAGTCATATAGATTCCAAAGTATAGCATATAAACCTAAGATTCTGATGCTGGCCGAACCTACCAAATTTTCACTATGTACAGTCAGTATAGAAGTTCCAATCAGTACTGTAAACAACCATACACTGCTGATCAATAGCCCCTTCATTTGAACTTTCTTCTTCTTCTTGTTCTTCTTTTTTTACAGTTAGCCTATATTTTGAAAGAAAACAACTCCAGCGATCGAGTGGTTTGCTAAGTTCGCAGTTATAACCAAACTATAGCAAATGTTCCTTTCAATTGTGACATTTTTCGGTGGACGGTACTACCAATATCTGGGCTGGGTATAATTTGCAGATAAATAATGCAGATCAGTGGACCATGGACCTGTCTGCAGTGGACCAAGTACCTTGCACATAAGACTTTGTGCAGACTATACAGTGATTTTTTTTATTTTTATTTTTCCTCTGCTCTGTATCAGTTTCATTATATTTCCATAAATAAATGACTTATTTTTATGACAAGCATTTTATTAAGACCAATTTGCAAATAATTAGATTTGTTCATGTCGATTAACGAAATTAATGAAAAACTCATGCAAAGTCAAAGGGACAAACAAAGGGTAAGAGAAAAGTCCAGGGAGTACCACAATCACAAACCGCAGCCTTTCCCAGACACCAAGAGGAAGAGGAATTAGACAAAACCAAACATGCGGAAGTCAAACAAACGTACAAAAATACTAAGATTAGCTCTCTCACAGTTTGTGCTTTCTTGCTGGTACCTGAAAAGAGGACACATGCTTTCATCTGCTTATGTATTCACTTAATTGGGTCCACTTAATTGTTTAATTGTCAAAAACTGAATAAAAAAGCCATATTTTGTTTACCTAACAATTTAATTTAGGTGCATTTAAATGTAGGCGATAGAATTTTTCAAACTAGCCATCATAAGTGTTCTTATATTGTAATAGATTGGAAAGTTTGGTTTAATATGTAACTTAATCTGTTGTGCTTCGTTTAACAAGATAGTGAAAATGGTCATTACTTCAATATAAATATGGGTGAAACCGAAAGTAACACATGTTCCTATTTGAAATTTGTTGGAATATTATAAGCAAGACAGACTAGTGTAATATGTGTTGTAAGGAGAGAAAGTGTCAGAATAGCCAAATGAAATATTTTAAAAATTATATTTTGGACGAGAATGTCAAAGTGTTCAGCTATTCAGGGTGCAAAGTTGAAGATCTTCTTTAACAGACAGACACACTATCTGCTATTTCCAAGGCATCAGTAAGTGCTGTGACATTTTTCTGTTAAACTGCTTAACTTTGGTATACATTACATTAAAATACACTCCAACCCCTCTATACATTATGTTTAGGATCCAAAGGAATTTGCATCAACTAAACAACCATTTTAACATGTACATGTATATCAAAAAACAAAAGGTAAGAGAAAAGTCCAGAGAGTGCCACAATCACGAACCGCAGCCCTTTCCCAGACACAGAGGAATAGGAAACAGACAAAACCTAACAAGCGCAAATCGAATAAACGTACGAAAAGCACTAAGATTAGCTCTCTCTTCCCAAAGCGAGGTACGTGCAATGCTAAAAGGACTGAAAAAACAACAACACAAGAATAAAATAACACAAGGTAAGACATAAAACAAATCGCCTCGTCGAATAAACCACAAAGCAACAACTAACACTGGGACCACTGCCTTAGAACGGTCAGGAGAAAAGACCACCTTCAAATGTATATATTATAGATGTCTATAGAATGATTATTATTTATGGTTATTTTACTATATAATCTACAAATGTTTTTTATCCATCTTCCAATAGTATTACTAAGCAATATTAAAATAAACAGTCTATATAGAAATTGTAGGAAAACAAACAAACTTTTTGTGTGTGTAGGCAAAACATAATTATTATTTTTTAAAGAACACAATGTTTGGACCGAAAAGGGATTATTTTGCATTCCATTCAGTATGTTATAAACATCACATCTTAATAATTGTAGTGGATTTGTTTTATCATGTTAAGAACTATAACTGCATCTGATATGACCTATCAATCACCCGATAAGACCTATCAATCAACTGAAAATACCTGTCATTCATCTTGGATATCAGAATACCCTAAATACCCTAAAACTATAATAGTCCGTCTGTCATTATTGACAATGACCAATGTTAATCAAATGCGTGAAGTGCTACTGTTTGTTTGGGGAAAAACACTTAGAATAATAAGAAATACTTCGTCCAGGTTCTTTCCTGTTAATTATTTTGAAGTGACGTTATCCCTAGTAACGTTAACAACGTCAGTGACATACGTTACCGTATCAAAGTATAATGCTTTTAATTCCTGAGACGTTAAGAAAAAGCGGCAAATCACGACAGTTTGTGTGTTCTAAGATGGCTGATGAGACCAGACAGCTCTGTTCTGCCTGTTGCAGATAGAACAATAGAGGTCTGAAGAAGAAAGCTCTGTTGGCGATACCTTAATTAGCTCTGGCTTTCCGCTGAGCACGTTTCTGCTCGGCTTCGCTGATTCTTTTTGTTTCGTATTAACCATCACTCCTTCTTATGAGGCCTCGCCATTTTGCTCGATCCCGTGCAATCTGTTCCCACGACTATTGGTATGTTGAAGTCCTTAAGAGAGGCTTTGAGGGTGTCTTTGTATCGCTTCTTCTTCCCACTTGTAGTCCTCCATAGAGGATTTTCTTTGGCAAACGTTCATCAGGCATTCTGGTTACATGGCCTGTCCGTCTTAATTGTGCCAATTTCAGGAGAGTATGGATACTCTGCATCCCTACCCTTTTTCAGGACTTCTGTGTCTGGAATCCTGTCTTGCCACTTAATCTTTAGAAGTTTTTCTAAGATAGCTATAGCCTTTGGAAGTGGCTCAGTGTTTTGGTATGCCGTTGGTAAAGTGTCAAAGTTTCACATGCGTATAATAGAGTTGGCAGCACCACAGATCTTTAGGCTTTCAGCTTTGTGTCAAGTCTGATCCCACTTCGATCCCAAATACTCACACGTAGTCGACCAAATGCTGTACTAGCTTTGGCAATCCAGATATTGACTTCATCGTCAATGTGCTTAATTCTTGACAGTGTGCTTCCAAGGTAGGTGGACTTGTCTACCACTTGCATCGTTGACCTTTTACTGTGTGATGGTAGATTCCTTGTACGACTTTCCAATTGCTGAGTGCCGCCTCAGTCTCTTTTATGCTGATTTTGAGATCATAGCTTCACATGAATCAGATACCCTTTTCCATGTCATCAGCAAAGAAAAACTCGTCTAGCACCTCTGTCTGCACCTTTAGCTTGCAACCTTCTTGGTTGAAAAGCTTCCCGTCAAAGCGATACCTAATAGGTATACCGTTGTCAGCGCCATGGAAAGTATCTGTGAGCATGGCAGAAAACGTCATGCTGAATAGCGTTGAAGCTAGTATACAGGCTTGCCTAACTCCAATAGTCACAGGAAATGGATCAGAAAAAAAAGGTAAGGGAAAAGTCCAGGGAGTGCCACAATCACAAAAAGGTAAGAGAAAAGTCCAGGGAGGGCAACAATCACAAGCCGCAGCCCATCCCAGAGACGAAAAGGAAGAGGAAACAGACAAAACCTAGCAAGCGCAAATCAAACAAACGTACGAAAAGTACTAAGATTAACTCTCTCTTCCCCAAGCGAGGTAATCGCAATGCTAAAAGGACTGAAAAATACAAGAACAAAATAACACAAGGCAAGACTTTAAACAAATCGCCTCGTAGAATAAACCATAAAGCAACAAAGAGTAAGAGTAACACTGGGACCAAAGCGTTAGAACGGTCAGTAGAATAAACCACCAGGAGGTTTAAAGCACTTTTACGGCCAGCCAACTTCACCCTGGGTCCCGATGTTACTCTTAATACAGGAATACATAAAAACAAATCGGTTCGCATAAAGGCTCCCAACTCAGTCAATGCAACAAAACGAAAACATAAAATCAAATTAATCACTATGATAAACAAAAGTAGTTGCGGTCATGGTACCTAAGCCATAATCCAAACTCATAAATCCGTAAACGAATGACAAATCAGAATGTTCAGACCAATAGACATGGACCCCAGAATAAAGGGTGTAATCAGGCGTCCGCGGATAGTAAGCATTACTTGGTAAGCAAGCTTCGCCCACCATGCCCATAGGCCTGAACGAAGGAAATATCGGTAGAAGCGTATGTCCGGGATTTTGGAAGTCTGCTTATGGCGCGTCAGTGGCAAAAATGTCAGAAAAAATTCTGGAAACTGCCACATTGTAGGGATTGGCCAGATCATGATGTCTCCCATAGAACTTCTTAAGTGTTGCTACCAGTTTAGTTTTTTGATACCCCTGGCTTAACAACTTTGTACTGAGTACTTTTCCACGCTCCATGGTCCTGATAATTTGAACAGGCTCTGGCATAACGGATTAACTGTGAAACGTAAACGCCGTATGTTGGTGCAGAAGGGATATTACTGCTCAGGAATGGAGAGTTAACAGTGAGAAAATTGGCCATCCCGTTTGTCGTAAAGCCTAGTAGCAAGCTTTCCATTGTCAATGTAGAGATAACAATCCAAGTATGAGGAGGAGGCTGCAGTCTTCTTTGTTTCCTTTGTTTCAAGTTCACATGGATAGATGAATTCCAAATACTCTGCAAATTTTGTGTTTTTCAGAGACAATACATCATGTATATATCTGTAGGTGAAATTGAATTGTTGTGCGAGGTGTTTCTTGCCTGCTTGGAGGAGACTTTGTGCAAACTCCGCCTCATACGAGTATAAAAACAAGTCAGCAAGTAACGGTGCACAGTTAGTACCCATCGGTATGCCGATTGTTTGCTGAGAGCACTCATGGCTAATTCTACTGTATGTCAGAGTAAATGAAAACCAATATTTGAACCACGGCGGGCCAAGCCAAAGACATATCGTCAAGCCCCAACCCACTGGTTAAAGTTTTACGAAGAGGCCGTCATTGAGTCGGAGTCTAAAAAAGGTAAGAGAAAAGTCCAGGGAGCGCCACAATCACAAACCGCAGCCCATCCCAGACCCCAAGAGGAAGAGGAAACCGACAAATCTAAACAAGCACAAACCGAACAAACGTACGAAAAGCCCTAAGATTAGCTTTCTCTTACCCAAGCGAGGTAATCGCAATACTAAAAGGACTAAAAAACACAAGAACAAAATGACATACGGAAAGACATACAACAAATCGCCTCGTAGAATAAACCACAAAGCAACAAAAAGTAAGACCAACACCGGGACCACCGCCTTAGAACGGTCGGTAGAGTAAACCAAGTTTGCAGTGAGTATTAAAGAAAAGCAAGACAGACTTTTGAAACTAGTTAACAAACTCATTTCTTTCTATTCTCAAAATACTAACTTATTAACTCCTAAACTGAAGACATCTCTACGTCACCTTAAACTACGTAATCAAGAATTTCTTAAGAAGTATGTTTTGGCTCCGGCAGACAAGGCCACTAACAATGTTGTCGTTGTTTGACGGCTCCACTATGTTAACACTCTTCAGCAAGAGCTTGGTGGTACTAAGGCCTAATGCCCTATGAACTACAACCTTTGGCTGAAGAGAGGTCTGTAGTTAATGACCATATCTGTAATTAAGTCACCAATTTTGCTCTATGTGTAACTGAAGGCCATGACAAGCTTCCTACGTTATATTGGTTACCTAAACTTCATAAAGACCTTACAAAGCACGGTTTATTGCAAATTCAAGCTCTTGTACCACCACTGAACTTTCTAAATTTTTAACTTCATGTCTTACTGCCATCAAAAACATGTAATTAAATATTGTGACAAAGTTTTCGGAAGATCAGGGAGAAATCTGTTTTGGTCTAAAAAATTCGAATGAGGTTTTAAATAAATTGAAATCCAGACACTTTCGTGCTTTTAGTCTGTCTACTTATGATTGCTCCACGCTTTACACTACACTCCCTCATAATCTTATAAAAGAAAAACTAAATAATTTAATTGAATGGACATTTCATAGAGAAGATTCCCTCTACCTTGCATGTAATGTAAAATGTTTTTTTCACTTCTGAAGTGCATAAAAATTACACATTACGGATATGTCAGAAAGTGTGTGAAGGTCTCACCTTTCTACTTGACAATATTTATATAAGATTTGGTACTAGGTTATTTAGACAAATTGTGGGTATTCCGATGGGTACGAATTGCGCACCCCTTGTGACTGATTTGTTCTTGTTTTGTTATGAAAGAGACATCATGATGTCTCTTTCCGTTGAAAACCAATCTGAAATCATCGAAGCTTTTAGCTCGACTTCAAGATATTTGGATGATTTATTGAATATTGACAATACCTACTTCGACGGTTTAATCAGTCAAATTTACACCCCCCCCCCCCCTCCCCCCAGAACTTCAGTTAATAAAGCTAATTCTTCCGATACCGAAGCCGCGTTTTTGCATTTATCTGTTGTAGATGGGTTTGTTTCCTGCAAAATTAATGATAAACGCGTGATTTTGATTATGAGATTCTTGGATTGTGATGTTCCTCGTGCGGCATCCTACGGTGTTTATATTTCACAATTAATTCGATTTGCCAGAGTGTCTAGTCATGTAACTGACTTCAACACTCGTAATAAATTGCTAACTGCTAAACTTCTTAATCAGGGTTATCAGTATCATAAACTACGTAAAGCCTTTCCTAAGTTTTATAGACGTCATTCCGATTTAGTTTCTAAATTTAATGTTGGACAAATCTTTTCTGCAACAAGGCCTAGCAGAATCCGAATTTTATGGTGACTTAGTATATAAATTCAGAAAAAATATATGCTTGCAATGACTTCAGTACCCAATTTCGTAAAATCATTCTTCGATAAAAAAAGATTGGGTACAACATAAATGTTATACGACAGACTGCATGCGTGGTTGTTAACCCAATCACGGTTAATAACTTTGCTTACCTCTTTAATTGCACGCTGGCGGGTTAGACCTCAGATTCTAGCGTAAAGGATTACTTGAAATTTAATTTTGGGTAATGTTGGTTGGTACTCGATGCTCTATCTTTGGTCGGGCCCACCGGAGTCTTACTGTTGGTTTTCTTTTGCTCTAGCATTTCAGTTGTTTCGTGCTGTCGAATCTTCATCGTTGTTTCATCTCTGTAATTTGTTGATTTTTTGTGTTCTCGGAGATGTAGCACTGACAAATTAGGAAGCCTTCATGCGGACTGAACAAATTATGTGTCTTAACCGCGGTAGAAGTAAGGGCGAGGATTGTGGCCATGTAAAATCGATTTAAGCCCTCCCCTCCACACCCACAGTGAAATACTTTTCACTGACCGTTCCAAGGCGGTTCTTCTGTCATGGTTTATTTTTGGTATAGTTCGTCTTTGAATGTGTGTGTCGCTTACACCTTTTTGTTTTGGATAGCCATTTGTCCACTTTGTGGGAAAATAATTGTCCGTTTGGCTTTCTGCTAGTGATGTTACCATCAGGGCCCAGTTATTTCGTGTTTGTGTTTCTTTCCCTTTGATGTCTTTGATGGGAGGTGTGGGATAATTGTATCGATTCTTGATCATTGCCTTCCTTTCTATTTCCTACGTTATATTGGTTACCGAACTTCATAAACGACCTTATAAAGCACGTTTCATTGCTAATTCTAGTTCATGTACGACTACTGTTTTGTCCAAACTGCTAACTTCATGTCTTACTGCTGTTAGAAAACATTGGATTAGATACTATGATACTGTTTACAAAAGGGACGGAATTAACTTTTTTTGGTCAATTAAAAAATCTAATGATGTTCTCAATAAATTTAAATCTAAAAACTTTCAGGCTTCTAAATTGTCTACATATGATTTTTTTTCTATACTGTATACTACGATACCTCATCATCTTATAAAAGATAAACTTATTGATTTAATTAACCGAACGTTTATTCGGGAGAATACCAATATTTGGCTTCCAACGAAGAATGTGCTTTTTTCACTTCTGATGTATATAATAATTACAATTTATGGTCGTGTCAAAAAGTCTGTGATGCCCTTGTTTATCTTTTGGATAATATTTTTATTAGATTTGGAACTTAACTTTATAGGCAAACTATTGGTATTCCGATGGGAACTAATTGTGCTCCTCTTGTTGCAGATGTGTTTCTTTTTTGTTATGAGAGAGATTTCATGAAGTCTCTCTCACGTGAAAATCATGCTAACATTATTGCGGCTTTCAATTCAACTTCAAGATACCTTGATGATTTATGAAATATTGACAATATTTACTTTGACCAAATGGTGGACTGGATATACCCTACAGAACTCCAATTAAATAGAAAAAATTCTTCCGATACCGAGGCACCTTTTTGGATTTGAATCTATGTATATGTAATGGTAGAGTTTCCACCAAAATGTATGATAAACGGGACGATTTTGATTTTGATATAGTCAATTTCCCTTTTCTGGATGGCGATGTCCCCCGGCGTACCTTATATGGGGTATACATATCTCAACATTAGATTCGCCAGAGCTTCTTCAAATCTTAATGACTTTAACTACCGTAATAAAGCCCTTACCGCCAAACTTCTTAGGCAGGGCTATCGTTATTTTAAACTTCGTAAGGCGTTTTTGAAATTTTATCGCAGACACAGTGCCTTGTTTGAAAAATATAGCGTCAGTCTGAAAACACTTCTGCAACAAGGTATATCGAAAACAGAATTTTACGGTGACTTAGTGTACAGATTTAGAAATATTGTAGGTAAAACTAACTTTTCGGAGCAATTCAGAAAACTTATTAACCGTTATAAAAGAATTGGCTATAGCCTGGATATTATGCGGCAGACTGCATACCTAGTCGTCAACCCAATCATTGTTGATGGCTATGCTTCACCCTTTAATTGCACGACGGCGGTTCGGGCCTCAGACTCAGTAAAGGCCTCTTCGTAAAACTTTAACCAGTGGGTTGGGGCTTGGCGATATGTTTTTGGCTTGGCCCGCCGTGGTTCAACTATTGGTTTTCATTTACTCTGGCATACAGTAGAATTAGCCATGAGTACTCGTCTTTGTTTATTATAGTGATTAATTTGATTTTTATGTTTTCGCTTTGATGCATTGACTGAGTTGGGAGCCTTTATGCGAACCGAATTTTTATGTGTTTCTGTATTAAGAGTAGCATCGGGACCCAGGTGAAGTTAGCTAGCTGTAAAAGTGCTTTAAACACCCCGGTGGTTGTGGTTTGCTCTCCTGACCGTTCTAAGGCGGTGGTCCCGGTGTTAGTATTACTCTTTGTCGCTTTGTGGTTTATTCTACGAGGCGATTGGTTGTATGTCTTTCCGTGTGTCATTTTGTTCTTCGGCTTGGCCAAGATAAAGGGGTCATTTTGTTCTTTCATGTGTTATACATCAATCTCTAAAAAAGCATATATTGCTGGCTGTGACTTTTCTGATTTCTTTGGACACAAACCTTTCAGGCGATATATAGTTTTATATATTTTAAATTAATAAGTTTCAAGTCACAGGCTTGGAAAGCTTCATAAATTGCAGTTTTTTGCGTGTTATATTGTTGCAAAATAAAAAGGCTGTTCTTTATACTGCTATATAGTAAGAACTTTATACAAACTATGACAATAATTTAAAATCATCTAATCAAGCCAACTTTACAGGTAATACTACTTTTTACGGCTTAACAATCGACAAATATCTTAATGATTTACGACCAAATATGTGAAGGTACAGGTATGTTATACTTTTTCCATTTTCCATGTATATGTGGAAATGCCACCATTCAGTATTAAATAGAAATAATTTCAAGAGAAAAATATGCAATTTCATGTATTTGGACATGTTTTAACTCAGATCTTCTAAAACTTTTTTACTGAAAATCTTTTCAATAATGAAAAAAATCAATTGAAAAATGTCAGTATTTTGTACAGTCCGTAGCCCCAAAATTTAAGGTGGTGTATTCTGCTGATAATCACATGTATCAAAAAAGTGTTTTCCTCTTTTATTGCATGGTGTGCAGGCCTGATGACTGACAAGAGATTTTCCTTACAGCAAATAAGAAGGAAATTCTACATGCAAAAAATATGTTGTCCGTAGCCCCGTACAGTCCGTAGCCCCTACAATTTTTGATTTTTAAAAACTTAACAAAGTAAGCAGTCTCTTATATTTTCAGTTTTAATATTGTTACATGCACAGTATAACACAAAGTGGCTGTGTTGAGGAATTTTAAACACTGATCAGAAGGAATATTGAAAAGTCAATACATAAATGATACTGCACTCTGAGCATAAATCTGATTGTGGCTCACAAAATGATGTACTCAAATAGAATTGATGTCAACAAACTGTGTGTAAAACATTGTTAAAGATCCTCTTGTAATAACATAAAAGAACTTAAAGAATAATTAAATGATTTGATAGTTTAACTTATGATAAATGAAAATGCCTAGAGGGACTACGGACTGTACATAAATAATGCATTATTTATATGCTGACTAACCATGCTCATATTTTCAGCTCATCTGGAACATAACTAAAATATTTTGTTTGACTTTGACAGACCTCCGTACAAGGATGCTCTGAGACATACATTGGCATGTCTGGGCTGCTTTCCAACCTGCGTGCAGAATTTTGCATGTCTGTTGTTGACGAAGAAAAAATAAATAGAGTATAGCATAAAATAAGTTGACAACATAACAATACATTTACTTTCTTATTACATTGTATATATATATGTGTGCTTTCAAAAGTCCTCAGACATTTTCATCACCTAAGAATGTATTATTTAAGCATTTAATTTTGTTTGGATATCAATTCATGTGTAAACACATGCCTTATATCTACTCAGGCATAGGGGAGCGGAGCCTGAGGTTTTTCTCCTTTACAGACTGGGCCTAAATTGTGTTAAGGATTTAAAATTATCTATATTATAGGACAACCACTATTTGCCAAGTAGAATTGTGTACTGCACGTTATAAGTACAAGCATGCTTTCAGCACTAATTATTTAAGCATTTATTTATTTTTTAATATCATTACATACGTAAATACATATTTACAGAGATTGTAGTGACGTGGAGTCCTAGGTATTTCTCCTTTACAGACTTGGTCTAAGCTCTTATGACTTAAAATTGTTAGAAAAACACTGTTTACTAAGTAGAATTGTGTACTGCACATTATAAGTATTAACATGCTTTCAGAACTAATTATTTCCATTGAATACAATATTGTATATCAGTAACGTAAATAACAATTTAATACTTAATGTTGTAATTATACATTTTACCCATTATGGTAATGTAAAAATGTGTGGTACCACAAGTGTACCACTACAAATGCTAGTGTTGTGCCGATGATCGATTATAATTGATAACTAGTGTTGATTCTACTAACTGATTGTGTTTAGTGATAAAAGATTATAATTAAAAATATGTACATCTAATCTTTTTTGAAGTTTCAGTTCAAATTTTGCAACTTTGATGCAAAATATATGCTAGTTCAAACTATTCGTCTTAAGTATATCAGAAATGCAAAACAATAGTGTTTCTGCAACAACTGGAAACCATACAGCACAACTTAGAAATTTTAGTGACTTCAAAACTGAATATGTCTGAGCCTGTTGTGATACAGGTATTGGAACTCAAATCATGCATGTAAATGACAAAGTATGTAGATTTTTTATGGACAGTCTGTAGCCCCAGTTATATCATTAGCTATGTTTAAAAAAAAGTGTTTTTGTTGCTTTGTTGGACCTTAGTTTGAGTTAAGAGTTGAAGAAAATGGTTTCTTGTTTGTTAAATTGATAAAAGTTTGGCACCAGAGTGAATTATTTTATTTTCTAGTTGTTTTTGAACCGTTTAAATAGTTTTGAAGACTTTGAATGTCATGTTTTATAACTGACATAATAGTAAAGTTCCTTTTATTTCTGTTTAACATTTAACAATGCTTGAATGATGGAAACATTGAACAGTAATTGCCACTTGATGATAAATATTATTCGATCTTCTGGCTTTTAATACATGTACATGTAGTAAGTTTAAAGTGTACAGTCCGTAGTCCAGGCCACACAGATTATCATTTACATTGAAATGCTGTTCTTGCTTCCCTGATTTTGTGAAGATTACTAATAGGTCTTCAAGATAACATAATAATTCCAGTTATAAGTTCATTAAACGTTGATTGTATTGTTTGCCTAGTAATTTTTGTAGAGCTGAATTTAAAGAATGTTCACTCTTGTTGTGTTTCTTTTGAGTAAATTTAGATAAAAGAAAAAAAATAATTTCACATAGTTTAATGTGCATCAGTTACTGTGAAGCATATACCAGTTTGAAAAATGTACATGGCAGCCAGATATCAACTTTGAATTTAGGTTTAAATAAGACTTTGAATGTATTATGTAAATGTACAGTCCGTAGGCCTTTTCAGGGTAAGTTGTAATGCATCAGTACAAACAATAACAACAAACAGTATTAAGTATTGGTCTTTTGTATGCATAGAGAGATATCTGTAGATATTGTCTGCATCATATTAGCAATTCAAACACTTATTTTGTAAGGTTCTTTTTAAATCACAAAGTAGTGTTTATTTTGAAAAATACACTACTCGGTGTTTCACTGTCAAAAAATCAATTGACCTGAAAGGAAGAAATATTTTATGTTATAAATGATAAAGAAGTATTACATACATTTTGACAAAACTTATTCAGAAAGCTGAAAATTGTGCTTTTGAATATAAATTACCTATGTTATGCTTCACTATGTACAGTCCGTAGGCCACACTGGGTAGTTGCATATGAATTACTGTAACTTTTTAACTACTGTATACAAATAGAAAAAACTTTAGCAGAATCTCTGTGGGGGTTTGTACAAAGAAATTTTAAATATGGCAATATGTTAGTATGAAGTTCAAAAAATGACTTTCTTGCAACATCAGGTGTACCCTTTATCTTGGCCAAGCCGTCTGAAATATTGTGTTTTTCAGTCCTTTTAGTATTGCGATTACCTCGATTGGGGAAGAGAGAGCTAATCTTAGTGTTTTTCGGACGTTTGTTCGATTTGTGCTTGTTTGGATCTGTTGTTTCCTCTTCCTCTTGGGGTCTTGGAAGGGCTGCGGTTCAAGTTACAGAAAGCTGTCATCAGCGGTAAAGTTTATTCTTTAATCAAATTTATGTATAATTGCTCAAGAGTTAACGTAAGCATACCATGATACCACGTACGTCTGATCCGACTGCTATTTCACAAGGAGTTCACCAAGGTAATATTTTAAGGGTCGGGTATGAAACCCACAGACCGGAACCCCGTGACCGAGACCCGGCACCGTGACCAAAAATTCTATCCTGGATTGCAAGACTAATATGTTTTTAACTTTGTTCATTTTGGGTTTATATTATAAGGTATTGAATATACATTATCCAATAAAAAGGAAATTTAGATCGGACGTAGTTATTTTTTAAACTCAGATTTATCGTTTCAAGGGGTATGAAACCCACAGACCATCAATTCTCCGGTTTTTTTGACGTTTTTTCTATAATCTTCGATAAACAATCACTGTCTTTGTTACACATGTCTTTCAAATAAAGAAATAAATTATATATGGTTAGCTGAAGCTATAACAGAAACGTTAAAGTGTTGAATTTTATGATTTTCATATATTTATTATGTTTCTAAAAATAGAACAGGTAGAAAATTTGATAACAACCATAATGTCCCTAATCTACAGAAATGTACCGAATGGTAAACGCCCATACAGTCAGTGCATACAAATGCATAATAGGTTAATTGTGTTATATAATATACAGAAATATAATGTTAGAAAATACGAACTAGGTTGAATTAAAAAAAAAAAAAAATAATAATAATAAATGCCCAATGGTTCAAGAGCAGACGTAAAAAATCGATTTTCAAGATGGTGGCAGTGGTGGCCATTTTTACTTCTAATCAACATGATTTTAGCTATTTTTATATCTGCTGATCATCACATTGTTGCTCCATCATAAGTTTTGACTTAATTCACAGTGTGGTTTGCGAGGAGATGTCGAAAATGGATTTTCAAGATGGCCGCAGTGGCGGCACCTTGGATTGTCGATCGACACAATTTTAGTTATATTCATCTAGAGGTCATCCTGTTGCTACAGTGCGTTTCATATCAAGTCGGCCTACGGTTTGGGAGAAGTCAAAAATTGGTATTCAAGTTATTATTATCAATAATAAGTTAGCACCGTTGCATATAGAGTGCTTACTTAGGTTTATATAAAGAAATAGTAATAATGAAGAAAAAACAAATCATAAGTGCGCAGCCCAACTCCACAGATGCGCAGATTTGTCTATTTCTAAGATAATCTATTTACTGCAGCAAACAACAAAGGTCCATATCATAGTGCGTGAATGCGCATGCTTATCCGTATCTTTGTTATCAGCCAAACACACACATGCGCAGGCTTTTCTATTTCTTTGTTCTTATTACATGCCAATCATAACATTATAGATGATGATGATAATAATATTTTTTATTATTATATAATTATTATTAATTTTATTTAATTCAACCTAGTTCGTATTTTCTAACATTATTTCTGTATATTATATAACACAATTAGCCTATTATGCATTTGTATCTAATGTTGTTTTCTTTATTTTTTTATTTTTTTTTTTTATTTTTTTTTTTTTTTCGAAAAGTGGTCGTATTTCAAAACTTCGTTATGATCTCATTGCAGGAGAAACTATTTTGGAATAAGTTAACCAATATAAATATCATAAATATCTTAATGTAAATATATCAGCCACTGGGAAGTTTCAGTCGCTGAGAAAACTTTTAGCCTAAAGGCAAGCAGAGTGTTTTGTTTTTTGTTGTTTTTTTTTGTTTGTTTTTTGTTTTGTTTTTTTGTTTGTTTTTTGTTTAATTGTTTTTTTGTTGTTGTTTTTTTCAGTTAAACAAAGTATTTTGATAATTATGTGAAACCACCAGCTTTCTTGCGAATTTTTATGCGCTTGTAAAACCATTTGCTTTGTATAATGGCGAGATATGGTGCAGATACACGTTACCATAAAAAGTCCATTGATGATATGTTTGAAATGTATCCGAAAGGCAGCAACGAATTTGATAAGCTTTATAACAGATTCTTTAAGTTTTGTTTTTCAGGTGTTCACTAAAAAGCTTTCGCAGTACAAAGCGAATTAGGCCAATTCCCATTGATAATTAGTTGTGTAAATTTTTGGTTACATGCTGTTTCCTCAAGAACTGATTAATTGTTATCCAACGCTTACTTTGGACAGTTTAAGAAGTTAGGTTATATCTACATTAATGATTTAGAATAAGTGCCCATGAGTTGCAAATTGAACGCTAGAAGATACATAGGTAAGGAAGTAGAAGAAAGAGTATGTTCACATTGTAATGTTTAAGAAGATGAAGTACATTTCTTTTGTAACTCTAGAAAATATCAGATCATGCGAAAAAGTTTTTTCAGTGAACCTGAAAGACGGAATATAGAGGTAATTATAGCAATAAAAGTATGTTTAATCTTTTATTCTTGTAATGTCTAGTAAGGAGCGGGATGTTATTAAATCTCTTGGTAGCCTTATATTTACATATGAATGTAATATTACTTAAATAATTGAGCCAGCGCATAACAAAACCTACAAAACGACATGTGCATCCAGCGAAGACTCAGATCAGCCTGGGCATCCGACAAGTCTGATCAGAGTATTCACAGTCAGCATGAAGAAAGCTTGGGCCCTTAGTTGAGTGCACAGCAAACCATTGAGTGCACAGCAAAGGAAGCCAGCTGATTAGAGTCTTCGCTGGGCGCACATGCCATTTTGTTGGTTTTGCCATGCGCTGACTCATATACTATTCTCTTATTACTCTAGACCATGGAAGTTTTGTTATATATGTTCATTGTCTATGTTTATATAATATTATGTGTAATGTGTATGTGTACATTGCTTTTAATTGTAATGAACACACGAGACTATGTCTGCTAAATGCTACTATTTTATTACAAAGCTAAAGGTAAACTGCCCAAGCGGCTAATGAAAAAAAAAAAAAAAAAAAAAAACATTATATACTGCAGCTGTAGATAAAACCAAAGACGTATAAAATTACAAGGTTCGCAACTAAACGAAATCCCGCAATATCTCGTGCGTCCCTGTGTTAAGAGTCCTACGGTCGCGAGAGCCGCGCGAGACTTTCGTTACCAAGACAACACAGGTACGCTATCGCCGGTATCGGGTGAATGAAATAAACACTTTCACCTGTTCTATGATGATTTAAGACCTGAAATGCTGGCCAACACAGGATAAGATATAATTTTAACTAATAATAATAATATCTGACATAAAAATCAGAAAACTGAAAAGTTTTATGTGTTACAAAATGGGCAATGCCCCGTCAACTATTCCATAACAAACAATGGGAGGGCGTTTGGAATAAACATATAAATATTACATATTTTAGGATGATACAGGGCTTGAAATGCGGGCCAACACAGGTTCAGGTATAACTGTAACTATCAGTAATAATATCTGACAGAAAATTTAGAAAACTGAAATGTTTTTTGCGTTACAAAATGGGTAATGCCTTGGCAACAACCAGTGGTTCTAGCGCATATAACGGGTGGGGGTATATGAAATACAACACACGTTTAATGCATGGTTTGGCCGATTTAGCACTTTAAAATGCTGGCCAACACAGGATCAGATATAATTTTAACTAAAAATTATAGTATCAGACAGAAAACGCAGAAAACTGAAATGTTTTTCGTGTTACAAAAGGGCAATGATTTGGAAAACTCGCATCAGTCTTTCATCACTCAATGTGTACAGCACTGTTCAACGTCTTCTTTCTCAGTTGGTTCGGCAGATGTGCAAAAATAACTGGGTAGTTAGTAAACTTGAGACATTCAAGGACCTATTTCGTTCCCTTAAATTCGCTACATAAAGTAAGAAGTTATATAAAACTTACTTGAAATCTGCTAAAAATTCATGCTCCAGTCTTCATGATGAAACCCGTTTTTGTTGGTAAAACGATGTTGTTTTGACTAATTCATGACATAAACGGACACAGTTGATTAAATAAAATCTATTGAAGGCAACAGTTTTTAACAGTAACGATCATACGATAGTATTTCATCAACAAATATTTCTTGGCGAAGAAAAAAACAAGATGGCGGCACGTGACGCTGTCGGTTCTCGAACGTCTCTCGCGGTTTCTCGGGGTATCACGAGATGTGTTGGTTCTTTCTATTACGCGGAGAACAAGTTGCAAATCCTTGTATTATTTACGTCCTTGATAAAACATAACAGTACCATATTTCCTTACAAATATAGGGTATATCTGAGCAATATAAACTACATTCTACTCTATTCTGTTCTTTAATTACGACAGTTTCGGTTTCATGCGGTACGGTGTGGATTTTATACAAGGGAGGCAACTGTTAAGAACGATAATCACTGTTTACATTTCAAGAAGAAAAGACATATTTTAATTAGAATAAAAGGTTTGTGTCTTTAATGGATTTTTTTAAAGAAATTGTGCTGGTATAACTGTGAAAAGCAGCACCTTTCTGCTTTTTCAAGAGCACGTGTTTGCTTATGTTTTATAATCGTTCCAATTTCTCATCTTAACTGACACCAAGCTATTCCCACAGATACTTGGGGTCAGTAGAGCTTTCTTGCAGTTGGTAGAGCGGATGGTCCAAATTGAACCCTTGGATTTTTTTCTTTTTATTTTTTTTTTTATCTTAAATTTTGCATTTTATTTTACTTGAACACAACACCTAAAGTTATACAAATGGTTGCGCCACGTCTAGAAATCGTTTGAAAATAATGATATTTTATGGATAGGATATAATTACCACAAGATAAACAACTTCGACGAGATCAATTTTGACCCCGCACCAGGTTAACAGTGCCAAGCCTTCCAAATCCAAAACAACAATGCAAATTATATACACCTAAAGTCATACAAATGGTTGCACCACGTCTAGAAATCGTTTGAAAATAATGATATTTTATAGATAGGATATAATTACCACAAGATAAACAACTTCGACGAGATCAATTTTGACCCCGCTCCAGGTTAACAGCGCTGAGCCTTCCAAATCCAAAACAACAATGCAAATTATTTACATCCCTAGATTCTGCAATCATTCACGGGCCCCCGTAGCCTAGTGGATAAGAGAGTTGACTCTTAATCCATTAGGTTTCTCACCGCTGTGGTTCGAGCCTGGCTCGGGTCATATGTGGGAAAGCCAAGTTCTGCTTACGGATGGTCAGGTGGTTTTTCTCCGGGTTCTCCGGTTTTCGCCCGCCTTCGATGAACGATCGGCTCGATATAAGTGAAATATTCTTGAAAGGGCCGTAAAACCCAAATAAAAAAAAAATCAATCTGCAATCATTCACCTTTACGCTGATATGGATGTCCTTACAAAAGTCTCTTGATTTCTTCCAATTTCCGACGAAAACTTCCTCAAATGCAAGCAATCTATCGTCTTCCACATCATAGTGCGACCTGTTTCCCGGCTTATTTTACAAATCGCCGTGAAACCTGGGAAACCATTTTACTGTTTCCCAGGGTTCACTCTGTTTTGTAAATAAAGCGGGGAAACAGGTCGCACTTTGATGTGGAAGACGACAGATTCCTTACATTTGAGGAAGTTTTCGTCGAAAATTGGAAGAACTCAAGAGACTTTTGTAAGGACATCCGTATCAGCGTGAAGATGAATGATTACTGAATCTAGGGATGTAAATAATTTGCATTGTTGTTTTGGATTTGGAAGGCTCAGCGCTGTTAACCTGGAGCGGGGTCAAAATCGATCTCGTCGAAGTTGTTTATCTTGTGGTAATTATATCCTATCTATAAAATATCATTATTTTCAAACGATTTCTAGACGTGGTGCAACCATTTGTATGACTTTAGGTGTTGTTCAAGTAAAATAAAATGCAAAAATTAAGATAAAAAAAAAATAGAGAAAAAAATCAAAGGGTTCAATTTGGACCATCCGCTCTACCAACTGCAAGAAAGCTCTACTGACCCCAAGTATCTGTGGCTATTCCAATACAACACAGACAGACAGATACTTGGGGTCAGTAGGGCAGTGCAGGCCCAAAAATATCTTGTAAATATTTTTTCTCTAGTTATTTTTGTATTTTAGTACAACAGAAACACTGCTGATAAAATATAATTATATTCTGTGACTTCTGAAAAGGTTCTAAAAAACATCACATTTCTCTCAAATGGTAATATATGGACAACAATCAATGGCCAGCACAGATCTGGGGGGTCCCCGCATATTTACACTGCTACGCTAACTAAAACAAATGCAACATGCAACTAACTTGCATCCTCTAATTCGGCAATCATTAGTCTTTGCTGCCATATAGGTGTCATAACCATATCTTGTTGCATCGCTTCATTATTGGCCGAAATATTATCACCAAATGTCAATAAATTCTTCTACTATATCTACGAACCGTGGATCAGAAATGGGTCAAGTTCTGGATAATGGCTTCCATTAATAAAATTATAGATACATCGCAACTGAGCCGAGAGCCAGAATTGGACGGGTTTGAAATCGTTGTAGTCCAGTTCCTTCCGCAGCTCAATAGCAGCCGTCTATTTTTAATAGTCGCCTGGCGAACGACGCTAAAATCGTTGTCGTAGGAGTACAATAAATCGTGAAACCCGTCTAATTCTGGTTCTCGGCTGATGTGTGCTGTATATATATGATTTAAGTAACAGAAGCCGGCATCCAGAGCATGACCCATTTCTGATCTACGGCTCGTAGATGTAGTAGAAGAATTTATTGACATTTGGTGATAATATTTCAGCCAGAAATAAAGCGATGCAACAAGATATGGTTATGACACCCATATGGCAGCAAAGACTAATGACTGCCGAATTAGCGGATGCAAGTTAGTTGCATGTTGCATTTGTTTTAGTTAGCGTAGCAGTGTAAATATGCGGGGACCCCCCAGATCTGTGCTGGCCATTGATTGTTATCTTGTCCATATATTACCATTTGAGAGAAATGTGATGTTTTTTAGAACCTTTTCAGAAGTCACAGAATATAATTATATTTTATCAGCAGTGTTTCTGTTATACTAAAATACAAAAATAACTAGAGAAAAAATATTTACAAGATATTTTTTTTGGCCTGCACTGCCCTACTGACCACAAGTATCTGTGCAATACAAGGGTTCAGATTTTAAGGACTGAGTCAATCTATCTCTGTATACTACCTTATGCCCACTAGGGCATTTTAGGTAGGGATGTGCATCAACCAAGAATCAGGCAGAACATTAGTCTGAAAATAAGAAAAGCCATGTTGCTTTATGACCATGACAGTTCTCCAACAAGACAGTTCACCAACACATATTTTGAAGATCGATCATCAAAAAATTGAGCCGGCCTATCAACAAAATTGAGCCGGCCACGGTGGCTCAGTTGGATGCACCGTCAGACTGGAGAACAGGAGGTCGCGGGTTCAACCCCCGCCAAGGTCGGCAACATTCTTTCGTGGAGCTTGATCGTGAAATATTTTCTATGGTCATTCTCTTCTTTCCGTTGATTCAAGAAGGGCAGTTGACTGGGCCGTAAAACCCCAACACAAACAAACAAAATCAACAAAATTGAGGACAGTTGCTGACAAAAGATTATTGCATGGGTTGTAATGAAGAAAATAGGTGGGCCTTTTTTTTAGATAAAATAGTAAAATTTTGCACTAAACACGGAAAAAAGATGAAAATAAATGTCAGAAACTATTGCTGTTGTCTTTGCTGTTTATTTGCTGAGGAACCAGATATGACACCATATACTAGGATTGCCAAAAATTCACAAATTATTTCTCAGTACTCTTACTATTTTTTTGTTATGTGTCTCAAATGCCTTGTGGAGATGAAATATAAAAAAAACAACTAGTAGATGGCACGCCATCGCAACATCCGCACGCTCAGTGCTAATGTTGCTAATAGCATGATGGACAGACAAAATGATTTGCTCTCGCACACCCTTACCATGAGGGGAAGTCATGTATCAAGTTTGGTTGAATTCCACCCAGTGGTTTAAGAGGAGATAGTGTGATAGATGGACAGACAGACTGAAAAATAATATTGCACACGAAGGCAAGTCAAGCGGGGGTGGGTGTTGGGGATGCTATACAATAATTTGCTTTTCAAAAAGATTTAGTATTTATACAATTTGCGGAATGAGTGTATAACCAGAAAAAAAATCCATCCACTCAAAAGATGTTGTTTGCAGGTATTGACGAATCATATGTATATAGTTAAATCGAATGAAAACTTAATTGTTGTTTGCACAATGGGCCCCAAAATGTTTTTGCGGTGCCACTAGATTTGAAAAGTTAGGGTCCCAGTTGGCCCCCAGCCAAAACATGTAAGTCTTGATCCCTGATATTCCCATAGCTTTTTTTTTTAAAAAGCGTGGGGATAATAGTTAGTATATGAATGATTATATAAGTTGTAAAATTTTTTACACTTTTCATGATTAATTTATAATGCAATGCAGGGATATTTCTGGGATGGGCCCAATCCATTTTGTGTGAAAACCATTAATGTTAGACTTAAATTGAATTGATTTTTGGCTGGGCCCCCTACACAAGCTATTCAAATCCAGTGTTTGTTTTTATCTCAGGTGGGTATTAAGGATTCTTGTGCCCATCAAAATTTCCAGAGGGCCCATCAAAATTTGAAAAAGCCCATAAAAATTCTAAATTTTACATGTATTTGAATGGGACATAGGCCCTTGACCCATTTCAAGGGCCCATACTAACTTTGGGCCAGGAATATCCCTGGCATTGATGTGCATTTGTATTTTCTTTATAAAACTAATAGGTATTTTCAAAACAAAAAGCACAGTTTCTTGAAATACAAAACTGCTAGGTTAATTGGACATGTTAAAGGTACAAATTATACAGCAGGGAGCAAAGACACAGATCAGCCTATGTACATGCACATATTTAGTTTCGTTTACCTTAAGCAGTGGGAAATATGCTTAAGGAAATAGCCTACTCAGACCCCGAATCAATGATATAAAAAAAACACCTCGTTGGAAAAGGTCGTATCTGCCACATGTTTGTCAACTCGTTTATGGTTGAATGAACTTTAGTATAAGTAAGACAAGGAGTTATGGTGTCAGAATATATTAACGAAACCAGCCGTTCGTAATGTCCTGGGTATGACTTTAAACTGCATCCAGCTGTGACACTCAACATGAGTGTGGGAATGTGAGGCTGCCCTCTATCACAGTTGCCTCCCCACCTTCAGGGTTACGAGGCTGCCACAACCTGGGTGGCAGAGCTAGGCAGCAATCATCTACAGACCAATGGCTTGGTGTTCTAGCTATTGTGGTTTGGCGGACGATCCTTTCTTAATAAGGACAACAGCAAAGCGCACTGCTTGAGTGTGGGAATGGCGTGCATGCTCAGATGCTGTAGAAGAACTGAGTAGGGATGTCAGCTAGGACAGGCGATCCCGTAAAAACAGTTGTTCCAAAATCTTTCATGGCAAGCACAAGAATGGAATTAGAGTTAGGCGATGCCAACAGACATCAAAGTTCTGTTGGTAACGTCTCCAGCCTGGCCTCCTGTCAGGTGTGGGAGGCAGCGTCGGGCCATTGTGGTGATTCAAGCAAGCACCTGAGGAAATTCAGGGAAGGAACACTCAATGTGAACAACCTGAGAAAAAGAGTTTGCGAGGTAGTGGAAACACTATCCTGCAGGAAAGTGGATGTCTGCTGCATTCAGGAGACCAGATACCGTGGTGGCAACTGCCGCACAATCAAGGGCAAGGACACCAGGTACAAGCTCTACTGGTCAGGAAACAACAAAGACACTGCTGGTGTAGGAGTATTTGTGGCAGAAGAGTGGATAGAGAAAGTTTTTGAGGTTCAGAGAGTCTCCGACAGAATTATCTTAGTGAAACTCATAGTCGGCCAGCATGTGGTTACCTTCCTGTCTGTGTATGCCCCACAGAGTGGTCTAAGTGATGAGCTTAAGAACCTGTCTTTGATCAGCTGCGTGCTGTGACTGCCAGGATCCCAGCATCAGAATTTCTGATCCCATGTGGAGATTGGAACGGCCATGTAGGCCGTGCAGGCACTGGATACAGGGAAGTGCATGGTGGGATGGGGTATAGCAGGCCAGAACCAGATGTTGAGGGTGAGAGAATCCTAGAGTACGCCCTAGCATTTGACCTGCTTCTTGGGAACACATGTTTCAAGAAACATGACAGCCATCTCATCACGTACAAGTCAGGAAACATAGCCATGCAGATAGACTTCATCCTTTTCCGTAGGACCATGCGCAAATTTGTCACGAATGTAAATGTGATCCCTGGTGAGGAAGTAGCTCTGCAACATCAGCTTCTTGTATGCGACATGAGGATTGATGTGCCACCAAAATCCAAGCACAAGTTCACCCCTTGCCTCAAAGTGGAAGCTTAAAGACCCTCAGATAAGCAATCATTTCCAGGAGGTCTTCAACTTGCATGTGAGCACATCTGCATGTGTAGCTGATGGGGCCACTGAGGATATCTGGAACAACATCAAGACTGGACTGCTCAAGACAACTGAAAAGGTGTGTGGCACAACTTGGCCACACCGTTGGCGTCGTGAAACCTGGTAGTGGAATGAACACATGGAAAAGGCCATTGCTGCCAAGCGGAAAGCTTTCAAGGCCTGGAAGGCTGGTAAAGGCACTAGGGCATCATACGATGCAGCCAAACCAAATGCCAGACATGCAGTGCACCATGCTCGTCAAGAAGCCAACAAGAAGGTCTTCGAGAACATTGACCCCAAGTCTCCAGAAGTCTACCGCCTTGCTAACCAGTTTAGAAGAGAGAACACTGATGTTGTTGGTGACAAACCTGTGAAGAATGACACAGGAGAGATGTCAATGAGCGAAGACTCAAAGCAGAAGGCCTGGCTAGAGCACTACCAAAGGCTTCTCAACTTTGACTGGGACCCAGACCACCTGTCTTTTCAGCCACCAGTGGAAGGCCCGCCCAACCCAGTCACCATTGATATGGTTAAGAAGGCTATCTCACAGATGAAGGCTGGCAAAGCACCGGGCCCATCAGGCATAGTGGTGGAGATGATATGAGCAGCTGGTGACATGGGTGCCTCCATGATCCATGACCTCGCAGCTGCAATCATTCATGATGGCAAGGTACCCCTGACTGGGAGCAGAGTTTTGTTGTCTGCCTATACAAGGGAAATGGGGACGCATTGGAAAGGGCAACTACCGCGGTCTCAAGCTGACAAAGCAGGTTATGAAAATCCTGGAGAGGATTGTGGACGGCTTCATCAGACAGTTGGTGTCAATCGACATTTCCCAGTTTGGCTTCGTCCCAGGCAATCTTTGTTGTCAGGCAGCTGCAAGAGAAGTATGTAGCTGCCAACAAGAGACTCTACATGGCTTTCATAGACTTAGAGAAGGCGTTTAATCGAGTACCTCGGAAGGTCATCTGGTGGGCCCTGAGAAAACTTGGTGTGGAGGTGGATTGTGTGACTGGTGCAGGGGATGTATGAAAATGCGCGGAGCCATGTCAGTGTTGGTGAGGGGTACAGTGAAGAGTTTGAAGTGAAAGTTGGTGTTCACCAAGGATTAGTACTCAGCCCACTGTTCTTCATCATTGTGCTTGAAGCCTTATCACGAGAGTTCCGCTCTGGGGTCCACTGGGAAGACCTCTGTGCTGATTACCTTGTTATCATCGCTGAATCACTTGAGGAATGTGTCAGGAGGCTCTTGACATGGAAAGAAGCAATGGAGAAGAAAGGACAGAGAATAAATGCAGGAAAGACGAAGATCATGATCTGCGGTACAGGACTGGACCTCCTGCAGAGTTCAGGCATTTCCATGCACTGTCTGTCGCACTGGAGTGGGCAGCAACAGCATCTTCCGCAATGGCTGCAAGCACTGGGTGCACAAGAAATGCAGTGGGCTCAAGCACTTGAAAAAAGATCCTGACTACAGATGTACACAGTGCCAGGGAACTGCACACCCCTTGGATGGCAGACCACAGAAGGAAGTCCAGGTCGGACCTGACAAGCTTGAGGTGGTAGCTTCCTTTTGCTACCTAGAGACATGCTCTCAGCAGCAGGTGGCTGTGAACTTTCAACCACAACATGTGTGAAAACCGCCTGGAAGAAGTTCAAGGATCTGCTGCCAGTTCTCTCTTCACGCCACCTCTCTTTCAAAACACATGGCCATGTGTACAGCTCTTGTGTTCAGAGCGCAATGCTCCATGCCAGCGAGGCTTGGCCACTGACAAAGCCAAACCTCCAGCATCTGCAGTGAAATGACAGGGCAATGATCAGACAGATCTGCAATGTCAGACCGAAAGACATTTTCACCACCAGGTCCAATGAGCTACTTGTGCAGCTTGGCATTGAGGATCTGGACCTCATTCTGAAGGAGAGAAGACTCAGATGGTATGGACATGTGGAATGCTCCAATGGTGCAGCCTTTGACATACAGGTTGATGGAAAGCGTGGGCCTGGGAGGCCCAAGATGACATGGAAACAGCTGACAGAGAGGGATTGCAGAGAGTGGAAGCTCCCGGCCATCAACCCTCATGATAGACATACCTGGAGATCTGGTTGAGATCTGCCATGTGTGCAGCAAGCCAGCTATCTGGAAGGGGGCCCACTGATATGGATGTTGCCCCTGTACCTGCACGTTAATCAAAAATCCGATTATGATATGATGATGATATGAAATCAAGCGAATCGGTTCTCTGCCAAGTTAACTTCATTAAGCAGTATACCAACCATATAGGGTCACCCATCCAGGTACTAAACAAGAAATCTGTTGCTTCATAGAAAAGCAAGACCACTAAACTGTGTTGCCATAAAAGCTAGCTCATACAGCAAGGCTGTATTGGTGATCTATATATTTTTCTCCCTGTTACAATGGTAAACACAGAATACAGACCTGAACATACTACAAAGGGATGTACAAGTAACCAGACACCTGCTATGAGAAGTAAAGATTGTGGCTAAACAATATGCAGTTTCCAGGTGATAGCGAAAAACAAAAACAATAACACCAGCAAAAAACAGTAAAGAACATAGTACATTAAATAATCAAGCTAACATACATATACATGTACATGTCTCGTCCATTACAAATATCCGAATAATTATCACTGCATAATTGTCAAATAGGTTCATCGAATAATGACTGACTCAGAATCAGTACAATGTATTTTACTGGTGAACGTCCAATGACATTCATTCACCACGATCTGTAATATGGGAGATAAGTCTTAGCTTTCACCGAAGAGGTAAACCTAGCCACATCATCCTCTGCACATTCTGCAAAGGAAATAATCAAATCTGGAAGGACATCCAATCCCTAACATTTTCAGGGAAGAATGAATTCTTGCAAATGTCAGTTCTTGCAGTTGGGGTCTGAAAAGTCAGTGAGTGATGATTTCTACAGCTCCTAATTGGGGGTGTCAGATCATCTATTGGAATGCTGGCAGCACACTTTAGACCTTTGTACAAGAGTATTAGTCTATTGTCTCTCCTCCTTTTCTTGAGAGACTCCTATCTTAATTTTTCCAGTATTACAGTCATACTCCCAGTTTCAAAGCAGTAATTGCTGGTTACAAACCTAGCAGCCCTATTCTGAACTTTTTTGATTTCTTCTTAAGAACCACAACTTGGGGATTCCAATCACAAATCATACTCCAAAACCAGGGGAACAAGTCCTTTATATGCTGCCTCTTTTACATCCTGAGGACATTGATAAAGATTTCTTCTCAGGAAACCAAGTGTTCTACATTGTATTTACCTCAGGGCACATTGCTAATATGTGTATTAAGGCTGGCACAATTAATGGGATAATCGCTTAACCCTTGTCCTGCTGAATAAATTAAGATGCCACGTCCACTTCTAATTTTCAGCCAATCAGATTACTTGATCTGGATTGTTGCTATAAATTCACATACTTATGGGGAAACAGTGCAGATCCAGATCAGTTGGCTTCTTCAGAAGCCAACTGATCTGAATCTACACTGTTTGCAAAGGCAGGGTATATCCGGGTTCAGCAGGACAAGGGTTAATCAACCGATAAATTCCACAAAATGATTATAGTTACTGATTTGCTGATAATCGATTATTTGATTTCCGTGTCTGTTACATTACCGTATTTATCGTAAGGATTTGGACATCTCAGCTGTTTACCATACTTGTTCTAAAATTTGAATAAGTACGTTTTACTACCGGATGTTAGTTACTGCATTCTGGGGTGTCTCATCTGGGTCTACACTGGTTGCTCAGGCATGTCGTCCAAAAACATATGGTCAAGTATAACATATGGTGATAGTCACGCTCAGAGAGTAAGCCAGAAAGGTTAAGATTATGACCAAATCTTCACTGATTACTAATCTACATGTATTTTCGATCAAAATTACAGGACTGATAATCGATTATCTTTTTAGCCTTGATTAGCCAGCCCTAATGTGTGTTCCATCTTAAGTCAAAGTGCAGTAGCTCAGTGTTGAGCCCACTGGCCTCTAGAACTAAAGGTACTTTATCAATCCCAGGTGTAGGCAAAGGAATTTCAATGTCCAAACACGCTTTCCTTCAAGTCATTTGCAGGGATGACATGAAAATAGTGTGCCATCCTTTGGATCAGGATGTTAACTGGAGCCCTTCCTTTGCAGGGAAAGTCACCCCTGTGCAGGTTGAATTCAAAATGGTTACTTGTAGGCCTTCATCCTGCAACCTGAATCTCCTAGAATGTCCGTGAGGACATATGGCAATAAATATGGGGAAAAAAAGTCTTCTGATTGTCACTACTAGGTATTTAATGGAATCCCTCTAATGTGTGTGAAGCCTCAATTTTATTTGTACTCTTCCTAGTTATCTACATTATATTGCATTTAACAGCTCAACATCCTAATCTATCTATACCCTTCTGAAGTTTCAATGAGTCGTCTGCATCTCAAATTCCACAATAGTAAAAACATTTATCTGCAAAAAGTCTTATCACAAGCCACTGCCCTGTATGGAAATGTCATACAAATGTCTTTTTTTTTTTTTTTTTTACTTTCAATAAAAATCTAATTTTACTGGGCCCAGTTGTTCAAAGCTAACAACATCATTAGTTAACGATTTGTTAAAATTTACATCGAGTGATACGCAAATGTGCTGATATTTTTTGTTGAAAAAAATGTGAGTAGCTTTTGCAGCTACTCACATTTTTCGGCAGAAAATATCAGAATATTGTATATTGAATCTGCTAAAACAGTTAACAAAAATGACCCTTCACGAGCTTGTTAAGCTAACGATGCTTTGAACAACTGGGCCCTGAATTTTTATCTGCTGTAGGGTATACAGAAAAAAAAAAAAAAAACAGAAATAGCTGCACCTAATACTGATTACTTTTACAATAGGACATAGCTCCAGATAAGAGGTTGTAGCCACATAAAAATCAATGGTTGTATTCAAACCAAAAAAAAATCTAAATAATATATAGGAAAATGACCAATTATGGTTATTTTTTCTGTATGATGTATGCATTTTTATACCCCTGCCATCGGCATGATGCTGGGGGCATATAGTGTTTAGGTTGTGTGTACATGTGTACATTATTCCGTACGTACACATACAAACGTACATGAATTTTTTGTAAGAGGTAGATTTCAAGGTTCCTATCATTGTAGCAACTTGAAATTCGTTATGAGATTTTATGGTTGTGAGTACAACAGGAATATACTAGAAATGTGTCCAGTGTACACAGATGCCCCCACCTTGACTTAGGCTAATTTTGCGAGGTTAAAATTTTTGTAAGAGGTAGATTTCAGGGTTCCTATTATTGTAGCAACTTGAAATTTGGTATGAGGATTTATGTCTGTGAGTACAACAGGAATATACTAGAAATGTGTCCAAAGTACACAGATGACCCTGCCTTGACTTAGGCTAATTTTGCATGGTTAAGATTTTTGTAATAGGTAGATTTCAGGGTTCCTATTATTGTAGCAACTTGAAATTTGGTATGGGGATTTTTTTTTCTTATGAGTGCAACAGAAATATACAAGAATCAGGTTGCAAGGACCCATACATTACAGTCCACTGACTTCTGACTTATGCTAATTTTGCAAAGTTAAGTTTTTGTAAGAGGTTGATTTCAGGGTTCCTGTTATCGTAGCAACTTGAAATTTTGTATAAGGACTTGTGTATTTAAATACAAAACAAATGTACAAGAATCAAGTCAAGTTGACCCATACATGTATGTCATGGTTCTCCGACCTTGGACTTAGGCTAATTTTGCAAGGATAGGATTTTCGTAAGTGGTGCATTTTAACATATTATTGATTCATACTGCAATCCCTTTGCACAGTGTTATGGAGGTACCCAGAGCAGGGGCATCTGTGTACTTTGGACATTTCTAGATATTTGGATTCAACATGGTTGTTTAGCTAACATGATTTTTGCTTTGGATTCCAGCAATAGTGCTATAAATAGGTTTTGGTATAGTTAATGTAGACTAATACTAACAGCTGGTAAATAAAACAAATCATTTCTTTTGACTTTTAATTAAACATGTCTAAGCAGGTCCAGGAAACATTGAACTTATTAAATTACCCTCATAACTTGGCCCAATCCTAGATGTCTGGAAGTTGAATTTCTGAAATTATTCGCCATTAAAAAAGGTGTGTTGTACTTTTAAACTCCATTCACTAATTACATAACATATTTTTTTTTTCATTTCTTGAGATTTTATTGTAATTTGCAGTAATTTTGTTGGCTGTAATTACATTCACAGGCAAATGTACCTTGTTCAATCTTGTCCTACAAAATAGCAAATAAATGGGTGCAGATAAGGTGATAAATCAAAGCTCTAGATAAGGTGCTTATTTCAACCAAAAACTGTTGATATTTTTCTTATTTTGCCAAAAAAAAAAGTGTCTCCTATGGTATAAAAAACCTATATATTTTATTTGGAGAAATAAGAAAAAATCTGGATACTATTTCGTCTGGACTTTTGCACCAAAGCTGACATAGGTCAAGATAAGAGTGGGTATAAGGTTAATATTTTTTCTTATTTCTCCACAAAAACATATGTTGTGGATACTCATTAGAAGTGCCTCTGCAAGGCGCTTCTAATGAGTACCCACTACATATGTTTTCGTGGAGAAATAAATAAAATATCAATACTTTTGGATTGAAAAAAGTGCCTTAACTAGAGCTGTAATTAAGCATACCGTGTTGGCACTAATCAGAATTTTCTCTCCTGTGATGATTCCATTGAGTAGCTGCAAGGCTTGTTGTAAAACTAACAGAAATTATCTTCCTAAGGGGAATGGATACACTTTCATGGGGAGGTAACCTGTCATTATTTTGTCTTCTGAAAAGGGGGTCATCTCTGAGGGGAAGGAATTTGCTGCTATGGGGAGCAAATTTTTCCTCTTAGAGCAGACCCCTTTTCAGAAGGGACTTGGTTTGTGGGAATGCAAACAGGAAGTCACAAAAGTGTCTTCGTTTTAAAAATTGGTGTTAACTCTTTCCCTGCTAGTGGCGACTTTTGTCATCTACTGATAACGTTTGTAAACAGTTTGGACCCAGATCAGGCCTAACAAAATTTTGTGCGTTATCTGGATCCAAACTGTCTGACACACTGATGGTAATCCTGAAAGATTTTTTTGAAAAAGTTTATTTTAAAAAAAATCCACAGACGACCAAAAAGCATGCAGAATTACCCAGCATGCAAAGAGTTTACCAGGTGTATCTAGTCCCCTTATTATTCCCTGTATTCTGGATCTGTGCCAGATGAGGTAAAATTTCAAGAAAACAGATTTTTTTTTTTTCCTTAACTCCATTCTGTAGCTCTGTTAAGTCTTAGTTATACTATGGTTCGTGTGCATGTACGATGCGATAATGTACGAGCGTAAGCGAGTGCATTATCGCACGTACATGCGCAGAACCATGGTATTACAAAATGTCATCTGCTGGAATAATACCCAGTATGCTAGGTCTTAATTCCCTGCTATACTTGTCTTAAAATTTGGTCAAGTCCATTTTATTACCCATTGATGTCTCTAAAAACTGCTGGAAGATTGACAGACTGTATAGACACAGCATGTGGATGCACAGACTGGTCTAGACTTGACGGGTTCTTACATTGTATGTGACATTTTCTTGATCTTTAACTCTTTCCCTGCTAGTGGTGACTTTTGTCGTCTGCTGATAACCTTTGCAAACAGTTTGGACCCAACGTCGGGCCTGATCTGGATCCAAACTGACGGTATTCCTGAAAGGTTTTCCTGAAAAAGTTAATTTAAAAAAAAAAATAAAATCCACAGACGACCAAAAAAGCTTGCAAAATTACCCAGCATGCAAAGAGTTAGTAGTATGGAACAATTTACCACATGTTGACACAGTTCTGTAAAAGGAGTGATTGTCTGTTGTTAAATGAATTGAGGATAATGACTGAAAGGATAAAAGTTAATAAACAACTTTAACAAACAAAAAGATCTTATTTCATTTAATAGTCTATGCAAGTTCTAAATATGGAGATGATCATTACATTGCTTCAGAGCTTGCATTAGTGTATATACTTAATTTATCTTTGCTTTTCTGCCTTACTGGCTTAAGCAAGCTGTCCAGTTTTATGTCCGCCTGTTTGTCTGTCAGTACACATCAGTCACATCTGTGCATCAACATATCTAATCACCCGACCAAATGGATGTAGTTGATACGTGGAATGCTGCCACATAGCCTGTCACGTACGTTTGTAGCTTCAGAAAAGATGCTAATGAAGTACCCTTACATATTTTGGAGGGTGTGGTGGGGAGGAATAAGAAAATAATTTTCTGGATAGAGTTTTTATCTGGAGTGATGTATTAGATACCGGTGTAAAGTTTCATTCATGCAAGCACCACCCTTGGAATGACTTTGAGGTAAAGGTCACTGACTGACCCCGTACCTGAAATGTCTGCAAAGAAGGTTATATTCCGCATGGAAAATTGCGGACATTTACCTGCGGAGGTCTGCGGAGTATTGGGACGCTTTGTCCGCAAGTCTACGCAAGCTGGAAATTTTTTCTGTGCGGACGTCCGCAATATTTCCATATGCAGGTCCGCAGTTGTCCGCAGAGAGGTCCGCGGAAGTCTGCGGACATCAGTGCGGACATCTGCGGACATCTTTGCGGATGTCTATGCGGACGTCCGAACGGATTGTGCGGACGTCCGCATGGATTGGTGCGGACGTCCGCATGGATTGGTGCGGACGTCCGCATGGATGAGTGCGGATGTCTGCGGACGTCCGCATGGATGGGTGCGGACATCCGCAGGGCCAGAGGATCTGTTAGAGTTGCTCCCCCTGCTGTGTAATAACCTGTTGATCATATGTGGTATTACATGATCATATGCCGTGTGACTTAGTTTTTAATGTTTGCTCTACATAATTATTCATTATGCAAAAACTATAGCTGTTCACAAAATTAGAACATGCAATTAAGATTTACTGCTGAAGACATCTCTGACTTCATGTAATAATTAGTTGTTTATAAACTTAACAGATTTCCAAGCAAATACAACTGATCATTTTGTATGTGGTTCAAGTTACTGGGAAGGGTCCCAAAATTTGAATAATGATGCAGTACAATTAAGATTTGGTGCAGTTAAAGTTTGGTTGGATAAGAAAGATTTGGTGTATTATAGCCAGTGTGTGTACTATAGCCACTTGCATATAAGTCAAAATAGCTGAATGAATTCATTGAAACTGTAAGAATAATAAAGCAGGATATTCTACCATTATTCTTCTTTTTTTATAATGTACCATTTTATCAATCAATGTCTTTTACAAGTAGTGAGTTTATTTTTACAATTAAGAAAAAAACAAAACCAACTTACTTTGCTTTCAAAATACATCCTGACTGTCACAGTGTTTGGAATCCTAATTTCAAATTTTATAGCGTATTGATACATTTTTTGCAATTTATGAAACTGAGTCAAAACAATGTTACATTTGTGTACCATAACACTTTTCTGGTAAATTAATTTGAACCAAATAAAAGTGCAGGCCTAAATTTCATTACTGTTGGTTAATTGTTTACAATTTAAAATGGTACTATTTTGTGTGTGTGTAAGGTTACTGTGTGTACATTGCCTGACATTCTTACCCATTTATTGTTCAAAATGTGTATGACAATATTTCTGAAGTCCGCAGATGACCGCAAGAATTTTTGCGGACATATGCAGTTTTCTTCAATGCCTAATCTTTTCTAAGTCCAAAATGTCCGCACAAGTCCGCAACAAAAAAATACAAAGTCAGAATTTTACACAAGCTTTTGCGGACGTCCGCAGGCTAACTTGCATAGAGCTGCGGACGTCCGCAAAAAGATAGCCCCAGCTGATACGGAAAAATGTCCGCAAAAGTCCGCAGGCTTTGACAGAGGCACGGACATCTGTGGATTTGTAGCGGAAATCTGCGGACATACGCCAACTTCCGCAATGATTTACGCGGAAGTCCGCATATGTCCGCAGCATATGCCAGACCTGTAGCGGACATTTCAGGTACGGGTGATTTTCATGTTATTAAAGTTTTATGTTGAAGTTTCTAAAGACCTGTCTCCTGAAAGACAGTATTGATGTCCTAAGTTTTGCTCAGTGTCAGGCACAGCTGCCAGCTGGGCAGACAAGTATGATTTCTGGCATGCTTTCCCAGTTTCTTGTCTGGCAACTGGGTCTTATTTATGATGGGCAAGTGCAAATGAGCTGTCCTATTGGGCAATGATCTTGTTTGACATTTCATTTTGAGCCATTCACTAATTTTATAACATCTGCTTTCTTAAAATAGACAGTCCTGTAATAATTTGACAACATAATTACTGTTAAGTATGAGGTCTGGTCAATAAGTAATCAGCCTAATGGATTTCTATTGGACCAAGAAGGCCTACTTGTAATACAATTTAGGCATGTATGAAAAATTATATCAGTGTTGAATTGATGAATTATCCCTTAGGTGCTTGCTTAACACAGGTTTGACTGTATACCATCTGAGCAAATACCCTCATGGTTTCACGCATCGCTATAATTGAATTCATTATCATCATTATGATTGGGTAGTGAAAATTTAAATTCACATGATTATTTATGCTGGCTAGCCATTTTTGGAAAATCCCATAGTACATGTATTTGGAAAAATGAGTAAATTCACAGAAATTTTACAAGCTGTCAGGTGCCATATTTTATGATTGTATTAATACCTTATATCAATTCATTAAACCTTTGTTGGATAATAAAATGTCTATTTTTAGAGGAATATGGAGCCTTTAAATGTGGCCAGTGATACAAAGGTTTGATTTTTGTCTAAACTGGAATACAGAGCTTAGTAGTTCATTACCTTTTTCGAAAGGGAAAGCAAGCAAGGAAATACATAGCAAACTAACAAATCTATTCTGCGCTATTATATGCTCAAGTAAAATTCTGGGTTAGTGAGTTCAAACATGGTAGAACTTCCTTAGAAGAAGATAAAAGAAGGTCTGGATGCCCTCAAGTTGCTACTAATGAGGAAATGTGCAAGAAAGTGCACATCTTGTAGAGAGTGATGATAGGTGGTGGGTGCAGGTGGAAGAGGTGACAAAGGCATTGGGCATTTCACAAAACAGCATTTCAACAATCTTATATACAGTCGAACCTCAATAGCTTGAACACCGATGGTTCCTTTACCATGGCTAATTCGAACTCATTTTTGAGTCCCTACGAAATTCTTCTGCTAGCTCAAGAAAACAAATATTTAGGGAAATTTTCTTATTTTATCAAGAAATTGTGTGTTGTGTGTACTCATTAGAATTGCCTCATTGAGGCGATTCTAATGAGTACACTCAACATACAATTATTGGGAAGGAAATAAACAAAAATCCCTAAATTATCGCTATTTGCTTCCTGACCTGGCACCATGATTAACCCTCAGTGGCTCGAACTACCCATGTCTCGGACAATTTTCTATGGTCCCAAAGGTGTTCGAGCCATTGAAGTTCGACTGTAGTAGTTAGGTATGCACAGGCTAACAGTCTATTATGTCTCAAAATCACTTAGCAATGAGCAAATGGCAAATAGTAAGCAAATCAGTAAGCACTGGACTGTTGAAGCAGTTCAGGTGGAAGGGAGATGGTTTTCTTTCATGGCTAGTAACTGTATATGAGACCTGGGTTCATTACTATTCAGAAAAACAAAGGTCAAATTCGTCAGTGGTCAGTCCTTGGTGGGCAAGGTAATGGCCACTACATGTATATTTTGGGATGGCAAATGAGTAATTTTGGACTTTTATCAAAGAGGAGTAAATAACTGCTGAGTGCTATGCAAACACTTGACCAAATGAGGATCACAATACATGCAAAATGGCATGGTAAACGCTTTAAAGGAGATCTTCAGCAAGACAATGCAAGAGCCCACAATCGCAAGACTTCAGTGATTATTTTATTAGGAAAATGGGTTAAAAAATCATACCAGGTCCAGTCTGATTGCTTTTTGTTACTGAACTTAAAAAAACGATATCTATGGCTGTCATTTCCACACTGATGAAGAATTCAGGATAGCAGTAGAGAAGTGTTAATGCATGTTCTTCAGTTCTGTAATATATTGTGCTAGAAAAAAAAAGGGGGTCGATCTTGAATGAAAGTAAGGTAGGCTGGTTACTTATTGACTCACCCTTGCAGTAATGTTAGCGGAAATTAATTTTCAAACCAGATGTTGTTAAATAGTTTTAAGTAGTCATTTGGGTGTCAGTTTACCTATTGTACATATAAAATTTCTTTGTTTTTAAATAAGCAAGGATTAAACATTGTTGGGATTGGCCTGTTCAGTTTTAGCTTTGCTGGTCATTGCTAAGGAAATATAGTGATCATTTATGGTCTGTCATCCATCCATACATCTGTTCAAGCATCCATCCATTATTACTTTTAACCCTTTAAGCGCCAAGCAAAATTTGTAGCAGATGACATTTTATTTTTAATTTTTTAATTTTTCAAAGAAAACAAATCTTGATATTTCATGTGAATTGCAGACGATTTACATGAAGTATCAAGGCTTGATTTTTGCGAAAAATTAAAAAAAAAGTATTTCAAAATGTTGTCTGCTGCAGTTGTGATTGGCGCTTTAAGGGTTAAAAGACATCTCCAAAACAGCTTAAGTGGCTTTAACCTAATTTGGGATTTTGGGTAGTGATAGCTGTTTCAATACCAAACCAAGTTAATATAACAGTTAAACCTGTCTTAAAGGCCACCTGTATTAAAGGCCACCTGTATTAAGCAATCACCTCTATTCTATTAAGAGGCCATGATTTCAGCTCCCTTAACAGTCAAGTGTAAATTTACCTGTATTAACCATTGTCATGCTGAAATCAGATATACCCTGCCTTTGCAAACTGTGTGGATCCAGATCAGTTGGCTTCTGAAGAAGCCAACTGATCTGGATCTGCACTGTTTGCCATTAAGTACAGTGTATGTGAATTTACAGCAAGAATCTGGATCAAGCAATCTGATCGGCTGAAAATTAGATGTGGCATTTAATTTATTCAGCAGGACAAGGGTTACACAAGTACCTGTCTTAAGCAGTTTTTGCCTTTCCCTTAGATGCTTGCTTTATACAGGTTTGACTGTATACCATTTTGACGCAAATGACCCTCATGGTTTGACGCGTCTTTAAACCTGAACGCATCATAATCATCATTATGACTGGGTACTGAAAATTTAAATTCGCACGATTATTTATGCTGGCCACCCATTTTTGGAATATCCCATAGTATTTGGAAAACTGATTGAGTAAATTCATGTCGACTTAGAAATCATTGTAACCAAGTTGCATATGAAAATTCTTTGGGACAAGAGCTTTCACCATAGGATTTTAACTCCAATTTTGATAACAAATGAAATGCCCAAAATTCATCAAAAGTGGCATACATTTCCTCCCTGACAGGAACTAATACTATGATATTATTTTGTGACCATGACATGCATGTCATGGTCTGTTGACTTTTTCATTCTTTATATGAATTTTACTGACAGGTGCTGACAGATGTGACTCGATCACCTTCTGCAGAATTCTTCTTAAGTTTTCTGAAGACCTGTGTCTCTTTTTGCCTGGATCTGTTAACCCTTAAAGTGCCAGTCACAACTGTGGTCTGCTTTGTCATCTGCTCGTGATTTTAAAAGTCATTTTTGCAAACAGTGTGGACCCAGATCAGACTGCTCTGTCCACACTGTTTGCCTGTATGCAAAACTAGGTTTGAAAAGTCTGCAAGAATATTCAGCAGACGACATAAACAGACGACATTTTCAGATGCAGTTTTTCTTGGCACTTTAAGGGTTAAGTTTGTTCTTGGACTGATATTAGATACTGGTTCAAGGTTAATCCATTACAGGCCCTACCCTGTCTTAGTGACCTTGAGGTCAGTGTCAAATCAGAGAAATTTTAAATGGTTAACTATGAATGTACCAAACAAGCTGCCATTCAGGCAAGCTACATTGTATACTGTCTTCTGGTAGCTCCTATTTCTTATGGTAGGTTGGTTGCAGAGGAAAAGAAAACAGTTCTTATTGACAAGTAATGGGAAAATGGTGAAATAACATCTAAACCAAGTGTTGTCCAAACTGGACCATTAAATCAAACAAAAGTTAGTAAAATTAATGACATTTCAAGACATCTAAAGCAGATCTACATTGGCTGTGTGGTGCAGATGAGGGAATATCTTGTTTCTTGAAACTTTGTTTTTGCTGATGTATTTAGAATTGAAAATTTTTATGTCCCCACCTGCCAAAGGCAGCAGTGGGGCATATAGCATTTCACAGTGATGTTATGTCTGCATGTGTGTATGTGTGTATGTCACAGTCTCTTGGAGGTCATAACTTGGGTATCTTTTACGCTAGGGAATTGAAATTTGGTATGCTTTTTACCCAGACATAAACCTTCAACTCTGTGCTAAGTTGCCCCAGGGCCATGCTCTAATGTGGGATTAGGGGTCAAAATATATACAGATGTTTAAGTTTACATTCAAGTCTTTATTCACATTTACGTCCATGTTTCTCTTGGAGGTCATAACGGGTATCTTTTACGCTGGGAAGTTGAAATTTGGTATGCTACTTACCCAGACCTAAACCTTCAGCTCTATGCTAGAGTTGCTTCCACGTCATACCCTGTATGAGTTGCTTCCAAGTCATGCCCTCTATGACTTACCATTACAGCCTTTTTAATACTCAACCAAATAAATATACCATTTTGATTCAAATGACCCTCATGGGTTGACGTGCCATTAAACCCACTCATCATCATCATCAGGTCATGCCCTGGGGTGGGGCTATGGGTCAAAATGTATAACAGGTCAGATTGAGCATTTGGAAAATAGTTGTTGCCAATGGGCAAAGGGCAGGGGCATTTGTGTTCTTTTGACACATGTCTAGTTTATGTTTGATTAAATGGTTGTCTAAGTCAAATAAAAAGACTTCTACCATGTGCAAACTAAGATTATGATTTATGCAGCCATATCCAATTTTATCCAACTCTGCTCTGCACAAGACACAGAGAGAGAGAGAGACAGAGAGAGAGACAGAGAGAGAGATAATGGTGTTGTATCTTGATACAGACCTTCATTGCCTTACACAGACATTAAAATTCTTTTTAACTCTTAGCATGCTGGGTAAAATTTTCAACAGACAACATAGAGAGAGAGAGAGAGAGAGAGAGAGAGAGAGAGAGAGAGAGAGAGAGGGAGAATGGTGTATCTTGATACAGACCTTCATTGCATTACACAGAGATTAAAATTCTTTTTTAACCCTTAGCATGCGGAGTAAAATTTTCAACAGACAACATACTGAAATACTTTATTTTTCCTAGAGAACAGGATTAGACATTCCATGCAAATGGAGACAATTTGCATGAAATGTCAAATCCTATTTTCTGGGGGAAACATAGGAAAAATATCATCAATTTGTCATTTGCAGAAATAGCCCAGAGGGTGGTAATGGTTAATTAAGAAGCTCAACCAGACATGTATTTTTATTCTGAAAACAATGTGTAGAGGCAGTTCTAATGAGTACCAACATGTTTTCTGAATAAGCAAAAAGAATCAATGATTTCTGATCCCAAAAAGAGTCTTTGATTATATATAAACTATGAACATGTTGGTAATTGTTGGACTACAAAGTTCTTATCTACTGGAAGACCTTTTTTCACGTAGCATGGCTCATATTTCTTGCCCACTCCTTAAATTAGTATTTTGCATGTCATATAAGCCTAATGATTTCAGACTACTTCTTGTTTAACTTCAACTAAATTAAAGTACAAAATATAAATCAATACTTGTTTGTTGTGCTTCAGATAAAAAGAAGATCATTAGTTTTGCTTAATTTTGTTTTCTTTCTCTCGATGCTTCCTCAATCTCCATCTTCCTCAGTGCCACTAATTTGGGAGTTTTAGTCATAGCCTCAGATAAGGCTGTTTGTTTTTTTTTCAACTGAAAAGTGCTGATATTTTCTTATTTCTTGATGAAAACATATGCAGTACATACTCATTAGAAGCACCTCAAGCGCATTTTTACTGTTTGTTGGACGGGATATTCTGTGATGTTTTCTACAACATTGCAGCAATTGTTTTTTGAGTGCATCTCTGTAAATAGTTGCTCCAACCTATGTACTGGTCCACAGTTTCCATGATGTAGTCCCTAAAGCAGCATTGTCCATTGCACTCTATAAAGCCAACAACAAGCTTGTTGAAATGCTCATGTAACCTCTAGAACAGACGTGTCTAAATGCACGTAGTTGTTTCACTGATGCAGATCAGATCGCTTGAGTTTTGATGCAATCTTGGATTGCACAATGACTGGGGATGGCCGGAATCTGTGATGGACAAGCCAATGAGTCTTGTTAGACTGACTAAGCAGGCTTGAAGGTGTGGCTCAAAAGATCAGAAAGAAACCAGGATTTGACATTTCATGCAAATTGTTTCCTAGTTAAAACTCTGTTTTTTTTTTTTCTGTTTTTTTTTTTTCCGTTTTTTTTTTTTCCGTTTTTTTTTTTTTTTTTTTGGTTTTTTTTCTTATATCCTGCCTCACAGTAGAAGCAGGGTTTTATGATATCATGTTGGTCGTTCATCTGTCTGTCTGTATTTTCATTTCCTGATGATAACTTGAGTAAATGTCAATAGATTTTCCCCAAATTTGGTATGTGCATTGATATTGTGGAGATCTGGTTTGGGATTGCTAATGGGCAATGTTCCTCAATTTTTGACAAGAGTTATCTGCCCACAATTGATTGTACTTTCGTTTCCGGACCATAACTTGAGTTAATATCAATGGCTTTCCACCAAACTTGGTGTATGCATTGATATTGTGGAGATCTGGTTTTGGATTGCTAATTGGCAAATTTTGTCAATTTTTGACAGAGTTATTTGCCTGCCACATGTTAGTGGTGGGATATATTTTTTCACGTTTTTATTTTCTTTTCTTTTTTTTTTAGAAGATCAGAAGGCTAATACTCTATAAGTGCCTATTTTAACCCTTGTCATGCTGAATAAATTAGGTTGTTGATATAAATTAACATACTGAATGACAAACAGTGCAGATCCAGATCAGTTGGCTTCTTCAGAAGCCAACTGATCTGGATCTACACTGTTTGCAAAGGCAGGGTATATTCGGGTTCAGCAGGACTAGGGTTAACCTGTCATTGTAGAAGCTGCTTCTTTGATTAGGTACTTCACATACATGTAAGATGAACAAATACACTGGAACCCCTTCATAAGACACTTTACTACAAGACGGTTTCAGATATAAGTGAACTTTAACCCTTGTCCAGCTGAATAAATTAAAATGCCACACCCACTTCTAATTTTCAGCAAATCAGATTACTTGATCCAGATTGTTGCTATAAATTCACATATTTAATGGCAAACAGTGCTATGAATCCACATATTTAATTGCAAACAGTTCTTTAGAAGCCAACGGATCTGGATCTACCCTGTTTGCAAAGGCAGGGCATATCCGAGTTCAGCAGGACAAGGGTTAAATGTGTTGTATCCAAAGATGTATAGATTGTATAGAAACATGACTATATATGTTCATTTTTTTTTATATAATCTATACTTTTTAGTTGACACAGTTTTTGCTTTGGATGCCAAAAATAGTGTTGGAAAAAAGTTGTGGTGCACAGACCTAAATTTATATGGTCTGAACTTGTTACTATATTGGAATCAGACTGACACACCTTCCAGTTCCTAAAACTGGTAACAAAAGACATAGCTCTAGATAAAAGAGTGTCCAGATAAATATTTTTCTTATTTTTTCACAAAAAATATACGTTGTGGGTACTCATTAGAATAGCCGCAGTAAGGCACTACTAATGAGTACCCACAACATGAGAAATAAGAAAATACTTTTTGATAGAAAAACTGCCTTATTTGGAGCTATGAAAAACATGACAAAGAAAAGAGGATATGATATGCAGTGCAAGAAAAGGGCCTATATACTATCTCTTAACAGATATCCTTAGGTCAGAAGGGGCATCCACACAAGTTGATCTGGGCCTTCGCCATTTCTCAGTATACTTTACAGTAGCTAAGCAGGCAAGGAAGGCCCTGAATCAACTGTATGAATACCTAGGTTGATCCTGGGAGACTGATCACGACCTTTATTGCCCATAGTTGGCTTAAGGACTTTTTCCTTGCATTGTACTGGTATATGATATTATAACAATGTTAATTATCTCAAAGCAGAATCCGATTAGGCAATTAAATAATAAAGTTGTCTAAAATTGTGTTCCACTTAGCCCAAGAATAGGTTTTAATGTTTTATACGTCACTTACACTGGAATATATCAGCTAATTGAGAGTTTTATTCCTGTCTGATTGCAGGACAGTTAATGAATGCTAAAGATAAGAGTATTTTAATTATTAGCTTGTCAGCTGTATGAAGTACAAGTCAAACTAATGGCACTCGCGGGCATCAAAGAAGAATTTTCCATCCAGCCTTAATCCTCATTTTGTCTGTCCACATTTACATTTACTCATATTTTAGCTTCTGTAGGAATGAGAAACTTCAAACTTCATCAGTACAACTTGTATATCCAATCACTCCAAGTCCCCTTCCATAAAACAAGGTCACTGTGATATTAAGAATAGGTAAAGTTTTCAGGGACAGCATTATATCTCAACTTCTTGGGTCAGCCATATCCTAGCTTCCCAAGTCAGCCTTTATCTCAGCTTTCCATGTCAATCTTATATCTCAGCTTCCAAAGGCTTTAGTTTCATTAAACTTCAATGATGTATGCATCTAACCACTCCAAGGTCTCCAGAGTTTACCTCCACAAAATGATTAATGTGACCTACATTCACAAAAATTAACATGCAGTGCAGTTTTTGGGTCAGTCATATTTTTCTGCAGTCCCATTAAACGTCATTAGTACATGTACATGCATTCTTTTATGCCAGTTCACCTTTTTACAAAACTAGGTCACTGTGACCCACTTGAACAAAAATTACCTCCTTATTCTGTTTCATAGTATATTCAGAGGAGCCAGTCTCACTGGCTCAGTTGGATGCACATTGGACTGGTGTTCAGGAGGTCTACCTTTTGCAAAGTTGTGGCAAAATCTTTCCGGTGTATCCATTCAGTTTTGTATGAGCTTTGGGACATATCCTGATGCTGTCTTGATATGACTAAAGGGTTATTGATAGTGATGTCAAACCACAACATACATTAATGGTTAACAGTCCCAGATCAAAGCACAGTGCACATCTGACTGCAGATCCAGAGGTTGCAAGTTTGATCCCAGCTCAGCCACAGATCTTTCCTGGAGATTGATCATGAAATCATTTCTATGGTTATTCTCTCCCTTCAGCTAATTTAAGAACGGCAGTTGTCAGTTACTGGCGAAAGTATGTGCACAAGTACTGATTAAGAACTAAGCTTGCCCAGTTAGAAGTGTGAGTAGGTTAACTCACCTTAACAGTGTTGACAGGGGCATAAAACTCCAGCTCAAAAAAAAAAAAAAAAAAAAAAAAAAAAAATATGTTGCAGATCAAAACCCCACTTAACTGGTGTGTCCCTGTAAAGTAATTAAAGATGGATTGGAACATTACGTCAGTAACCTTCTGTTGATGGTATTTATGTGACATTGAACATGATAAATACCGAGACTGAAATAAAATTTCCGTGACGACTGTATGACTACAATAATTTTACTGGCTAATTAAACCCGCAAAGTAGTTAGAATCATAGCTCTGGATAAGGTGCTAATGTGGAGATGAATACAATTAATTGTCCTTATTTAGGCACCCAATATATATCTTGTTGGTACCCATTAGAATTGCATCACTGAGCAGTCTCAGTGAGTATGTTTTTGGTGCAGAAATAACAAAATTGGCTTTCGAATGCTCACCTTTTCTTCCATTATATCATTATTCTTCTGTTGCACGCATGACCTTCAGAAGTCAACCAATCCAGCTCTTGCTATCATGGTTATAGAATAAATACAGGCAACAATCCTCCCACTTCACAGATGGAAAACCTCAGCGAGAGAAGTAACATCTGTATCATTGTGAAGATATATTCTTATATGAACTGTTTTAACTGAAAGACTATGTTGCCTATTTTCCTTTCAATAATAGTATACATGATAAAGATTTGTTGCGACTGGTATAAAAGATTATTATATACGATATACTACATAATGGAGTCAAACATTGCAGCACTAAATGCTATTTTATTTATGAATGGAAGTTCACCAGTGTTGGCACCAGTTTCCAAAGCTGCACTTTTTGGATTGTATCGGAATCAGGTTAGGACATTGTTATACTGGAACCTCTTTATAAGACAATTTATTATAATAACAGCTTAAAAGTGGACCCCCCAAAAGCATTCATGCAAAACTGTATAGATTACATAGAAAAAATGACCATTTATGGTCATTTTTCTATATAATCTATACTTTTTTGTTTGGATTCAACATGGTTTTTGGTTTTGATCCCAGCAATAGTGTTATAAAGAGGTTGAGGTGTATTTGATTTATTTTGTTTCTTTACTTTTGTTTTACCTACATTTTTTACCCTTAAAATGTTGTTCACAACCAAAGCTGATGGCATTGTGAATTTTTTTTTTTTTTTTTTTTTTTTTTTTTTTTCAGAGAAAATGAGGCCATCTGCACTTGTTATAGCTGTAAACCCTTTTTTTTTTCTTTGAATTAAAAAAAAATAAATAAAAATGTTGTCTACGGTATTGCATGATGCTTTAAGGGTAGTTTGGAAATTATAGAACATTTTTATTGTTTTGGTTTTGACTTATCTAATTTGATTTGAGAAGAAAATTCATCACTAAATATTGTTTTTCATACCAAAAGATTGTTACTATTTATCTCAGTCTGAATATCAACAAATGGCATTTGAAAATATTTCTTATTTTTTGTCTGTGTGAAAATATATCTTAGTTTTTGTCTGTGTGAAAATATTTATTTTTTGTCTGGAAGTGGGGAGTGTCTTTCGGATCATCTTCAAAACTTAATTCACTGCAGAGCTCTAGATAAGAAAGGTATCTAGATGAAATGTTTCTTATTTCTCCATGAAAACATACATTGCGGATACTCATTAGAAGTGCCTCAGCAAAGCACTTCTAATGAGTATACAACATGTTTTCATGGAGATAAAAGAAAAATATCAACACTTTTTGGATGAGGAAATTGCCTTATCTAGAGCATTGTTAATATTGTCTCCCAGTCCTGTTTTTTAAATAAAAAGGAAAAAAGAAATGGAAACCATATAAACATACAAAAAATTCATACATACTAAACACAACTATTATCTGCCTATTAAAGTCAGCCAAATATGACAGGAAAATACAAATAAATAATAAATTTCAGACACAGAACTAAAAATTACATGCTGGGCCCAGTTGTTCAAAGCTAACGACGTCATTAGTTAACGATTCGTTAAAATTTACATCGAGTGATACGCAAATATTCTGATATTTAGCTGAAAAAATGTGAGTAGCTTTTGCAGCTACTCACATTTTTTCAGCAAAAAATATCAGAATATTGTATTTTAAATCTGCTAAAACAGTTAACGAAATGACCCTTAACGAGTTCGTTAAGCTAACGACGTTTTGAACAACTGGGCCCTGGTGTTCATGATTTTATTTATACTGGAACCTCTGTATAAGATGGTTCATTATAAGACAGTTTTGTATATAAGAAAAGATATTTTAAGGACATATGCAGGAAATACTTCCTGCACTGCAAACTGCTTAAGACTTTGCTTATACATGTATTCAGTTTCATATACTGGCTCACTATTTTTAAACTAAAAATGATACGTCATCGTGCTAAGTCTTTTACAATCTGACCTGGAATGATGCCACCCTCAACAGTTTTCCCGAAAATATGTGCAAATAATTCTGTTAGTTGACTGTATGACAAAAATAGCATTCGCCTTACTTTTAATTTTATAATTTTGAGCAGAACCATACAGGAAATGATATTGATACAAATCTGCTGCTCATTTGTCAAGATGATACAGGACTCTGCAATGCCAATTTTATACTCTTCAGAAAAATCCTTAAAATAAATCCATTTCTTCCATATTATGGACCTTACAGAAAATTGCTACACTAGAAATCTCACAAAATAAGGTTTATTCTTTGGAAGGGGTAATATACAACAGAAAATTAAAAGAAAAGTGTGGGTCATCCTGCTAATTTCATTTTTGTGGGAAAACATTTACCCCTACTCCCATATAAATTCAGGAATTAAAATATACATAAAATCCCCCAAAAGGATGCATTATCCTCTGTTGATATGGCAGATTCTACTTGTATACTAACACAGGGGATACTGTACGTTGAAATAAATCATTTAAGAAAGGCCGAACCAATTCAGCTTTATCAGATCCAGAGGTTGCAAATTTGATCCCAGCTCAATTATCCTACAATTAAATTGTGAAAAGCATTTCCGAGGTTTCAGTGATACTGAAAATCTGTGTTTCTTGCTAAGCAGTAATGAGTTTATATCATATCATCATTATAATCGGATTTTTGATTAACGTGCAGGTACAGGGACAACATCCACACGAGTGGGCCCCCTTCCAGATAGCTGGCTTGCTGCATGCATGGCAGATCTCACACCAGATCTCCAGGTATGTCTATCATGAGGGTTGATGGCCGAGAGCTTCCACTCTCTGCAATCCCTCTCTGTCAGTTGTTTCCATGTCATCTTGGGCCTCCCATGTCCACGCTTTCCATCAACCTGTATGTCAAAGGCTGTCTTGACTGCACCATTGGAGCGTTCCACATGTCCATACCATCGGAGTCTTCTCTCCTTCAGAATGAGGGCCAGATCCTCAATGCCAAGCCGCACAAGTAGCTCATTGGACCTGGTGGTGTCAATGTCTTGCAGTCTGACATTGCAGATCTGTCTGATCATTGCCCTGTCATTTTGCTGCAGACGCTGGAGGTTTGGCTTTGTCAATGGCCAAGTCTCACTGGCATGGAGCATTGCTCTCCACACACAAGAGCTGTACACACAGCCATGTGTTTTGAAAGAGAGGTGGCGTGAAGAGAGAACTGGTAGCAGATCTTTGAGGTTTTTCCAGGCGGTTTTCACACGTATTGTGGTTGAAAGTTCACAGCCACCTGCTGCTGAGTGCATGTCTCCTAGGTAACAAAAAGAAGCTACCACCTCAAGCTTGTCAGGTCCGACCTGGACTTCCTTCTGTGGACTGCCATCCAAGGGGCGTGCAGTCCCCTGACACCGTGTACATTTGTAGTCAGGGCTTTTCAAGCGCTTGAGCCCACTGCATTTCTTGTGCACCCAGTGCTTGCAGAAGATGCTGTTGCTGCCCACTCCAGTGCGACAGACGGTGCATGGAAACTCGCCTCAACTCTGCAGGAGGTCCAGTCCCGTACCGCAGATCATGATCTTTGTCTTTCCTGCATTTACTGTCAGTCCTTTCTTCTCCATTGCTTCTTTCCATGTCAAGAGCCTCCTGACACATTCCTCAAGCGATTCAGCGATGATAACAAGGTCATCAGCATAGAGGTCTTCCCAGGGGACCCCAGAGCGGAACCCTCATGATAAGGCTTCAAGCACAAGGATGAAGAGCAGTGGGCTGAGTACTGATCCTTGGTAACAACCTTCACGTCAAACTCTTCACTGTACCCCTCACCAACACGGACACGGCTCCGCGCATTTGCATACATCCCTTGCACCAATCGCACAAGCCACTCCTCCACACCAAGTTTTCTCAGCGCCCACCAGATGACCTTCTGAGGTACTTGATCAAACGCCTTCTCCAGGTCTAAGAAAGCCATGTAGAGTCTCTTGTTGGCAGCTAGATACTTCTCTTGCAGCTGTCTGACAACAAAGATTGCATCTGTAGTTGGTTCAGTATACAGCCAAAGCCTGCTGTGAAATATTAAAACTGTGCCAAGCATCCCTATATAGGTAGATTTAATGATTTTAAAAGTGTAATTTACTTGTTTCACACAGTTTGTACATTTGTACATACTTTTAAATATTGATTTTAGGTTGTGGACTTTTGAACTCAGTAGATTGCATGAGGAACAGTGTTTTAGTCTCTCACAACTCATAAATGAGTGGTTTTGTACATTTTAAAAGCTTGTATATTTATGTATTTTACTGTATATACAAAAGTGAGACTTTAATAAAAATGTATCGTATCGTGTCATATCCTGAAATACTCCTCCTTAACAAGTCCTTATGACTTTAAGTTGACAAGTTGAATGGATACACCTGAAAGATTTTGTTGCCATTTTGCAAAGAGAGAGTATTTGAAGACGGGCTGTTGCCAGTATTTGCAGCATTTCCAAAAAGTGGGGTATGGGGGCAGGGGGTTAGTGGCGATTACTCTTTAGGGAAAGATTCTTAAAAGAAGTCTGTAATGAGAAGGCAGGCAGGCAGGCAAGTAAGATTTTTTCCCTTGGAAGTGAATGCATTCCAATCAAAAGATTTTTTCTTCTGCAAGTAGGGCTCTGTACATTTGTGTATATCATTTGTCATTATGAGTCAAATGATATGCTAAACCTTATTTTGAGTAAAAGCCTGCTTTAACGCTTAGCGTGCTGGGTAAAAATTTCAGCAAATAAGATTTTTTTATTTTTCGATAAAATAGACTTTGACATTTCAAGAAAAATGTCTCCTAACAATTTGCAGGAAATATCATACCCTAAGGCCTATTTTCTGGAAAAAATAAGAAAAATGCCATTAATTTGTCATCTGCTGAATTTGCCCAAAGAATGGGAACGGTTAAACATCTTTTTCCTACAGGTGTAGATAAGCCATGATTTTCAACCAAAAAGGATCAATATTTTTCTTTTGTCTTTATAAAACATGTCATACTTATTAAAATGTCCCAGTATGGTGCTTCTGATGAGTTCCTACCTACAGTCAGAGTCCAAAAGTAATTCCACAAAAATATTTTCTCATAGACTTTAATGCATTTTAATGTTTACAAGACACTTAATATTGTGTAACATCGTAAAGAAAATACTGATGTTCTATAATGACTGGAAAGGTAAATGATGTATGTCCAAAATATGTGACTTTGATAAATATTGGATATCTGTCTTCTTAGATACAATACTTTTAAATTAAGAGGAAATTTTTAGAAATGGCAGATTTCCATTAACATCAATGGTGAAGTCGCTCAGAAACTGCCCAAAATGTCTTACATTAAATTTAATTCCTAGTCTCTCAAGTTTGCATAGAGAAAATCCAATGAGAATTGCAATGTATATTACATAAATCATCCAGCTTTCAAATGACGTGAACGTTATAAAGATATAAACAATTACTTTTATTATAATTTATTTTTTATAAACATGAAAATGCATTGAACTCTATGGGATTTTTGACGCTGTGGAATTACTTTTGATCCCTGACTGTACATGGAGAAATAAGGAAAATGTTTGTGTGCTATTATCTAGAACTATGCAATTTCTAATTGTCATCAGCTGCAGACATTTGATAAACATGTAACTCTTTCTTTCTTTCCATACTGAAACTGATCAGTTCTGATCATTACCTCAGATAACAAGATTCCATAACACATTGGGTAAAAATTTTGACATCATGAAATGTTTTCCTTATTTTTCCCAGAAAATAGGATTTGACATAAAATATCAAGACCTATTTTCTGAAGAAGAAAAAAATAAAATAAATAAAAATATCAGTTTATTGTCTGCTGAATTTGCCTATCTCTCTCTCTCTGTGTCTTGTGCAGAGCAGAGTTGGATAAAATTGGATATGGCTGCATAAATCATAATCTTAGTTTGCACATGGTAGAAGTCTTTTTATTTGACTTAGACAACCATTTAATCAAACATAAACTAGACATGTGTCAAAAGAACACAAATGCCCCTGTCCTTTGCCCTATGACATGCTAAGTGTTAACCCTTCTGTTGCTGAGCATGACATGTCCTGTTTTAGCAAACAGTGTAGATCCAGATCAGTTGGCTTCTGAAGAAGCCAACTGATCTGGATCTGCACTGTTTGTCATTAAATATGTGAATTTCTATCAAAAACCCGGATCAAGTAATCTGATTGGCTGGAAATTAGAAGTGGGCATGGCGTCTTATTTTATTCAGCATGACAAGGGTTAAAGTAATATTTACAACAGCAGCAGACAACGTTCTGAAATATTATCTTTCCAAGAAAATAAGGCAGAGCATTTCATTTGACTAGTCTGTCTGGCAAACATTTCACTTAGAATGTCAAGTCTTATTTTCTAGAAACATACACTAGTTTAGAATGTGGTCTGCTACGGTTTTCAATGGTGCTTATAAGACTTAAAAAAATGAGATCCTCAGCATGAAAATCTGTATTCTATTTAAGGAATCCATTTATCACCAAAAGGACAGTGGAATGTCATTTGATGACAGGGGGTTTATGAGAAACCAGTCAAGATACAAGACAGAGACCAGTTCCAGAGAAGCCCATTGTCAGACAGGATGTAATCAGTATGAAAAGAAGCCTGTTATGTCAGGTCTGCTATATGAAGCTCTTTTCTCAACAGGAGAGTCCTCACAGGCACCAGGTGAGACTTCATTTACTTTTTATAGAATGATTGACACAGAAACATTCTATAAATTGTTTAACGCTTAGTACACTGGGTAAAATTTTCAGCTGATGACATATTGCAGTATTTTTCTTATTTTTCCAGAAAATAGATTTTGACATTTCATGCAAATTGTCTCCAATGGAGACAATTTGCATGAAATGTCAAATTCTGATATCTTGGAAAAATAAGAAAAAAAATCGTCAGTTTGTTGTCTGCTGAATTTGCCCATAGAGTGGTAAGGAGAATGGATGCACCTTAAAGATTTTATCCCCTTTTTTCAAAGGAAGACAACTTTGTCAGACAATAAGTTTTTTCCCAGGTATTTGAAACCATTCACAATGGGGGACTCCTCTTTAAAGGAAGAAGTGCTCCCTTTAGCCCGAAATGAAAAGGGAAGCAAATATTGAGAAGGTAGGCAAATATTTCCATGTCAGAGTTATTTCCCTTGAAGGTGTATCCATTCCATTTGAGCAACTGGAAAAAAGTTAATTAAAGCACCAAGCAAAATTTGTAGCAGACGACATTCTATAGTTTTTTGTGTTTTTTTTTATTTTTAGATAAAATGTCTTCACATTAATGTGATTTGTTTCACATAAAATGCTAAGACCCGTTTTCTCTGAAAAGAAAAAACAAATCAGTTTGTCTGCTGCAGCTGTGATTGGCTCTTTAAGGGTTAATTACCATATTTGGATATTTGACACATACATGTATGTCAGAAAATGTACCTTTCGACAAGTGCACTTGGCGAAGAATCAGATTTTCCTTCGTGCACTCTGATCAGAATCTTCACTAGGCACATTTTGAATAGCCAAGGATGCAAAGTTTCTCAATGTTGACATTGAAGACTGATCAGACTGTGCAGTCTGATTTGAGTCTTCGTTGAGTGCACATTTTAGAAGGTATGTTATCTCACATTGTGACTCACACATACTTATATATATTTTGTTATATACCACTGTAATAGTGGGTAGGAGTTATTTTTTGCACATTTTTATTCCATTATCACAACAAAATAATCTTTAGCTGCAACAAGTAAAGTGTGATTTAGTTGAAATGGATAAATTATTTGAACCTAACCCTTGTCATGCTGAATAAATTAGGATGCCACGCCCACTTCTAATTTTCTGCCAATAAGATTATTTGATCCAGATTGCTGATACAAATTCAAATACTGAATGGCAAACAGTTCAGATTGAGATCAGTTGGCTTCTGAAGAAGCCAACTGATCTGGATCTACACTGTTTGCAAAGGCAGGGCATGTCTGGGTTCAGCAGGATAAGGGTTAAATTACTTGAACATTTCATTTGGTTGTAACGGGAAATCATGTAGTTATTTTAGTATCTTCAAGGCGATCCAAGAAAATTATTTGCAGTTTTTTCTGTCAAATATCAATTCACTTGCAGTCTAGTTTGGTATATGTTACTTTGGACAAAGTACAGATTGGCTATAACAGTTGTATTATCTGATCTTTAGCACTCTATGGGTGGATTCAGCATTGGCAAATTGATTTTGTTCTTATTTCTTATATCAATTTACTTGAAATGTCAAAGCCTATTTTCTGAAGAAAAAAAAATCAGAATGTCAACTGCCGATTTTTTTACCCAGCATGCTAAGCATTGATTTTTGTTTTTCATTTACAGGTAGTGAAGGTTCTTTGCAAGTGACAATACAGCAGCCAGACACACTTAACTGGACTACTCAGGTAATATATTTAACCTAAACTTTAAGTTTTATCATTATCTGGGCGTATTCAACTGATGGTATTTTTTTCTTATTTTTCCCTGAAAATAGGCTGACATTTCATGCAAGTTGTCTTGGCTTTGACATTTCATGAAAAAGGAGACAATTTGCATGAAATGTCAAAGCCTGTTTACAGGAAAAAAAAAATAAGAAAAAATATTTCAAAATGTCCACCATTTACAACAGAGTTTCAGAAATAATATATTTTCCTAATAGAATAATTCTTGATATTTCATGTAAATTGTCTGCTTACAGATCTTTCACATAAATGTTAAGACTTATTTTCCTTGAAAAATGAAGTGTTGAAAAAAAAAAAAAAGAGATTATTTTAGACTGTGTTGTCTGCTACAGTTTTTAATGGCACTTAACCCTTGTCCTGCTAAATCCGATTATACCCTGCCTTTGCAAACAGTGTAGATCCAGATCAGTTGGCTTCTGAAGACCACATAAGTATGTGAATTATGTGAAGGATCACATAAGTATGTGAATTTATAACAATAATCAGGATCAAGTAATCTGATTGGCTGAAAAATTGGAAGTGGGCATGGCATCTTAATTTATTCAGCAGGACAAGGGTTAAAGGTTAAGACCAATTATAGTATAGTATGGCAGTGTGGTGGTCTGCTGTACTTGTCTGTTCTATCCCTCTTTTCTCTTTTTCTGGGAAACAACACAAAATGACCTGCATTCATTGTCGTGTTGTTAAACCAATGACGTTTTGTTAAACTATAGCTCTACTCAACGCAAACAAAATGAAACCATCTTTGGTATTTTTGTCTTCCTTTCTACACGAGGGATATGCTAGGTTTCCCATAACCCTATTTTATTTAAGCAGGACCAGTTAAAGAAGGGCCTAGAATATATACCAGCAATGAGATCACATTGCCCATCTGTGTAGTTTTGTTGTTAAAGCATCTATAGTGTGTATTGACTCTCTCCTGATTTTTTTTTTGTAAGTTGGATGCTTGTTTATACTTCCCGTCCTTCTTCCGTGTAGTGGGTTAGGGAGAACCATCTCACTAACCCACCTTACAATCATTTCATTTTATTTTGTCATATATTTTCAGATAACACATAGTATAGCCCAGTCAAGGTGGTAGTTGAGATAACAATTTGGAATATTTTCAGTTATTTCAACACAAAACCAAACCTTTCCATGCTTATTAGAACTGCCTTAGCTGGGCAATTCCATTGAGCACTCAGATGATACTTCCCAGTGCAAATACACCACAACCTCTTTATAACACTATTCTTGGGGTCCATAGCATAAACCATGTTAGTTAAACAACCGTGTTATATCTAAACAAAACTGTATAGATTATATTAAAAAATGACCATTTATTGTCATTTTTCAATATAATCTATACATTTTTTGGATCCATCTTTGAACCGTGTTATATCCAAAACTGTGTTATAATGAACTGTGTTATAAGGAGGTTGTAGTGTATAATGAAATTTTCCTCTGAACAGCCCCCTTGTCCATTACCTCTTTACCTCCCCTGTTTCTGATCATTATTGTTGATAATTGTAACCTAATGGTGGCAACTCAAATGCATTTTGATAGATGATCATATTACAATTTCTTCAGAGAATGTGGTGTGAATGCAATACTTATTATATTTTCAGAGTTATCCCGCATCATCCCAAGCCGACTCCAGCAGAGAATGGAGTTCTTTTTCAGACATTTCCAATGCTATTTCACCGGCCGCATCTAATGATTCAGTAAGTTGGAAGACGTCCGAGTCTGATACAGAAACTCTAACTGAACAGGTTCCTTCTCAGACTGTTAACAATTTTGAAGTACAGCCTATTGAATTATCTCCCTTGCCAGAGCAGTTTGCCTCAGCTTCGCCTTGTACATTACAGCCTGGACCAGGAACAGAGGTGGAAGGTTGGTAGTAAACCTTAAAGTGCTAAGCATATTTGTAGCAGGAGACATTCTTAATTTTTTATTTTCTTATTTTTCAGAGAAAATAAGGCATTTTGTGTGAATTGTCTGTCTAGCAGATGATTCACACAAAATGCCTTGAGTCTTATTTTCTCTGAAAAAAAAATAAAATCAAAATGGTAGAATCAAAATGTTGTCTGCTGCAGTTGTGATTAGCACTTTAAGGGTTAAAAATTGAGCCATGTCATGCAAAAAGGGGGCTTAAGCTCTTATAAGCCCCTACAGATAGAAAACAAAAGTGGTATAGAAGCTGATATACATGTATTTATTTAACCCTTGTCATGCTGAATAAATTAAGATGCCACACCCACTTCTAATTGTTAACCAGTCAAATTGCTTGATCTAGGTTGTTGGTACAAATGCACATACTAAATGACAAACGGTGCAGATCCAGATCAGTTGGCTTCTTCAGAAGCCAACTGATCTGGATCTACACTGTTTGCAAATGCTTGGTATATCCAGGATCAGCAGGACCAGGGTTAATATAGGAATGAATTTCATTTTTTGTGGATTTTATCGTAAATTTGGTATTTACATATTATATCATATCATCATAATCGGATTTTTGATTAACGTGCAGGTACAGGGGCAACATCCACACCAGTGGGCCCCCTTCCAGATAGCTGGCTTGCTGCACACATGGCAGATCTCACACCAGATCTCCAGGTATGTCTATCATGAGGGTTGATGGCTGAGAGCTTCCACTCTTTGCAATCCCTCTCTGTCAGCTGTTTCCATGTCATCTTGGGCCTCCCAGGCCCATGCTTTCCATTAACCTGTATGTCAAAGGCTGTCTTGACTGCACCATTGGAGCGTTCCACATGTCCATACCATCGGAGTCTTCTCTCCTTCAGAATGAGGTCCAGATCCTCAATGCCAAGCCGCACAAGTAGCTCATTGGACCTGGTGGTGACAATGTCTTGCGGTCTGACATTGCAGATCTGTCTGATTATTGCCCTGTTGTTTCGCTGCAGATGCTGGAGGTTTTGGCTTTGTCAATGGCCAAGTCTCGCTGGCATGGAGCATTGTGCTCCGCACACAAGAGCTGTACACATGGCCACGTGTTTTGAAAGAGAGGTGGTGTGAAGAGAGAACTGGTAGCAGATCCTTGAACTTCTTCCAGGCGGTTTTCACACGTGTTGTGGTTGAAAGTTCACAGCCATCTGCTGCTGAGAGCATGTCTCCTAAGTAGCAAAAGGAAGCTACCACCTCAAGCTTGTCAGGTCCAACCTGGACTTCCTTCTTTGGTCTGCCATCCAAGGGGTGTGCAGTTCCCTGGCACCGATTTACACAGCGATAAAATCCATAAAAATGAAATTCATTTCTTATAATTCTAACCAGTCCATATATTACGTCAAAAGTATGAGTAAAATAACTTGATTTAGAAATTTGCATGAATAAAATAAATCAAGGATTTCTGCTCATTAGATTTATCAAAGTGTAAATCCCATTTTCAAATTGCTATTGGCCAATGAATTGCGCTAATTAATTGTAAACATGTGGAGTTGAAATTATATCAGAATAAAACACAAACATATTTAACTACAACAAACTGAAGAAGTTAATATAGTTAAAATGTATCCTATTCTTATATTCAAAATTTCCTTTTTGGGCATATGAATAAGAATTAAAAACTTGCTGGCATGGTTGTAAGTCAGATTTGCTCAGAATATGCCGGCCTCGGTGGCACAGTTGGATGCACGTCCAACTGGTGATAGAAGGTTGCCAATTCGACCCACGGCGGGTCGGCAACATTCTTTCCTGGAGATTGATCATGAAATATTTTCTACAGTCATTCTCTCCTTTCCACTAATTCAAGAAGGGCAGTTTCTGGTGAAAGAATGTGCATAGTACTGGTTAGCCGCTAAGAGGACTTAGCCTGCCCAGTAAAAGTGTGGTTAGGCAAACTAACCACTCTAGACATGACCCAATTTGGTTGTCTGGGCCATAAAACCTCAACAGAAACAAATTGCTCAGAATATTTTTGAACAAATATTTTTAACAAATACAATTGGCAAGATACAATAACTGTGGATAGTAAGTTAATTAGGTTGTGGGTACATTTAAAATAGACTTAACACAAAAAGATACAAATGTATTTAATTGACTCCTCCACAAGACTGGCTGACAACCAGTGAAAGCAAAAGTGCCTTATGAAAGTGTAACAGTAACAGGTGTTTCACAATGAATTTTTCTTTTATATTTAATGGTATTATTTTTTTTTTTTTTGTAATATTTGTCTAAGGTATATTAAACATAATCTGTTTGGGCTCAGTTTAGTAAGCTTTGCTGAGGACTCAGTTATGACTAAATATAGAAATTAAAATAGTTGAAACTAAATACCATCCTTTAAATATTCAATTTAACTCTAGTTTATAATCATTAATTTAAATCACCCTTTTTTGTTGGTCTTTTTTTTTTTTTTTATTCCTTTCTGGAAACGATAAATTTGGTTACAGTTGAGCTAAATATGGAGTTGATGTCTAAATTTAGAGAAAATCTGTCAATGTTACCGCCTTGAATGTAATGAAGAAAGATAAAGTTGTCTGAGCTGATTAAATCAGATTGAAAGATTGAAAATGTCATCAACATCGCATGTAATATAAGCTTACAACTTTCTTTGTTCAGTATGAAGCGAAAGGACACTAAACACATCTGACAGATAGCTCCAGATAAGGTGCTTTTGTACATCCAAAAAGTATCGATAATTTTCTTATTTCTCAATGAAAACATATCTTGTGTGTACTCATTAGAAGTGCCTCAGCAAGGCACTTTTAGTGAGTACCCACAACATGTTTTCGTCGAGAAATAAGAAAAATATTATGTGGATACCGCCTCTTATCTGGAGCTATGTGACATTAGTTCCACAGATTTTCATGGGCAGTTTTCACATGCTTTATTGTCAGGTAAAGTTAGATAATTAGATAAAGCATTTTTTCTTCATAAAAAAGTATTGATTTTTTTCTTCTTGATGAAAACATGTTGTGGGTACTCACTAGAAGTATCCTTGTGAGATGCTTCAAATGCCCTTAACAAGTCCTCTGAATTTTATAATGCAGTCAGCCACTTTTGTGGCTGGCACTTAACCCTTCTCATGCTGAATAAATTAAGATGCCACGCCCACTTCTAATTTCCAGCCAATCAGATTACTTGATCCAGGTTTTTGATAGAAATTCACAAATTTAATGACAAACAGTGCAGATCCAGATCAGTTGGCTTCTTCAGAAGCCAACTGATCTGGATCTGCACTGTTTGCTAAGACAGGGCATGTCGTGCTTAGCAAGAGAAGGGTTAAGGGTACAAATTCAGTATAGACACTTTGACTCATATCAAAATATCATTTCAGAGTGTAGACTTAATGACCCAGGTGCAGAAGTCAATGAAGATTCTTTACCACTTAAAGCTGTAAGTAAATACAATTTACCATTTTTTATCCTAAATATTCGCACAGTCATGCTTGAGTGAATTGTGTAGACACAGATCAAACTGGTCCATTAGGAATAGTTTGATCACAATCTATACTGAGAACTTTCTAACAGCATGTTAGGTAAACATTTCAGCAGATGACATTTTTTAATTTTTTTTTTCTTTTATTTTCCCCAGGAGCCTGGTTGGACATTTCATGCAAATTGTCTCCTAAGGAAATTGAAATGCCCAACATTATTTAACAGAAAAAGAAAGAGAACAAAATCACCAATTTGTTGTATGCTGACTTTGTCCAGAGAGTACTAAAGTTTAAACACATCACTGAGTGGTTTAACCCATCATAGTCTGGAGATCCCCAAAAAGGGTAGTTGGCAAACAATGGAGACTGATCAGATGCCACATTCTGCAGCATCTGATCAGGGTCTCTACTGTTTGCCAAATAGTTTAGCAATTTTTCTCCAGGAATATCTAAATCACATAGCCTGCATACCTAAAATTGAAAATGGACTCTTCCAATATGTAGTGTGGAGGAGTCTATTCAGCCTACAGTAGGTATGCTTCAAATTCAAGGATAAATATGGAAAAGAGCTGAATGTCTGAATATTAAGTGTACCATAACAACCCTAAGTGCCGGCCTCGGTGGCTCAGTAGGATGCGCGTCCTACTGGAGACCAGGAGGTCGTGGGTTCAGTCCCCGCCGAGGTCGGCAACATTCTTTCCTGGAGATTGATCATGAAATATTTTCTATGGTCATTCTCTCCCTTCCACTGATTCAAGAAGGACAGTTGTCAGTTTCTGGTAAAAGAATGTGCACAATACTGGTTAACTGCTTAGAGGACTTAGCCTTCCCAGTAAAAGTGTGGTTAGGTAAACTGACCATGCTCGACATGTCTCCATTGGGTTGACTGGGCCGTAAAACTTCAACACAAACAAACAAATATACTGTTGGCAACTCATCCAGCACTATTTCAGACACATCAGCAAGTAGTAAAAAGGACTATTTCAATTTTTTGGACAAGTATGGTAAGTAGGTAAGGTATCTCAATACTTAGGGTAAATATGGAATTATGGTAATAGCTTGTATTTAACCCATTTTCGACTTAAACTTTCCCCAAACTATATATTGGAAGAGTCCAATTTCAATTTTAGGTATTACAGGCTATAATCTGATTTAGATATTCCTAGGGGAAAATGGCTAAACTGTTTGCAAACAGTGGAGATTTTGTGGTATCTGATCTGGGTCTGAGATGTTCGCCAGTTTTCCTTTTGAGGGTCTCCAGACTAAAATTTTTTTTGTAAAAGGTGGGCTGGGTGGCCTAGTTGTTAGCACACTAGACTTTTAAGCGGGATATGGTAGGTTCGAATCCCGCTAGGGTCGAGACAATTTTCAGACCATTAGTACACCTAGCTCATACTCGACATGCCCTGGGTTGAGTATAAAGTGGACAGGGCAGCACTTGGTGACAGACAGTGGCATCAAGTGTGCATGGGTGATCCATGAAAGCAAGGCTGTACAAATACATGTACATAACAATCGCCGCTGCCTCTATGTGCCTCGGGTACCTAGTAGCATTAAAATTCCGCACAACAACAATTTTTTGTATTTTTTTTTTTTTTTTTTTTTTGTTTCAAGCTAAAAGGTAGTCTCTAATTTACTCATGAGAATACATGTATATGTTGTGTGTATTCTGTATTTCCTTACTGAAGGAATTATAATTAACACTTTTACATGTCTTCAAGGAGTAATAAGAAGAGTTATTGCTTGTCTGGGTCATGTTTAAATACAGTAATATTATTTGAAATATCTCCGAATATATCTGCATCTGTTAGGCAGGGCTAGACAAGTCCTATATTGTCCTAAAATTTCATGCAATTTTTCTGACAAATTGGACTATGTAAACAGTAAAGGCAGGGACAGTCTGATCAGGATCTGCATTTTTTACCAATCCATGATGTATTTCATGAAATAATAAATAACACAACTTGAAAAAACATACTGTCCGCACAGCCTAATCAGTCTTCATTGTCTTCATGAAGAAACTATGCATCCTTGGCTATCTAAAATGTGCTCAGTGAAGATTTTGATCAGACTGCACAAATGTACAGGCTAATCTAAATCTTGGCTGGGCTCACATGTCCGAAGTATGTCTTGCACCTCTGATACTTTTCTGTACTTTACACTAAAAAATATTTTTCTTTTTACTTTACAGAGAAATGAAGACCATGAAGGAAACCCTCAGATACCACCAACTGCATCATTTAGGGTGGCCCAGAATCCTGTGTTAGGACACATTTCAGTTCCTGAACAAGGCATGACATTGAATAATGAATGTTTCACTGCAGCAATTAATGAACGAAACAGAGGGGATTGGAGGGGTAAAATAATGACAAAATTGAAACAGATGAAAGCTGAACGGAGACATGAGAATTCCTATCCCAACACGACAAAAGATCTCGATCATCATCATCAGCATGAGAAAGAAAAAGAGCAGCAAAGTCAGCTAGATCTCCAGCTACAAACGCCCCAGTGTAGTTCAACACTCTCACCAGAGACAACTTACTTACACACATCTGTTCAATGTGTCTCTAGTTCTACCATGTCATTATATGTAACTCCTGAATCTCCCAGTGGAACTTCTCATTCCTCGGATGTATCCGCATCATCTGGGAAATCCTACAGCAAGAAATACCGTTATAATCAAACAGCAGCAGCTTTACAGAAATCTGGTTTGCTTAAAACCACAGTGAGAACAGCAGAGTTGTTACAGAAAAATAGAGTTTTGCAGATGGAGTTGCAGAAGCTACGGCGAGAGACAATGGTGTTTATGCGATCTGTGTTGGCTAATCCAGAAAATGAACATCTCAGAAAAATGTATATTACTCAGGGAGTAAGCTAATAGTGTACAAGGATGTTTGTGTTTCAGAATAGTTCCAGATGAGAGGTGGGTATTCAGATAATATTTTTTTTTATTTCTTCATGAAAACATATGTTGTGGATATTCATTAGAAGTGCCTCATGGAGAAATAAGAAAAATACGGGGAAATTTCAATTGAAAAAATATGCCTTATCTGGAACTATGTAATTTCAAAACCCTAAGCAAACAAGCCATCTAAAATATGTCACTTATCATGTAAACAGTGGCTGTCCAAATCATCCAGCATTTTCATGTAGTCTTGTTAGGTTCATCATTGTCTGCTTACAGAATCATAGGATACTGTTGCAAAAGATTCATTAAGTAGGAGCATTTCATGATTATTTTTGAATAATTATTTCAGTTTCCCCATAAAACACAAATTGTGGTACTCATTAGAAGTGCCTCAGCAAGGTGCTTCTATTGAGTACTCACAACATATGTTTTCATGGAGAAATAAGAAAAATATTTTGTGGATACCCACTTTTATCTGCAACTTTGTCAACATACACATCATCATATACATCTCTGAATCATTCTCAGGTTTACTGTATTTATATCTGTTCTGTTTGTAAAATGTTCAAAGAATTGGAATCCAAGCAGAACTGGTTGCCATGGCAATCAAGTTGCAAAATCTTTAAATTTCTTCTTGTCGGAAACTTCAAGGCGTAGGGCTACCAAATTTGGTATGTAGACACATCTAGTGGGCCTCTACCAAGATTTTTCAAATTATGGCCATGGGGTCAAAAATGGCCCCTGCCTTGGGTTGACTAATTTCATACATAATATATATGAAAAAATATCTTATCAGAACCATAAGGCCTTGGGCTACCAAATTTGGTATGTAGCTACATCTAGTGGACCTCTACCAAGTTTGTTCAAATTATAGCCCTGGGGTAAAAAATGGCCCCTACCCAGGGGTGACTAGTTTTATATGGTGTATTCACTATATAGATTTATATAGTGAAAATCTTGAAAAATCTCTTTTCAGAAATCATAAGGCTTAGGGCTTCCAGATTTGGTATGTAGCTACATCTAGTGGACCCCTACCAAGATTGTTCAAATTATGGCCCTGGGGTCAGAAATGGCCCGTACCCGGGGGTCAGTTTCTGGCGAAAGAATGTGCACAATACTGGTTAACTGCTTAGAGGACTAAGCTTGCCCAGTAAACGTGTGGTTAGGTAAACTGACCGCGCTCGACATGACCCCATTGGGTTGACTGGGCCGTAAAACCTCAACACAAACAAACCCGGGAGTCACTAGTTTTATACATAGACATATTAAAAATCTTGTCAGAAACCATTGGGCCTAAGGCTACCCAATTTGGTTTGTAGCTTCATCTAGTAGACCTTAACCAAGATTGTTCAAATTAGATCCCTGGGGTCAAAAATGGCCCCATTCTGGGGGTCAGTACTTGTACATAGACAAATAACTGGCAAATAAGCTTTTCCTCTAAAACTACTAGCCAGATTTTGAAATGATTTGGCAGAAATGTTTCTTGGATGACAGTCTATTAAAGCATAGACAGTCCTATGAAGAGAAGAAGATAATCTTTTAGAATATGCTATGTTGTATTAAATTGTTGAAGTAACCCATGATGGTTGGAGACAGTGACACTCAGGTGAGCCATTAATGGCCCTCTGGGCCGGCTTGTTATAAATGGGTAGTAGTATGTGTACAAGCTTTACTTCATATAGCATGTTCTGCCACATGGTTCTTGAGAGCAAAAGCACAAAATTGGTGCTTTTGGGAAAATAAGATATAATACTTATCTGGATACCCACTTATCTAAATCTATGCTGTTAGTTTTCAAGGAAATTCTGACTGAATGGCAATAGTGCATACTCATAATAAACTGTTCCTTTAGATGCAGGTTTGTTGTGGGTTTACATGTACATTGTTGTTAAGGCATATATGTGAACTTTTTTGTTAAATGTTCTAAATTGTGAGCAGTCCATTAGCTTGACATCTGTTATCTTGACAGATGAAGTCAGAATGCAAATATATTTTAAGTGATAAAATTATTATAAGGTAGCACAAACATAATTCTTAGCTAATACTTACCAAATTATATATTCAGGTTTTCTTCAGGTTAGCTTTTATTTATGTCTGCGGTGTTAATTAAGACTTATTATTCACTGATATACTGTTTAGTCCTTATATAGAATTATATATGTATAGATATGTAATTGGAAACTGATTTTCTTGTAAATCTTTTCTTAAAATGAAATTGGAAATTAGTTTTTATTGTCACGACTGCCTTAGGAAGCAGGAGTGACACGGGGATCCCTTTTTGGTGGCGGTGTTGTTGTTGGCGTTGTTGACGTCAACAATGTTAAGTCTTATGTTTAGCTCCATTTCTCAAAAAAACAAGGCTTCTAGGCAAATGAAACTTCATACACACATCCACTATTATGCACCCTGCCCATTGCTGTCAGCCATTACTGACCTTTACCTACTTTTCACACTTGGCTGAACAATACTTAGTCTGTGCATTTACCTCTGTTTCTTGAACTCCACCAGCAGTCTCGACATCGCCATTCGGCAAATTTCTTGTTTCAGCCTTATCTGTAGCGCCACTCCAGACGAGAAGAGTATCCACATATTTTTCTTATTTCTCCATAAAAACATGTTGTGGGTACTCATTAGAAGTTTCTCAGTGAGTTGCTTCTGATGAGTACACAGTATATGTTTTCATGGAGAAGTAAGAAAATATTGTTACTTTTCAGATGAAAAAAGTTCCTTACCTGCCTGTGGAGCTATGAATGAGTCTATCTGTTTTCCCTGCTGCCATACTGTACAGTAGCAGGACATTATTACAAGTTCATATCTCTAGATAAGAGGGTTATCCAGGGCCCTGTTGTTCAAAACTAACGATGTCTTTAGTTAACATATCATTAAAACTTTGGTCATTAAATATGGATTATACGCTAATATTTTTGCTGAAAATGCATATGCAAAAGCTACTCAAATTTTTTCAGCAAAAATACCTGTGAATTGGATATTGTACTTACTAGAACAGTTAACATTTTGGCTATTAACGAGCCCATTAAGCTAACAATACTTTGAACAACTGGGCCCAGGTAAATATTGTTGTTGTTTCTCCTTAAAAACCCAGGTTTTGGGTATTCATAAGAAAGACCCTGATAAGGTGGTTCTGATATATACTTAACCTTGTTTTTATGGAGACTTGAGGAAAAATATCAATAATATTTGGTTAAAAAAGACATCTTATCTGGAGAGATGTATAGATAAATTTGTTTGTCATTGCTTCTTATTATATATGTATGGTGGAAGACTTTTTCCAGTTCTCACATGGGGCCAGTCGGATGATGCAAAGGTGCGCATCTTACATCATCATGGCGTCCAACTGATATTGGCTGACAGTTGGGCAAGGCCTGCTATCCTTGTAGCAGGTAAAGGTAGAGGGGGAATGTTTTTATTTCTTCTGTTTCTTCACTTTCATTCCTGTTCCTCTTCCCTGTCCCTCTCTGTCATCTCCTCTACTATCTCTTCTATCTCTTTTCTCCCTTTCTCTGGGAGACGACACAAAATGATCCACAAGGATTGACGTGTCGTTAAACCCCAAGACAATCAATCCAGTTGGGCCTTTTACAAAACTTCTGGGCCCATTTGTTCAAGGTGTCGTTAGCTTAACAAGCTCATTAAGGGTCATTTCGTTAATTGTTTTAGCGGATTCAATATGCAATATTCTGATATTTTTTGCTGAAAAAATGTGAGTAGCTTTTGCTCACATTTTTTTCAGCAAAAAATTTTAGCATATTTGCGTATTGCTCAATGAAAATTTTAACGAATCGTTTACTAACGATGTCGTTAGCTTTGAACAACTGGGCCCTGGATTGAATAGTTGCTGTTTTGTTTGTTGCTGTATGATTTATCAAAGGAAATAGTCTGTCATGGAGTCAGAAAGTTTTCAGGTCGAGTTATTGAAACATATTTATTTTTGATGGCTAGATGCATCCAATACTGATTGAAAGAAATAAATCAAAATAATACACCACAACCTCTTCATAACAGTATTGTAATATAATCTACACATTTTGGGATCCATCTTTGAACCGTGTTATATCCAAAACCATGTTATAACGAACCGTGTTATAAAGAGGTTGTAGTGTACTTGATTATTGTGTTGACTTTTGTTTCAGTTGCAATTTTTATTCCAGAATTCTAAGAAAATGTTTTTTTTTATTATTATTATTGCATGTTTGATTTTATGGTTGTTTATTTTTTATATTAATTAACAGACAAAATTTTTTATATATTCCATGATCATAAAAATCCTGGTTTTTATTATACCTGTTTTTTAAATGCTGTAGACCAGCTTTTACTAATTGTGAGATATATGCATATTCTATATACATGTATTGTTTTATATTATTGTGTCATTATCTCAATGATAGAAAATATGTCAAAGGCTTAGATAAGCCCTGTATGTCTTTGTACTATGATCGGAGCGTATGATCTTATGATTGATCAGCCTAGAGGACATCAAAGAGGAGTATCTGATGATAATTCTGAAATCATTTTCTCCATAAAGTCATATTATATGAGTACAGGGTTCAAATTTAACTTTTTTGACAGCTTGCTAAAATTAGCAAGTGGCATTATTTTTGACTTGCTAAACCTTTCAGCCAACTTGCTTTTTCTCATTTATTAACACTGTTAAATGTGGCTTTAAACCTTAGCACTCTGTGTAAAAAAGTCAGCAGACATTTTAAAATATTTTTCTTATTTTTCCCAGAAAACAGGTTTTGACATTACATGCAAATTGTCTCCTATGGAGACAATTTGCATGTAATGTCAAAATCTGTTTTCTGGGAAAAATAAAAATATCGTCATTGCTTTTGGAAAAGAAATTGCAAAACTTCAGCAACAATGCCTTAAAGAGAATCTTTCCAACTTGCTAGAATTAGCAAGTGATGGAAATTGCAGCTTGCTTTTTGAGGAAATTAACCAGCATTTAGCAAGTTAGCAAGTGCTAAAATTGATCCCTGGAGTATTCAGAAGCACCTAGCCAAGGTACTTTTCTGAGTACCCCTCAACACATAGCTACAGATAAGAGGGGGTATCCACATAATATTGTTCTTTTCTCAAAAAAAAAAAAAACATATATTGTGGGTACTCATTAGAAGTGCCTCAGAGAGGTGCTTCTAATGAGTATGTATAATATATGTTTTCATAGAAAAATTAGAAAACTATTAATACTTTTCTGTTGAAAAAAAAAAAAACAAAAACATATCTGGAGCTATGTTTATTTGGAGAAATAAGAAAAAAATTCTCACTTGATGGCTCAGCCGAATGAGCTTCTGACTGACAAGTCCGGCAAAATTCTTTCGTGAAGATTGATAGGAAATATTTTATATGGTTATTCTCACTCTTCTGTTGATTATGTTGGTTCAAGAAGGGCAGTTGTCATTTTCTAGCCAAAGAATGTGTACAGGTACTGATTAACTGCTTAGAGGACTAAAATTCTAAAAGGTTGCCTTTGGAAACAAAGAACACACAAAAGAATGCCAATCAGAGACTCAGTATTATTAACCCTTAAAGCACCAAGAAAAACTGCATCTGAAAATGTCGTCTGTTTATGTTGTCTGCTGAATATTCTTGCAAACTTTTCAAACCTTTTTTGCATACAGACAAACAGTGTGGACCCAGCAAGGAGCAGTCTGATCTGGGTCCACACTGTTTGCAAAAATTACTTTTAAAATCACAAGCAGATGACAAAGCAGACGACAATAGTTGTGATTGGCACTTTAAGGGTTAAGTATCTTCATATATAACAGTGTAGTTTGCAGGCGGCATACTGAGCCTGCCCTGCAAAAGGGTGATTAGGTAAACTGACTGGCTCAACATGACCTTAATAGTGTTGACTGGACCATAAAACTCCAACTCAAATTCAATTCCATCAAATACTTCTCCAAAACAAGGCTTGTTATGCTTTTTGCTACCCATTTTACAGAATTATTCAAAGCTATAGAAAATTATTAGCCTCTACAAATAGAAAACGATCTTATGCCATATACAAGCAATGTACACTTAGATAAGCCATATATCCATGCAGTCTGATTAGGGTCTGTGCTGCTAACTAATTACAGAATGTTTAAGGCCTGTATATTATTTGGCAACACAGATCAGGCTTCAAATATACACTAACCAATCTGAGTCTACATTGGTTGCATATGTCACAAGGTTGTTGCTGCTTGGAGTTGCTAATGTATCAACAGGCAGCAGAAACGACCCTTTTTTGCAGTTAAATTAAGTTTTGATTGCTCGTCAGTTTATTGTAAGCATACATTGACTGTTTGAATGTGTCCCAAATACCATGTATTGATGACCAGTTGCAAATGTAAAAGAGGACTGGTTTACATAATGTAAATAATGTACATCAGTTTATTGTAAGCATTCATTGACTGTTTGAATGTGTCTCAAACATCCAGTGCTATGGCCTGGTACAAATGTAAAAATGAATGGGTTTGCATAGTGTTGATCAGTTTATTGTAAGCATGCACTGACTGTTTGAGTGTGTCCCAAATGCCGAGTGCTATGGTCTGGTACAAATGTAAAAATGGATGGGTTTGCATAGTGTTCACCAGTTTATTGTAAGCATACATTGACTGTTTGTATGTGTCCCAAACACCTAGTGCTGATTGCCTGGTGGAAATGTAAAATAGGATGGGCTTTCATAGTGTTCATCATTTTATTGTAAGCATACACTGACTGTTTGCATGTGTCTCAAGCACCCAGTGCTGATGGCCTGGTGCAAATTAAAAAAATGGATTGGACTGCATAGTGTTGATCTGTTTATTGTAAGCATACATTGAATGTTTGTATCACCTGTTTTGTTTTGCAGGGTTTAGGGACACTGATGAAGATAAAATCAGAAATGAGCATGTCACACTAAATTTGGTATAGTTAAGCATATATTTATTATAAACTTACATTGACTGTATGTATGTGTCCAAAAGTCTAAGTGCTGATGGCCCATTGCAAATGTAAAAAATGGATAGGTTTGCATACTGTTCATCAGGTAATTGTAAGCATGTATTGAATCTTTTCATGTGTCCCAAATACCCAGTGCTGATGGTCTGGTGCAAATGTAAAAATGGATGGGATTGTTCATCCGTTTATTTTAAGCATAGAATGACTGTTTGCATGTGTCTAAAAGGCTTTATGCAAATGAAAACTTATCTTAGTGTCTACTATTAATCTGTTATGGTGAGAATGCACAGGTTGAAAGAGATGAATTGAAGAACATACTGATCTGTGTCTCTGTTGGTCATGGATGTTTTGGTTTCCTGATGTTCAAGTGAAAGCAGTTGTAAAGTTAAAATAAAAACATAAACTTTAATTCTTTTCTATTATTACTCTCTTATTATAGAAATTGTAAAAAATCAGACCTACCGAACAAAACTGGTATTGCTGATACAGTTTGTCAACGTTATGAAATATTTTATTTTTCCCAGAAATTACACTGACATTTCATGCAGATTTTCTCCTTAGGAGACATTTTGCATAAAAATGTCAAAGTCTGTTTTTCCCAGAAAATACTGACATTTCATGCAAATTGTCTCCAGAAATGTCAAAGTCTATTTTCTGGTAAAAAATAAGAAAATATCATATAAATTTGTTGTCTGCTAAATTTGCCCAGAAGATGGTAAGTGGTCATCTAGTTACCTTGAATGGTCCCTTACTGGAACCCTATGAATACTCCAAACACTCTCACTCTGTAAACTACTCATGCTGAAAACCAGGAATATCATGAAAATCTACCATGCCAAATACTCACACTGAAAGAACTACTCCAGTTAGCCTAAATGCTCATACACCACTACCATAAATACTCCATATACTCGCACTGTAATGACTATTTCCATTAAATGTTCAGACAAAGACACATAAATACTATGAAAGCTGGAAAGTTCAGACACATGATTATCATGAATACACTGAATACTTTCACTGTAAGAGCTACTGTAGTTACCCTAAATGCTCGGACACATGAATACTTTGAATACCCACACTGTAAGAGCTGCAGTAGTTAGCCTAAATGCTCAGATACAAGAATAGCATGACTACTCCCATAATATAGCGACAACCATGATAATATAAAGACTCACACTGTAAGAGCTGCTGTAAGTAGCTAGATGCTCAGACACGTGAATACTCTGATAATATAACAATAATGACGATAATATAAATACTCATACAGTAAGAGCTGCTGTGAGTAGCTAGATGTTCCGACACATGAATGCCATGATAATATAAATACTGTAAAAGCTACTGTAAGTAGCCTGAATGCTCAGACCTAAAAATATCATAAATACTCCGAATGCTCATACTTTAAGAGCTACTGTAGTTAGACTACCATGAATATTCCAATTACTAACACTGTAAGAGGTACTGTAAGTCACCTAAAGGCTCAGACACACTAATACCAGGAATATTCCGATAACTCACTCTGTAACAATGACTGTAACAACTAAATGCTCAGACATGAATACCATGAATACCCTGACTACTCACAATGTAAGAGCTACTGTAAGTATGGTTAATGCTCAGACATGAATACTGTGATACACTGTAAGAGTCACTGTAGTCAGCCAAAATGCTCAGACACACAAATTCCATGATAATCAAATTACTCATTCTGTTTGAGCTACTGTAGTAGCCTAAATGCTCAGCCTAAATGTTCGGACACATAAATACCAGGAATACAAAAAATACTCCGAAACACCCACACTGTAAGAGATACCATAGTTAGTCTAAATGCTTAGCCACACAGCATGAATATTCCTAATACCTGCTCTTAAGAGATACTGTAGTTAGTCTAAATAGCTTAGACACATGAATATACGGGCCCCCGTAGCCTAGTGGATAAGAGAGTTGACTCTTAATCCATTAGGTTTCTCACCACTGTGGTTCGAGCCTAGCTCGGGTCATATGTGGGAAAGCCAAGTTCTGCTTACGGATGGTCAGGTGGTTTTTCTCCAGGTTCTCCGGTTTTCGCCCACCTTCGATGAACGATCGGCTCGATATAAGTGAAATATTCTTGAAAGGGCCGTAAAACCCAAATCAAAAAAAAAAGAAAAAAAAAAAAAAAAAAAAGACACATGAATACCATAAATATTCCGAATACTCCTACTGTAAGAGCTGCTGTAGGTAGCCTACTCTACTTTCGACATCCTGTGGAAAGTCGTTTTTTATCCCCTCGCACAACGAAGTTGTGGAGGGGATATAGGGTTTGTCCCGTACGTATGTGTGTTCACTGTTTGTCATCGCTCTAGCGCCTACATTTATTGATGGATTTTGATATAACTTCACACAGATGTTGGGTATGACAATATCTCGAGCAAGTTCGACTTTCAGGATCCTGTGCTCAAGGTCAAGGTCACTGGCTATTTTTAGAAAAACATCATCATCGCTCTAGCGCCTACATTGATGGATTTTAATGTTACTTAACACAAATGCTGGGTATGACAATATCTCAAGCAAGTTTGACTCAGGGTCCTGGGCTCAAGGTCAAGGTCACTGGCTGATTTTAGAAAAACTGTCATTGCTCTAGAGCCTACATTTATTGATGGATTTTAATATAACTTCGCACAAATGTTGGGTATGATAATATCTTGAGCAAGTTCAACTTTCAGGGTCCTGGGCTTGTCAAGGTCATTGTGGCTATTTCCAGAAAAAAACTGTCATCACTCTAGCACCTACATTTATTGATATACTTTCAAATGAATATTGGGTATGATGATATCTTGTGCAAGTTCGACTTTCAGGGTCTTGGGCTCAAGGTCACTGTGGCTATTTTAAGAAAAACTTTGTCATCACTCTAGCGCCTACATATATCAATGCATTTTAATGTAACTTCACACAAACGTTAGTTATGACAATATCTCAAGCAAGTTCGACTTTCAGGGTCCTGGACTCAAAGTCAAGGTCATTGTAGCTATTTTTAGAAAAGACTTTGTCATCGCTTCAGCGCCTACATTCATCACGAAAACATGCCTTTATAAATTTGACCCCCTTAAACCCCACCTTTATATAGTAAAACTGGGGTTTACAGGGGTATACATTATTTTCTTATTTCTGCTCAAAAACATCGATTGTGGTACTCATTAGAACCGACTCGCCGAGGCGGTTCTAATTAGTACCCACAATCTATGTTTTGAGCAGAAATATGAAAAATATTTGAGTTTTTTGTCTGAAAATGTTCAGTTTTTTGTAGGTGAAATTTTCTATTTATTTGAATAGGCGTGTTATCATAATCTATTGATGAATTGATGAATTTTAATATAACTTCACACAAATGTTGGGTATGACAATATCTCAAGGAAATTTGACTTTTCTAAGTGACTCCAGTTAGCCTAAATGTTCACATACATGAATACCATGATCATAAAACACTCACTCTGTAAGAGAGTTGCTATAGTTTGCCTAAATTCTCAGACACGGATAATATGATAATCTAAAATTCTCACACAGTAGGAACAACATAAATCAACCAAAACGCTCAGATACTGGAATCAGATGCTCGAAAAATAGACGTTTTATTCTCCAAGAAAGGTTTAATAAACTGATATATAGTATTAATACAATCATAAAATGTGGCACCTGGAAGCCTGTAAAATTTCAGTTAGTGTCTCGTTCTTGAAATGAAATGATTTTTTTAATCGTATCTCTGAATTAATGTTGCCAACATTAATTCAAAGATACGATAAAAAATCATTTCATTTTTTATCCAGTTCAAAAACGAGAGTTAATAAAGGAGAAAGAGCAACAAAATGTGGCACACGGGACACCAGAAGTACCACATGCTCAGGCTAGACATTACGAAAACATGCCTATTCAAATATATAGAAAATTTCACCTCCAAAAACTGAATATTTTCAGATAGTAAAAAAAAAAAAAAAAAAAAATCAGATATTTTTCAAATTTCTGCTTAAAACATAAATCGTGGGTACTCGTTAGAACCGCCTCGGCGAGGCGGTTCTAACGAGTACCCACAATCTACGTTTTCGAGCAGAAATAAGAATAATAATGTATACCCCTGTAAACCCCAGTTTTACTATATAAAAGTGGGGTTTAAGGGGATCAAAATTATAGACATGTTTTCGTGATGGGTCAATGCTGGTGACGGCAGCAGAAGGCCTTCATAGACACTTTTAGCGACAGGTTCAACACCTGTTGACTTGAAGCTGTTTACGAGCCACATGCTTTACCAAGCCATCTCATCAGGATCTACACTTTGAACAGGTATCTGTTTTGGTCTGCCAAACTAAAAGGATTAACTTTTCTGGAGTCCTCATTTATAAGAAATTCGGGTGTGCTAATACAAAAGTGACCGTCTAAATTTCTTCTTTTTTTTTTTTTTTTTTTTTGAGGTATCCCCCTCCCCGTGTACCCCCTTCCCCCCCCCCCCCTCCCTTATTGTGAGACGATATAAATGAGCATAAATATCAGTGTAGCCTAAATACAATGGATACCTGCAGGCATATATATATGTGTGTGTGTGTGTGTGTGTGTGTGTATGGATGATGCCATGAACCAGAACGAGGCGGTAAAGTTCATAGCTCTGTTGTCGGTATCTTTTTTTTTTTTTTTTTTTTATCCGAAACTTCAATCAATACGATATCGAGAGTCGCCAGTCGAACACAACTCTGAAGAAAGATCAAGCAAAACAAACAATAACAACAAATATCTTCAATTCACGTCTCGAGTCAAAGTGGACCGGATCAATTTACATTGGTTGTGTTTTACCCGAGGACTCGTAGTATTTCACAACAACGCACCGGATATTCATTCTTTCGTATTAACGCTACGAAATATGTCGGCCTAAACTTCGGGAAGTTAGGTTTTTCTCCAGTATTAACGGACTTAATTGATCGATTCAAAAATAATGGTAATCATTTACTGTTATACAGGTTCAGCTAACTGTTGACACTAGGAGGACAGGTATGGAAGTCTCCTAAACCCATTTACACCGAATGGACTCTTCTACATCAACTATTTGGACAGGTCTATTTCTGTTAGAAGGGGTGTCTGATTAGTTTGTATCATTAAAATCTTTTATAGAATTCCTGTATCTTATGCTAACAATGTAGGCCCTTATCAGACGCCGCCGCAGTACTCGGCGTCTGATCTGGGCCTACACTGTTTGCCAATGTCCCTTTTCGGGGACGTTAGGCATAAATGGGGTAAAATAAGTTTTGATTTATGCAAAATAGTCGGAGAGACAGGCCTGAGCACTTGTATACCCAGATCAGATGCCACAGGCTCTACTCAGCCAGCATCCGTAAGTAGTAAACTGAAAATGTTCCAACTTTTGGACAAGTATGTTAACGGGTTAAAGTGTCAGAATGTTAGGGGCAGACTACATACAGTAAGTTTATAAAAAGTTTCTAGGACGGCCTTCCATCCGTTGGGTAGCCTCCTTTTCTTCATCTTACATCTTCGGTCATCTACTCTAAGTAGAGTAGCAGAGCGAAGATGTAAGAAGATGTGAAGGAGACTACCCAACGACCGTAAGTTTACTATGAAGGCACCCTCTCACTCACGTGTCCGGGATTGATCAAAGTCATGCTCATTAAGCGAACATGTAACTACATTTTGACAGACAGCTTTCTTCCCGGTCGTATGCAGTCAAGACATCTGCATAACAGTCAATATAAGTATGCAAGCGGAAATTAAAAAAAAAAAACAAACGCAAGTTTTGATAGAAATACTCAAACGTTTTAACGTGTTATATGCTTTGAATAATTTTGACCGACTTTTAATGAAAACTTTAAACCCTATACCAATTAGCATTTCTTGAAATCTGATTAATAGCGTGTATGCCCGAACTGGCTTTTTTTTTTTTATTTCTGCTCGTTTATGAATCGGTCAATAGACAATTTATTTATCGGGTATATATGAAATTCTGCTTATATAATACATATGTGCGATCTGAGCAGGCTGTTCGCACTTCGTCCTTAACACTGCAGGAGGTCGCGGGTTCAACCCCCGCCGAGGTCGGCAACATTCTTTCGTGGATATTGATCATGAAATATTTTATACGGTCATTCTGCCCCTTCCGCTGATTCAAGAAGGGCAGTTGTCAGTTTCTGGCGAAAGAATGTGCTCAATACTGATAAACCGCTTAGAGGACTAAGCCTGTCCAGTAAACGTGTGGTTAGGTAAACTGACCGCGCTCGACAAGACCCCATTGGGTTGACTGGGCCGTAAAACCTCAACACAAACAAAAACTGCAATAGGTATGGATTCTGTTGGTATGGTCAGTCTGACTATTCAAGTTTGCAGGCAGGCCAAGACTGTCTTGATGGTACATGCCATCATCACGAAAACATGCCTATATAATTTTGAGCCCCTTAAACCCCACTTTTATATAGTAAAACTGGGGTTTACAGGGTATACATTATTTTTTCTTATTTCTTCTCAAAAACATAGATTATGGTACTCGTTAGAACCGCCTCGGCGAGGCGGTTCTAACGAGTACCTACAATCTGTGTTTTGAGCAGAAATATGAAAAATATCAGAGTTTTTATCTGAAAATTTTCAGTTTTTGGAGGTGAAATTTTCTACATATTTGCATAGGGAGGTAATGTTTTGGTCTCCCCTCAGGGGTCTTCCCAGGGATCTGTTAGGCATGTCGGGACACAAAAATGACGTCTTTCCGACTTCGCCGCAACGTCATTCATAGCGACGTCAAAACGACGTTTTGTGGGTTAATCTTACCACTCTATGGACAAATTAAGCAAACGACAAACTGATAGTTTTCTTTTTTTTTTTTTTTTTTTTTCTTCCAGAAAACAGGATTTGACATTTTGCATGAAATGTCATATCCTGATTTCTTGGAAAAATAAGAAAAAATATTTTAATTTATTTTATTGCAAGCAATGAAATCACTGTATATCCGAAATAAATAAAAATGATATTTTCTCACAGTGAAATGATACGGTGTTTTCACTTGTGAAAAATAACATGGTCTCCTCGTTTCGGATTACTTCGGTTGTCTTTATTGTTCGATTCCACTTCGGCCGTTTTTTAAGTCCTTTAACGTCTATGTTTCTGGGCAAAACTATCAAGTGTTGGTATGCATTTCTTTGAACGTAAGGAACATTTTGGTAACAAGATTATTTTGATTTGCCGAAACTCTTTTTGTTTTTGTCTGTTCAGTGCTTCACATGTTAAACACTGAATGTCGACGCCATGACGTTCATGTTTTGTTTAGTTATGGGATCAGAAGCGCGCATTGGCGTGTAAACAGTAAAATAAAAAGAAAATTTACTCTTTATATCAGTGAAGACCATATTTTTTTCATCTCGTATAATGCAAACATTCCAATTTTCAAAAATACTGATTGTTTTCATTACATTCGATGAAAATATTTATGATGTTCACAGCAAAAGAGTAATTATACTCTATACAGTGGAACCTCGATGGCTCGAACACCGATGGCTCGTTTACCATGGCTAATTCGAACTCGTTTTTGAGTCCCTACGAAATTCTTCCGATAGCTCAAGAAAAAAAATATTTAAGGAAATTTTCTTATTTTATCGTGAAATTGTATGTTGTGTGTACTCATTAGAATCGCCTCATCGAGGTGATTCTAATGAGTACACTCAACATACAATCACTGTGTAGAAAATGGAAAAGATTTCTCTAAATTATCCCTATTTACTTCCTGAACTGGTGCCATGATTAACCCTCAGTGGCTCGAACTACCCATGTCTCGAACGAATTTACATGGTCCCAAAGGTGTTCGAGCCATTGAGGTTCGACTGTATGTCTTTAGCTGAAAATTTGACCCTGCATGCGAAGCATTAATGAGATTTTACAGATGCGCATACCCACAGTCTAGAGAGGACTTTCAAGGTTCGCGGCCATCACGAAAACACGCCTGTATAGTTTTGACCCCCTTAACCCTTGTCATGCTGAATAAATTAAGATGCCATGCCCACTTCTAATTTTCAGCCAGTCAGATTATTTGATTTGAATTGTTGATACAAATTCACATACTGAATGACAAACAGTGCAGATCCAGATCAGTTGGCTTCTTCAGAAGCCAACTGATCTGGATCTACACTGTTTGCAAAGACAGGGTATATCCCGGTTCAGCAGGACAAGGGTTAAATCCCATTTTTATACAGTAAAACTGGGGTTTACAGGGTATACATTAGTTTTCTTATTTCTGTTCATATAAAACATAAATTGTTGGTACTCGTTAGAACCGCCTCGCCGAGGCAGTTCTAACAAGTACCAACAATCTATGTTTTGAGCAGAAATACGAAAACTACCAGAATTTTTCATCTGAAAGTTTTCATTTTTTGGTGGTGAAATTCTCAATGTATTTGAATAGGCGTGTTTTCATAATGGCTTAATAGACTACCGCGGGTGCAGTGTAAAATGCATCCGCTCAAATATTGTTGCGGCAAAGGTCCAGATCAGACAGATTGCTTGGATGCGCTGTCTGGTCTAGGTCTTTGTTATTCATAGAGTTGATTTTGCTGTATCTCGGTTTAAGCCATGAGTGAACCGTATATCCCCGGTTTGGAGGAAGGAACATCACTGGATGGAAATATTGAACTGTCAGCAGAGGATTTAAAATCTGTAACATATGTAAAGGATAATAATTTTGAACAGTCTTCTATTACAAGATGTGAGCTTTCAGACTTTGGAGACAGGGGATTTCTTTTGAAATACGTTCTGACATCTGCTGAATGTGACAGTATCATTGAAAACGGTGAAACATCGGGGTTTGAGACAATCAGAGGTGTTAGAGATGACTACAGAAGCTGTAAAAGGTAGGTCATGTACTCATTTAAACTCATAACTTTTACTAGCCGGCCTCGGTGGCTCAGTCCGACTGCAGGAGCTTTGACCCCCGCCGGATCAGTAACACTCTTTCGTTGAAATTTGATGATGATATATTTTCCACGGTCATTCTCTCCCTTCCACTGATTCAAGAAGGGCAGTTGTCAGTTTCTGGCGAAATAATGTGCACAATACTGGTTAATCAAGTATTGGGACTGACTGGCCTGAGCAAACAGTGAAGACCCAGATTGGACGCGTTCTGGGGCGCCTGATCAGGATCTGTACTGTTTTCCATTTAGATGCATCAACAGGTAATAGAATAGACATTTCAAATTTCAGGACAAGTATGGTAAGGAGTTAAGGTTTCCTAGGATATATACGGTACGTCAGATCATGAGCAAGGGGCCTCTATCGGTTATGCGGACAATCTAATCCTTGTCCGCTGATACATATTACAGTATCAAAGGATTCTTAAAGGGGTCGCCAAGGGCTCTTGACTTCTTTGTAGACTGTTTATTAACATCTGGAATGGAAGCTAATTGCACACCTTATCACCTAGTACACACGCGACGTCAAAGTTTCTTCGGCCATCTTGAAATGGTGGTGGTGTGACGTCGAGGTTTTGCTGGACAGTACTTTGACCAAATTATTCGAATCAAAATTTATTGTCTTAGGGGACTAGATATCCCTTTAGGGGAGGTAACTATGTTAAATTGTTGATCCCCTTCTGAAAATGGGTCCACTCTATTGGGAGCAAATTCTTTCCTTTTGGATTATACCCTTTTCAGAAGGGGTTTGGTGTGTAGGAAACTGAACAAGAAGCCACAAAAAGTATCTCCCTTTTAAAAATGGCAGAAAACTTGCAATCTGTATCAGTATTTAAAAACTTGCAGGAACGTTAAAACCTTATACTTGATATTTTTGCAAGTGATTTTCAAAACTATTTGTCTCAGGATAGTCCCATCAATTTTGATAAATGTTTATTGACAATTTTAGTTGATCCGATAATTTTACACTAACTTACCTTTTATCTCCTTTTTCAGAATAACTATAGTGAGCAATGAATTATCAGATGTTCTATGGTCACGAGTTCATCATCATCTGGAAGATATTGTGATTCAGGGAGACCCCCATGATTGTAATGTGCATGGAATTCCTTCCCTTATGAAAGGGAGATGGAAACCTATTGGACTGAACAATGTAAGAACTTGTAAATTTATACCTTTACATTACGAAAACACGCCTATTCAAATATATTCAAAATTTCACCACCAAAAACTGAAAGTTTTCAGATAAAAATTCTGATTTTTTTTTTCATATTTCGGCTCAAAACATAGATTGTGGGTACTCGTTAGAACCGCCTCGAGGAGGCGGTTCTAACGAGTACCCACAATCTATGTTTTGAGCAGAAATAAGAAAAATAATGCATACCCCCGTAAACCCCAGTTTTACTATATAAAAGTGGGGTTTAAGGGGGTCAAACTTATATAGGTATGTTTTCGTGATGAACAGTGTTTTTGTTTGTTTTCCTTACCGTACCTGTCCAGAAATATGAAATGTATTTTGATTGCTAAAAGATCAAGGTCACACGAAGAGGCGAATATACACATATATACCAGCAAATCATAGCTCGGTGTGATATGTACACCGTGCAGAAACTATATTGCAACGTTTCTCAACAAAAGAAAATGGCATTTGATCAAACATGATCGCGTTATTGAAGAGCTGCTCTGCTTTGTCATATAACCAAACTAGATATAACTATCCATTTCTCCGCTGTTTTAAAACAAGCATCAGTTCCAAAACCAAACCAACTGCCACCAACGGGTAACACATACACTCTGGATGGACTACTGATAACAAATTCACTTTGGATAGGCGACTTTGATATCTAATAATTTGTCTGTAGAGCTTGCGTCTTGTGGTCACGCTTTTCAAAGACTACTCTGACTAATTTTGACCGGATTTCACGTTCATGATCAAGGCGATAGGGTAATGAGGGTTGTTGGCTGGATGTCATAATACAATAAAAAATAGTTCCAACCCGTTAACTATAACATAGTCTCTAGCTAGCTCTAACATTCGTATAACAAAAAAGGAAAACGTTGTATTTTTTTTATAAATTCTGAGTAAAGGCTTATTTAATACACTGCAGCTGGTGTTAGTGCCGTGAGGCGGCGGTAGCGCGTCTTCCCGTACATCACCATAGTGCAGATTATATTTCATTTCCTTTGGGATCATTGGGCCCATTGTGGTATATTTGAAAATGGTATTCTGCTCATGTATACGCTAGAGGGCAAACTTCGTTACTGCTTATGAAGAGTCTCAATAAAACCGAGACTCTCATTTTCTAATCCGTTGTGTGTTCGTTGTTTCCAAAGGCGATCTTTTTGGCGTTTATTGTCAAGATCTTTCGGAAATAAAAGAAAAAAAAACGTGATTTTTTATTTTATTTTATGCCTATCCTTGATACAGTTTGGCCTCCGTTACCAGTTGTGCACTGACATCTGTTACCAAATGTACAAAAATAGCACATATACATAATATTACTTAGGAACAAACTATGCAAACAGATATTAGTACGAGTATAAATATTAGAAGTCTATTTTATTGATAGCCATTAACAAAGAGACTAATAAAAGTAAGACTGGGTCAGAATGGAAATATGCGAATCTGAACCATAGAGTCAATGCTGATACATGCTAACTAATTTCGATGCAACCAGCCTTGTTGTTCACCCTAATATGTACCGAAAAACGATACCCGACTATTCGGGGACTTTGCTCTTTGCTCAAGCCTTATGGATTTTTCTCGGGACGTTACTTATTGTTTAGTTACATTTTCCTCCCTAGTTATTTCGCCTATGTAGATATCTCCCTGGTGGCCACTTTGCTCCTATTTTGACGGCCATTACGACAGAACTCCTTCCGAAAGATCGCTGAAGACCCTCATGGTTTACCTTAATGGAGACTTTACCGGAGGCTGCACGAACTTTGTGGATGAACAACAAACTTTATACAAGGTAATGAGTGTTTTGTTGTTGTCATTTTGTTTTTGTGTTTTTGTTTGGTTTGGTTTTTGCCTAGATGAAATCCGCCTTTGTTTACGCCGGGCTGGAGCCCGGCTTATGTATTTGAGGTTGTTTTTGTAAAATGTGTATGCATTTGGAGAACATCGGTTTTCTTCCAGTTTTATGGGGTTCTTAGTGGGTTTATATATAACTATTCACCCCCACTTTTTTTTATTATTCAAAGTCACACTTTTGCAGCAGAGAACTGTGCTATTGGTAACATAGTGAAATAAAAAATGGGAAGTACTGTGTAGAATGAATGTAGCAATGTGGGTTTTGCTCATTTAAAAGAGAAAGGAGCAGTTTTCCCGTAGGAGCCCCAATTTGACCATTCGACCTGAAATGAGCTTGTTGCTGTCAATATTCCTACACGTTTGAATGTTTTCATTTCGTTTTTTTTTTTTTTTTTTTTTTTTTTTTTCGTCATACTACGAAGAAGAAACAAAAGATATTTTTCTTTGTTTACGATTGGAAATATGCATTCTCAAATCGAACGGATTATAAGCTGGTTTAATAATACAGTTTAATTTGATATTCAAGCATGGAAAGATTTGGGCCGAAAGAAAACGTTATGAGTGAAGAGAAGAACGAAACACTGCACATAGATGATTTCGGATATAGTATGTTCGGCCTAGGCTATGGATGGCGACATGTAATTATGTATGCGGGCTAGAAAACAGACGATCATAGTTGATTTTTTTACATAGCGCTGATAACGTCTATAATGTTTTTATCGTTGAGTATTGCAATAATTTATATAATTACAACCTTTCATAACATTTTTTCACTATACTACGATCTATAGGGAGCTAAGTAATGCATGACAGATTAGTTTCCCGGCGTATTGATGCTTTGCATCAATGTTTTCTTGTAAATGTTTGTTGTATGGTCTGACAGAAGACCCCGGGGAAGATTGGATTTTTAGGACCCCGGGGAAGATTTGTACACCTGGGCTACCTCTTTAACTTGTGTCATTATTATTATTATTATTTTTATTATTGACCCACGTGCCTCCAGTCCACATTGGTATTGCTTTTTCGGTCCCTTGTACGATTGTTCTTGATTGTTCTTGACACTTTAGGTATTTTCGATATTTTACGTGAGTGTTTTCATTACTCCTGCATCAATAACTTCGGTTTCATACCTTTGACCATAGGCAGCGTTTATATCACAACGGTCATAAAGTCAATTCCTTTCCACCAACTGCGTTTCAGGATGAGTCCACTGGTAAATACTGTGCCGAGGAGAAGAATATTCTGTGTTCAATTCAACCGGAGGCAGGCCTTACGATTCTGTTCAACCATCACAGACTGCACGAAGGAGCACAACTTGTGTAAGAGCTTTTTTTTTTTAATCTGTCTCTTGAAATATGGGCATTGCCAAGCGAAATGGTCTCTTCGAACCTTAGCTTTTCATGTAGTATTGCTTATTGTTTTCGTTTTGACTGAAGGTACCCAGGAAATGCCACAATCACGAGGCAAAACCTTCCCGAGGCACCAAAAGAATGAGGAGAGATTAGGAGCACACGATTGCAAAATAACGCCACATATGAAGCCACCCATGCACGAACAGGGGAACCACTTTGAACAGATATTTGTAATTTTGAGCTGCATCAGAATTGAGGGCGAGGTTGCGATCAGGTAAATAGAAGGAAAGGCAATGACCAGGAATCGATACAGTTTCCGTCCAAGGCACCAAAGGGAAAGAAGGGTGCACTTAAAGCAACGGCACCAAATTCAAAACACTACAAAAACAGAAAGCCAAAAGGATAGTTTCTTTCCTAAAAAAAATGGCCAAACGACTATCCAAAATAAAAAAAATTCGAGAACATACATACAAAGACATACAATGACAGAAAAAGTAAACCACAGCAGAAGCACCACCTTGGAACGGTCAGTAAAAACCTTACTGAGGGGTCGAGTGTGGGGGGGGAGGTGGGGGCTTAAATCGATTTTAAGTGTCCACCACCCTCGCCCTTAGTTCTGCCGTGGTATACACAGGACATTTGTTCAGTCCGCGTGAAGGATTTCTCTCATCAGTGCAACATCTCCGAGGACATAAAAATCAAACAAAAACAGATGAAACAACAACGATGAAGATTCGACAGCAAGAAATAACTGAAATGCTGAAACAAAAGAAAACCAACAGTTGGACTCCGGTGGGCCCGACAAGAGCCAGAGCATCAGGCACCAATCGACTTACTTAAAAGTTTTTAGGCCGAAGCCGTCATAGAGTCTGAGGCCCGACCCCACGGCGTACAACCAAAGAGGGAAGCAAAGTTATTAACCGTGATTGGGTTATTAACCATCCATGCAGTCTGGCGTATTACATTTATGTTGTACCCAAATTTTATATATCGAAGACTGATTTTACGAAATTGAGTGCTAAAGTCATTGCAAGCATATATTTTTCTGAACTGATATACTAAGTCACCATAAAATTCAGGTTCCGAAAGGCCTTGTTGCAGAAGAGATTTAAGTCCAACGTTGAATTTTGAAATTAAATCGACATGACGTCTGTAAAATTTAGAAAAGGCTTTGCGGAGTTTATGGTAACGATAACCATGATTTAGAAGTTCAGCAGTTAATAATTTATTTCGAGTGTTGACGTCAATAACCTGACTAGACACAAGTGAATCGAATTAGTTGCGATATATAAACTCTGTAGGATGCTCGACGAGGATCATCCTCGTCCAAGTAAGGAAAGTTAACAATCTCAAAATCAAAATCATCGCGTTTTTCATAAATTTTGTACGAAATAAATAAACCATCTAAAATGCAAATCCAAAAACGGGGCTCCAGTTTCAAAAGAATTTGCTTTATTTAATTGAAGCTGTGAAGGATAAGTTTGACTGATCAAACAATCGAAGTAGTCATTGTCAGTATTTAATAAATCCAGTTTAGCCTTTACCACTCTCTGGGCAAATACAGCAGACGACAAATTGGTGATATTTTTTTCTTATTTTTCCCAGAAAACAGGATTTAAAATTTCATGCAAATTGCATGAAATGCCAAATTCTGTTTCTTGGAAAAAAAAAAGAAAACTGTTTCAAAATGTATTCTGCTGAAAATTTTACCTAGAGTGCTAAGCGTAACCACACTTCCCCCCACCCCCCCCCCCCCTCCATCTCCACACACACACACACACACACACACACACACACATACACACACACACATACCCCTAGGTTCCGAGTAGTAGTTTCTGCCACCCGTTCCAAGGCAGTTTTTGTGATGCAGTTCGTTTTCGTTTATATGTCGTTTATTGCAACTCTGGCATTGTTTGTTCCTCGTCTCTTTTTTTTCTGTACCTTGGGAAGACTGTGTTTCGTGCTTCTTGGTTTCTTTGGTAACTTCATCTTGAAACCTGATTATTGCATAAAAAAGCAGTGTCGCACGTTATTAACAGCCGTGCATTAACCGGTGAAAAGCCGTGTATTAACAATTCACGCGCTGTTGATGCGCGGCTACGCAACTTTCAATATGATCGTACCGGGGCCATAGATTTGCTGCCGTTACGAGATGTGTACTGTCCGGCTTCAGAACGTGCATCGTCTCTGAAAATTACGTTCGCGAGACATCGGTGAAAAGGCGAAACAAAATAGTGCAAGAAATAACGCGAAATGTAGCAAATGTTTTCAGTTTTTTATGCGATAATAGCGAGAAAATATGGTTTTTCAATGCATTAACATTCGCCAGGTCCCTTGGGAGGTGTTGAAAACCGCGGCCTTTGGCCTCGGTTTTCAACACCTCCCACGGGATCTGGCGAATGTTAATGCATGAAAAACCTTGTTTCATCTCTGTATTAATCGTTCAGTCTTGCAAACTAGAATGCCTGTTTCCCTACAAGCCATTTTAATCCAACTCTGTATAACTCACTTTGGCCAGGACTAATTTTTATGGTTACAGACATGCTCTAGCCATTGACGTTCTACTGTAGTGCTAATATTATTAAAATATCTGGCCCCGAGGTTATAAAACTTTTATCATGCTCAGTTCAGCTGAGCATGAAATTTGTCCTGCTAATAAATCTTAAATTACTAACAATTGCAAACTCTTTCTTGCTTAACATACCTGAGCATGGAAAGTTCTCTGCTAATAAATATGAAAATGCCAGCTATTGTTGGCATTTTCATATTTTTAGCAGAGAACATTTCTTGCTCAGCTGAGTTGAGCTCGAAAACAGTTTTATAACCTCGGGGCCCAGTCCTTTTGGGACTACTGGGCCCAATGCATTGCATGTGAAGAGTTTCGCTTACAGTGCAGCTAGACGTGAGGAATGTTGCAGTTTGTCATTATCCCAATATGAGCACAATCAAGCCGACTATTTTTTATCTTTTGTTTTATTGTGTACAGTCGAACCTCTTTATCTCGAACTCGCTTATTTCGAATTACCGCTTATCTCGAAGTGAAAATCTGGTCCCTGTTTTAACATGAAACTATGACAACAGGTAACAAAATAATGTGGAAAAGAGGAGTAATTGCTCCTAAGGAGCAATTTCTCCTCTTTTCCACATTATTTTATATATATATTTCTAACTTGAGGAGTCAAATTACATATTCATTTGTTAAATGTGGTTGTTCAATTTATTGTTTTCCTCTCTCTCTCAACCCTGATATGTCGAAGTACGGATATCTCGAAGTGTTTCAGTGACTCCCTTGGAATTCGAGATAACGAGAGTCGACTGTATTTTCAAAGGACTCCAGTCTCTTAGACTATTTGGTTCTCAATAATATAGAAATAAAACGAAAAGAAGTGAATTGTTTGATAAAAGCATTTGCTTCCGCCTTCAAAATTATTAGATATAGATGAAATCAATGAATATGGAAGGTTCCAATTAGTCATCGTATTATCTAAAAGGTCGTTTTTGTTTAAAAATATGATCAAAGCTTATGCTTGATTTCATATTTCAGTAATGGAAAGAAGTATATATTACGCACCGATGTAATGTACAGAAATGTTGATCAGAACATGAGCGACAATGTAGCAGAAGCAATGCAGCTACTTCAGCAAGCAGAAACCCTGGAGGTAAGTGGTCATCTGCCCTATTTAAACAATGAATGGTTCTTATTTGTATTTTGTATATGTATTTTGTTTTCACTAGAACCCTTTATTCTCTTTCTTTTTTGGAGATTTTTTTTATTATTTACGAAAACAAAATAGTGATGTCCGGGCGGGCGGGCGTCTGGCGTATGGCGTCTTCCGAGATTAACCTTTCAGTTGACTTTTTTTTTTTTTCAAATTGATATGTTACCTCTATTCTTCAGTGGAAAAACCCGTCCATAATGCCACAAAATTCGAATTTTTTTAGGCCAGACTAGTTAGTGTCGGCCAATTAGATCTCACAGTGACCCTCAAAAGTTTTTTTAAAGCCTGGAATGGACTCAATGATCACAACAGACCAGAAACTTTAAACGTACGAGGATACGGCCGCCACACGACCTAGAACAAGCTGTTGTTTTTCATGCACTGTATTTTTTGTGATGATCTGTATCCAGAAGTGAAAAAAATATATGAATAAGAACAGCATTGTCAGAGAAAAGTGTTGTCCCCTCTCTCATTCTAAGTTACATGTCGACCTTGAAAACAAGGTCGAGGTCACCAAAATCTAATCAACTCGAATGCATCTCCCAATGATATATCAATGCAAGATGAAAATCCGCAGGTCAAGGTTGACCTGAATCCATACAATTGCTCAGGTGATATAGTGTTAAAAAGCTTGTTTTAAGAGCCGTGGTGCTCTTGAAAATTGGGTCAAGGTTTACCCAAATACAATCAGCAATTAAGACCATCATTGTTCTACTATATATCAAATCTGACCAGAATCCCTCAACCGCTTATGGAGATAGTGCATTCACAAAAACAACTATTTTAATAGTGTGAATCCTATGGTGACCTTGAAAATTAGTCAAATAAAAATCTAAAAGGTTGCCTTTTGAAACAAAGAACACTTTACAGATAAAAAGATTGGGAGTCTCGATTTTATTGAGACTCTTCATAAGCAGTAATGAAGTTTACAACAGTGCTTACGCCCTCTAGCGTATACATGAGCAGAATCCATTTTCAAAGATACAACAATGGGCCCGATGATCCCAAAGGAAATGAAAATATAATCTGCACTATGGTGATGTGCAGGGAGACGTTCAAGTCACCAGAATATAATCAGCAATTAAGATCGTCCCAGTTATACTATATACGGTCCGACCAGATTCTACCAACTTTTTATGGAGATATGTCGTCAGTATGCTTTATTTTAACAGTCTAAGTCCCGTGGTGACCTTGAAAATTTAGTCGTTGTCAACAAAACGCGATCAATTCATCAACTAGTCTCAGTGATATACCTTTGCAAAGAATCCGTACATTGTAACATCGTATTTATAAAGCTTGGTAAGAATCCGTTTACTGGTTCATAAGCGCAGACAAGAAAGTGTCACGTCGACGCCAGCGGGATCCTCACTTTCGGATCAGACTGTAAGAAACTTAACTGTATGAAATATATGTCAGTTATAATTATAGTAAAGTTTCAGTAAGAACAGTTTGGCATGGCCAAAATAATACGTGTATACTGATTCTTGCCTGAATTATGTGGCTGCTTTGTTATTTCGCGGATCATGTCCAATGGTATGTGCTCGGTGGGGAATGTGCAATGTAGCATCTGCATTTCAACAGTTTACTCGTACATAGCTGCAGATAAGAAGCAGCGTCCATGAATTTTATTTTTTTTTTTCTTATTTCTGCCCCAAAACAAATGAGCTATTGTGTTCACTTGCCATCCGTCGTCTATCATCCGTCCGTCCGTCCATACTTTTGAACGACTTCTTCAGACGTCATGGTCCATTAATTAAGATGGCTGCCATGCCCATATAGGGTACAAACTTTTAAAAATCTTCTTCTCCGGAACCAATAAAGCTTTGAGGCTGAATCTTGGTATATAAGCATCGGGGGACTCAATGTCTACCAAGTTTGTTCAAATGATGATCATAGGCTGAGCTTTGACCTTTTTACGACGTCAAATTGCGTCCCCGTGCATTTGTGTGAAAAAAAAATGTTGAACAGTTATTTTCTCAAAAGGCATTAAAGACTTATGGCTGAAATTTACAATATACGATTAAAGAAGTAAAACATTTTAGTTACAATCAAAATTTTGTTCCTCCGAGGGTTATCTACCCTTCCTTGTGGGCTATAGACATGTATAAGATCGTGTTATCTTGAAAGCCTTCTTTTCTGAAACCGCTTGACCAGTTTTTACCAGATTTCACATGGGGCCTTCTGTCGAAGGGTTATTGACAATTTGTACAAATGGTTCCGCAGCACTGAACAAGATGGCTGCCATCCCCATATATGGTAAAACACTTAAAATCTTTTTCTCCAGAACCAAGAAATCTTCTGGCTGAATCTTAGTATATAGCATCAGGGACTCAAGGTCTACCAAATTTATTCAAGTGATGATCCTAACTTGACCTTTGGTGGTCAGATGTCTGTCCTAGTTGCTGTGGCAATATTGGAAGAATGTTGCATGACATCTGCAGATATGCAGTGGCTGTATACTCAGGTGTGCGAATCGTGGCCCATGGACCTCTTTATTTCAGAATGCAGGCAAGTGCAATGAAGCCATGGAAATGTACAGAAGAGCGTTCAAGCTGGCACCTGAACTGGAAAATTCTGTTTAAATGGAATAGATACACTTGAAGCAGGAAGAGGGCAATTCTGTCGAAGTTGTTTTTATCTTTCTGAAAAAAAAATACGGGTCTACTCTAAAAGGAAAGAATTTCCCCCAAGATGACAAAGTTGGAACTATCAGAAACGAATTACTGTTTTTGTGGATTTTATCGGTGTGTAAACTCCAGCGAATCACTAGCATACTTAACCCTTGTCATGTTGAATTAATTAAGATGCCACGCCCACTTCTAATTTTCAGCCAATCAGATTACTTGATCCAGATTATTGAAATGAATTCACATACTTAATGGCATACTTCAGAAGCCAACTGATCTGGATCTACACTTTTTGCAAATACAGGTATATCCGGGTTCAGCAGGACTGGGATTAACATAAAGACTATTCAGTTTGTGAATGATTCGATGGAGTTTGCACATCGTACAATACAATGTAATACACAAGTAAATGCACTCATGGGTCTTAGCTCTTAATGCTGAATGCCAAATAAAAAAAGCAGTTTGTGCGAATTATAGAAAGTCTTAAGTACGACCCGGCCAATGATCGAACTCACGGCCTCCAGATCCCAAGACGGGCGCTCTACACATAAACAGACAAAACCAAAGAAAACTTCAAACTTTTGACTAAAATAATCATATTAACCCTTAAAGCGGCAGTCACAACTATTGTCGTCTGCTTTGTCATCTGCTTGTGATTTTAAAAGTCATTTTTGCAAACAGTGTGGACCCAGATCAGACTGCTCCTTTAGGAGAAGTCTGATCTGGGTCCATATTGTTTGCCTGTACGCAAAAATAGGTTTGAAAAATCTGCAAGAATATTCAGCAGACGACATCAACAGACGATATTTTCAGATGCAGTTTTTCTTGGCGCTTTAAGGGTTAAGTATAACATCGGTGGACGAATATGAACACGCCAGTAAAACGCGCGAGCTGCGGTTCTACAAAACACCGAAAACGAACTTTCCCACTAAAAAGGCTATCTGGTATCGAGAAAGGCTTTATAAATACGATATTACAATGTACATGTGACTTTACAAATAAATTTATACACTGTTTATTAGTGGCTTTTTTTTTCTTAACTTCTGTGTAAATCCCAACCGGTGCTAGAGCCGTCGGCACTCTCAGTGCTTTGATCTTAAAGTTTTTCACTCTTGATTAAAACTTATTTTCTTGTCAGTAACGTGCCAATCACGGCGGCTCAGCTGGATGCGCGTCCGACTGGTGATCAGGAGGTTGTGGGTTCGACCTCCGCCTGGTCGGCAACTTTCTTTCGTGGAGATTGATCATGGAATATTTTCATTCTCTCCTTTCCGCTGATTCAAGAAGGGCAGTTGTCAGTTTCTGGCGAAAGAATGTGCACAATACTGGTTAACCGCTTAGAGGACCAAGCCTGCCCAGTAAAAGTGTGGTTAGGTAAACTAACCACGCTCGACATGACGCTATTGGGTTGACTTGGCCGTAAAACCTTAACACAAAATCAAAAATTCTTGTCTGTAACGAGTAGATTCTAAGTATAATGATTCTTGAGAGCAATATGAACACACCCACATAATGAAAAAGAGCTGGTGTCAAATAAAAATCTAAAAGGTTACCTATGGAAGCAATGAACAAACCAAAGAACAAAAATCGAAGTTTTCTGGGCCAGACTAGTTAGTTTCGGCCAAATAGACCTCACCAGTGACCCTGAACATTTTTTAAAAGCCTGGAATGAACTCAGTGATCACAACAGACCAGAAACTTTAAACGTACGAGGATACGGCCGCCACACGACCTTAGCTTAGTGAATGTGAATAGATTTGAATTAAACGTCGAATGGCAGTATTATCAATAACATGATTACATATGGAATATACCCAACGACAGGTTAAACAACAATTATTAGCTTTTTCAAAACGTTAGCGGGTCGTTTTAGCTTCAACAAAAGTATGTACGTTTATTACGCCTATACCGCACAATATGGCACATGTATGCAAATTCACTGATCTAACCTAAATGACTCAATTACTTCCCGAGTTTTGGTTTATATCGAACCGTCATTTTTTTTCTAACATGTACACAAATAATAGGTGCCACGGATTTTGTTTCTTGACATCACTAGATGGGGGAGTCCTGGGCTAGTATTAGCTGATTCAACAATGGAATGCTTTCATTTAATGCCAGTAAACATACTTTTTGGAGAGATTCATTTCAGAGCTACAGGATGTCTGAATTGCTTTCTTTTTTTTATTATCATTTATTATTAAGATTTATGTACCTAATACAACACACCTGGTAATCTCGTTAGGGGTAGCCGATGGTTTTGCACTCAAAATCTTTACGCGAACTTCCGGCCATGATTTTCGAGACATCCAAATGTCAGCTATCTGAGCTGTGAAATACTTATTTAACATATCAAATAAGACGTACTGCAACATACATCTACACATCTACGTTGAAATACATAAGATGCTAAATTTCCCAACATCTGTTCCGGGGACTGAAATATTTGTGCCGAATATGACTTAGAGGCCGATTACCCCTTTAGGGGAACATTGACTCTGTTTCGTAGAGAAATAAGAAAAATATCAATACTTATGGATTGAAAAAAGCATCTTATCAGGAGCTATGTTTGTTATATATATATATATATATATATATATATATATATATATATATGTGTGTGTGTGTGTGTGTGTGTGTGTGTGTGTGTGTGTATCCTCGGTGTCACATTATGCCCCATATGTCGCACACAGGCTTAGTCCAGAAGAAGACTATCAGAGAGTTCTACAACTTGTTCGATATCAAGAAACTCAAATTCAAAGTCAACAATGCCCGCTGTAGTGAACATTGTGGATGTAAATAGGTTCAGAAAAAGACCTATTCCGACTGTACCATCACAAACAGTGCTACCAGATAAGTGTGAGGAGTTTGACATTCCATATTCATTTCAGTGCGATATAACTACTTATCCATTGCTATTAACTAAACGCTGTTCAGCACTCTTCAGTTCAGTACATGATGCTGGGTATGAGGAAGAGAAGAATAGATTCATTTCATCGTTAGTTTTAAATGCGACTTACAGACTTAAAATAGAAGAAATAACAAAAGGACAGAGTGAGAATTCTGAGTGGTATGAACAAAGAAAAGGTTGTATAACTGGCAGCAAGATAAACAAGATATTATCATTCTCTCAAACCGGAAAGGCAAATCCAGATACAACTGTTGGAGATGTGGTGTTATATGACTTAAATAAAGACTTGTCAAAGACAGTTCCAGCACTTGCCTGGGGTATAAAGTCAGTCCGGATAGTATTGTTACATGCGAGTGCCATGGAAGTATGCTTGTGGAAGTGAAATGTCCGATATCACATAAAAATGACAATTTACAGGAACTTGTCATGAAGGGTAAACTGTCGTACATTGAAAACAATGGTCAACTTCATGTGAAGAAAGGTGACAGCAGGGGCTACTATGAACAAAGTATCTTGTAGCAGGTCCTGTCAGGTGAAAAGAAGCAGTACTGCTTGTTTGGGGGAAAGGAGGCTATATAAACGTGTGTATGAAATTTCATCAAACATATTCGGATTACATATATCCACTATTAAAAACCTTCTTTGAAGATTAGATCCATCTCAACTAGAGAAAACGGCACGGCAGTGCTTCGGCTTACCTTGCCAAATATGGCCATTGTTTGATTTAGATTTCACGCAATTCATGTTGCATTCTCGTAATGTTCCACCTTTAGCTCGTTTATCAAAGTGATCAGCTTGAACTAATCAAAGCAATTCTAAGCATCAATTGGGAAAAAACAGAAACAACAACGATACTGATATTAACAATTTTCTATAATTATCATTTCCTCGCCTGAGCTATGCTGAGCCAATTTTCCTCAAATTTCATATGGAACCTCCTTAGGTTGAGGAAACGAAAGATTGCTAAAATGTCGCGGTCCGTTGACTAAGATGGCCGCCATGCTCATATATGGTAAACACCTTAAAAAATCTTCTTCTCCAGAACCGAGGATGCCTTGGCGCTGAATCTTCGCACAAATTATCGGGGACGGGAGGTCTACTAAAGTTGCTAAAATGATGGTCATACATTGACGTTTGACCTTTTTACGGCGATGTCAAGTTTGCTTCCCTATTTATTTATATGGGCTCCATACATTTGTATGTGAAAAATGTTGAGAATTTCGATCGACCTCCTCAGAAGCCTCTGGGACAATGTTGCTCAAATTTAAAGTGGCGCCTTCTTGGGGCAGGGGAACAAAAGATTGCTAAAATAGTCGCAGTCCATTGACCAAGATGGCTGCCATGCCCATATGTGGTAAAAACCTTTAAAAATCTTCTTTTCCAGCACCAAATAAGCCCTTGGGCCTAATCTTTGCATAAATCACCGGGGACAGGAATTCTACCAGAATTGCTAAAATGATGGTCCTAGTTGACGTTTGACCTTTTTACGGCAAGGCCAAATTTGCTCCCCCATGCATTTGTATGTGCCCTACACATTTATATGGGAAAAATGTTCAGAATTCATCTTTTGGACATCTCCTCTAAAGACTATGATCAAACTGAGTTGAAACCTGATGAGGAGCGTCGGGGCGCCTTGTAGACACAAAATAGCTTAAACTGAGCCGATCGAAAAATCCAATATGGCCGCCACAGCCGCCATCTTGAAAATCAATGTTTGACATCTCTTCTCAAACCTTTGGCCGATTTGAGCCGAAACTTGCTCTGTAGCAACAGGACTTCTGGATCGAACTGAGCTAAACCGGCGTCGATCGGAAATCAGCTACAGTCGCCATCTTGAAAACCTGTTTTGCACTTCTCGCAAACCGCAAGGCGAATTAAGCTGAAACCTACAATGTAGCAACAAGTTGACGTGTAGATGAAAAATAGTTAAAATTATGCCGATTGAAAATCCAAAATGGCCGCCATAGCCGTCATCTTGAAAACCAATTTTTGACTTCTCCTCCCAAACAGTTGGGCGATTTGAGTTGACACCCACTGTACATATATAGCAACTAGATGACCTCTAGATCGAAAATAACTAAGACTGTGCCGATCGGAAATCCAAGATGCCAAGAAAGAACACCCTGTAAAGCACCAGAGGGAAAGACTATCCTCTTGCATACCAGCAGGAAAAGAAGCCCCTTTAGCACACAAGCAGGGAAAGAAGACCCTGTTGCGCACCAGCAGGGAAAGTAGACCCTGTTGAGCTTTACATAGGACGTCGACTGGAGACCAGGAGGTCGCGGGTTCAACCCCCGCCGAGGTCGGCAACATTCTTTCGTGGAGATTGATCATGAAATATTTTCTACGGTCATTCTCTCCCTTCCGCCGATTCAAGAAGGGCAGTTGTCAGTTTCTGGCGAAAGAATGTGCACAATACTGGTTAACCGCTTAGAGGATTAAGCCTACCCAGTAAACGTGTGGTTAGGTAAACTGACCGCGCTCGACATGACCCAATTGGGTTGACTGGGCCGTAAAACCTCAACACAAACAAATTTACATAGGACGTGTAGCACAGGTTGGAGTGGCAACATGCAGTTGAAATAGCTCTTCTCCCATTATTTCCCCACTTATTCAATGAAGATGAGTGCTTGGCAAGTCCCTGCTTTCTGGCCAAGACAAATAGAGAATGACCCTTGAGAGCAATGAACACACACACACACACACACACACACACACACACACACACAAATAGCTTTCTTATGCTTACAATATATGATTGAAGTAGCAAAAGCTTTCTGCGAGCTTTATCTTCCCTTGCCCCTGTGCTGTATGCATGTATAAAACCATGATATTGTTAAACACTTTCTCTTCAGAAATCAGTTGGCCAATTTCCACTAAGTTTCATGTCGATCCTACTGTTAAAACTGGATTGACAGTTTGTTCAAATGGCCACACTCCATTGACTGTCATGTCCATATATGGTAAAATAATGATAATAAAAAGCATATTCTTCTTCAAAACCAAGAAGTGCTCAGATAATGATCCTTTCATTAATTGCAATGACAGGATTGGAAAAAAGTTGCATAACATCTGCATATCTGCAGTGGCTATTTCACTCAGGTGAGCGAGCTGTGGCCCGTGGGCCTCTTGTTATTTGCTGTTATTGTTGCTATTAAATCTAAGAACGTCAAGTATGCAATAATATTGTTTAAATATCAAGCCTTATTTTCTACGAAAAGTAAAATATATTTGTGAATTCGTCTGCAACAATTTTGCATGACCTTTTGATGGTTAAAATCAAACCAAGCGAACAGTCTTCAAAGCACATGCGGACAACGAAACACAGAATGATGACACTGTTCGCTTAAAACAGAAAATTGGAAACAGCAGAACGTCAGCGGATAACAAAGACCTAGATAGGTCTGTTCTCAGTATGATTAAGATTGATCGTTTGAGGCTGACTAAGTTGCAATTGTCCTGTCCATACTTGAACTATTTTCTTTGCCACTTGAGCTACATCACGCAAAAATGTGTCTCCCAGTATATGCGAAATGCATGATTATGAGCAAATATATATCATCATATGCGCACACACAGTCTCATCTAGGCCTATGTTGTCTGATACTTTCTACAGTATCAAATGATTATGTAAGTGGACAGCGAAGGCCCTGATCAGATTGCACGGATGCATGGGCTGATCTGGGTATGCGCTGTCCGCAGCTGTCCAAAGAGTCATTTGCGCTTTGACACGGCCCACTTGAGCTAAGCCTTGATAAAATGGATCGTGAGCAACAAAGACTTGGATGTCGTATTTACCCCAAGTATTCGGACAGACAGGCCTGAGCAAACAGTGTAGACCCATTTCAGACGCCGCGGACTGTGGTGTCTGATCAGGATCTACACTGTTTGCCACAGTTTTAAGACACATCATCAGGAGCCGGCCTCGGTGGTGGCTCAGTTGGATGCACGTCCGACTGGTGATCAGGAGGTTGCGGGTTCGACCCCCGCTGGGTCGGCAACATTCTTTCGTGGAGATTGATCATGAAATATTTTCTACGGTCATTTCCTCCCTTTCGCTTATTCAAGAAGGGCAGTTGTCAGTGTCTGGCGAAAGAATGTTCATAATACTGGTTAACCGCTTAGAGGACTAAACTTAAGCCTGCCCAGTAAAAGTGTGGTAAGGTAAACTGACCGCGCTCGATATTACCCACTGGATTGACTGGGCCGTAAAACCTCAACACAAACAAACACATCATCAGGTAGACAAATGGTCTTGTTTAAATACACTAAACAAAATAATTTAAAGGTTACTTAGTGCAATTTTCCATATATGCAACTTTTGAACGAGTCTGTGGGCAAAACCACAGACGCTTTGGAAATATTGTTGAATGTTTCTTACACTAGAACCCTAAAAGGAGTGTTTCAAACAACAAATTTTGAAATGAAAATTTTCATTTTAAAATTCGTAAGAAATGCTACTTTTTACCCAAAAATGGAAAATTGACATTTGAACATGATAAGTAATTTCGACTTTAAACTGTGAATAAACCATAGAGAAAGCTATAATTTCAATCAAGAAACTTACATTTTTCTACAGGTACCCTCTATAGATTATTCACGGTCGAGGCAATTTTAACCTCTCAAAGGATTGACCTCTTTTTTTGGCCATATCTGTGTATCTTTTTCCCCTAAGAAAGTCGAATTTGCAAGATTTTGTTTGGGGTAAATCATTGTTTTGGCCAAAAATAGAAAAAAAAAATAGAAATTCTGAAGAAAAAAAAAACAAACAAACAAAAAAAAAAAAACAAAAAAAAACAAACAAACATCATTTTGGGGTAAAAATATTTTTTTTTTTTTTTTTTCCAGAAATTTACAAAGGCACAAGGTGAGCTTTTGTGACCGGTCTTCGTCCGTCCTGCGTCGTGTGTCGTCCGTCGTGCGTCTGTCAACAATTTAGTTTAAAGACATCTCCTCCTAAACCGGTGAATGGATTTTGAAATAATTTTACAGGAATGTTCCTTGGGTGACCCACTACCCAAATTGCCTAAATGGTTCCGCTCCGCTAAACAAAATGGCCACCAGAGCTAAAAAGAGAAAAAACCTTTAAACGACATCTCCTCCCGGGCCAATGTCCCGATTTCAAAGTAATTTCACAGAAATGTTCCTCTCATGCCCCTTAACCAAAATTGCCTAAAGGTTCCGCTCCGCTAAACAAAATGGCCCCCAGAGCTAAAAGAATAGAATAACCTTAAATAGAATAACCTTTAAACGACGTCTTCTCCCAGGCCAATGGCCCGATTTCAAAATAATTTCACAGAAATGTTCCTCTCATGCTCCTTTACAAAAAGTGCCTAAAGGTTCCGCTCCATTAAACAAAATGGACCAGAGCTAAAAATAGAAAAACCTTTAAACGACATCTCCTCCCAGGCCAATAGCCCGATTTCAAAATAATTTCACAGAAATGTTCCTCTCATGCCCCTTTACCAAAATTGCCTAAATAGTTACGCTTCGCTAAACAAAATGGCTTTTAGAGCTAAAAATAGAAAAAAAAAACACCTTTAAACGACATCTCCTCCCAGGCCAATGGCTCGATTTCAAAATAAATTTCACAGAAATGTTCCTCTCATGCCTCTTTACCAAAATCGCTAAAATGGTTCTGCTCTGCTGAACAAAATGGCCACCAGAGCTAAAAATAGAAAAACCTTTAAACAACATCTCCTAGGCCTATGGCCGGATTTCAAAGTAATTTCGCAGAAATGTTCCTCTGATTAAGTGATATTCTCCTTGAGTGCTATGATACTCAGGTGAGCGATATAGGGCCGTCATTGTCCTCTTGTTCTCAGAATCTTCTAGGCTGACAATGTTCGCGCCATTGACACTTTGGTAGCTGAACATATTGTTAACATGTTGAGCTTATTGAAATGGGCTTGAAACTAGTGACCCTTTAATTATTTTGTTGGGTATATTACAGACAAGCTTTAAGAGTAGTTCTGGATACTTACGCGAGCAAATGGTGTAGACGCAAAACGCGGCGTCTGATCAAGGTCTACATTGTTTGTCACTCGTCAGCAGTTTGCAGATACATCATCAAGTAGATAATGGTCTTTTTTTCCCGTTAGAATAAGTATGATGAGGAATCCGAATGCTTACCTAAAAGGTAAGTACAGTAATGTATGCGCCAACAGTGTAGACCCAGATCAGATGCTGATTATACGGTCTAGACTGTTTACCATTCATCCTGCAGTGCAGTTTTAGGGAATATAGAAGATCCCGGCGTTTTTTGGAGGCAATACTCCTATTGGTTCCACTGAAAAGGCTATGTTTAGCAGCTGAAAGATATTGTTTCCTATTAAGAGCTTAAAGTATCTAGAATCATGCTACTTAATTACCCTCGTATTGTTCAAATTAAAATAATAATCATCCACTAAACTTCCTTCGCAGTCATCCATACTTTTAATGTTTTGCAACCTCACATTTTAGGAACCAGGGAGCTAGAAACATAAGTGTATTCACGATATAAGCAAACTGTCAAGCCAACGAATAAAATCTGTACAGGCTGCCCTTAGAATCGCCGAACACATGAAAAGAGGAAAATGGGAGTCTCGGTTTCCTTGCGACTCTTCATATACAGCACATTCTTATCAGGGTCTTTGCTATCATTCCATACATACAACAATATAGGGATCAAACATGGTTTTTCAATGCATTAACATTCGCCAGGTCCCTTGGGAGGTGTTGAAAACCACGGCCTCGGCCTTCCAAGCAACGGTCTTTTCAACACCTCCCAAGGGGCCTGGCGAATGTTAATGCATTGAAAAACCATGTTTGATCGCTATTATTGCATAAAAATTGAAAACATTTGCTATATATTGCGTTATTTCTTGCACTATTTTGTTTCGCCTTTTCACAGATGTCTCGTGAACGTAATTTCCACAGACTATGCTCGTCCTGGGGCCAAGCAGTACAAATCTCGTAACGGCAGCAAATCTGTGGGCCCGGTACGATCATATTGAAAGTTGCGTAGCCGTGCATTAACAGCGCGTGAATTGCCTTGTTAATACACGGCTTTTCGCCGGTTAATGCACAGCTGTTAATAACGTGCGACACTGCTTTTTATACAATAATTTTGATAAAATTGTAAGTGACAGCGAATGCCTTGTGACCCGGGCCATCTCTGTCCGCATAAAATTCCGAAGACACGCATCGTCGCAGACTGATCACTTCTCTGTCCGCCTGAAGACGCTTTGGATCATTGGCTACCCACAGAGCGCCCTGTGAAGACTCTGATCAGACTGTGTGGATACGCAGGCTGATCTAAGTTCACTGGGCGCACATGATTTCTTGTAGGAAATGCTGTGCACAGGCTCATACATATACAGTCGACTCTCGTTATCTCGATTTCCAAGGGACTCTTTGAAATACTTCGAGATATCCGTACCTCGACATATCAGATTTGCAGAATTGAGGAAAAACATCATTTGAACAACCACATTTAACAAATATATATATATGTAATTATTGAAGTTAGAGATATATTGAAAAATATTGTGGAAAAGAGGAGAAATTGCTCCTTTCTCCTCTTTTCCACAATAGTTTTGTCCCCCGCCTTTTCGAAGAAAAGTGGAGGGACACTGTTTTTGGTTTTCCGTGGTGCGTGGTGCGTGGCGCGTGGTGCATGGTGCGTGGCGCGTGGTGCGTGGCGCGTGGTGCGTGGTTCCGAGTTTTTAGTAGGTACTTTGTCCCCTTAACTCCTCCCACAGTTTCTGTCCGATCCTTTTGAAACTTTACAGATGTATTAAGAATGGTCTGAAGATATGCATGTGGTTTTTTCAGAATCCTGAAATAATTTTTTATCACTTTTTCCGCATTTTTAACTTAGACATTTTTTGAGTTCTAATATTACAGAAGTCTATAGGGAGTAGGTACCTTGTCCCCTTAACTCCTCCCACAGTTTTTGGCCGATCCTTTTGAAACTTTACATGAGCTTTTAGGATGGCCTGAAGATATGCATGTGGTTTTTTCAGAATCCTGAAATAATTTTTTATCACTTTTTCCGCATTTTTAACTTAGACATTTTTTGAGTTCTTATACTACAGAAGTGTATAGGGAGTAGGTACCTTGTCCCCTTAACTCCTCCCACAGTTTTTGGCCGATCCTTTTGAAACTTTACATGGGCTTTTAGGATGGCCTGAAGATATGCATGTGTTTTTTTTCAGAATCCTGAAATAATTATTTATTACTTTTTCCGCATTTTTAACTTAGACATTTTTTTAGTTCTAATACTACAGGAGTATATAGGGAGCAGATACCTTGTTCCCTTAACTCCTCCCACAGTTTTTGGCCGATCCTTTTGAAACTTTACAAGGGCTTTAAGGATGGTCTGAAAATATGCATGTGGTTTATCCAGAATCCTGAAATTATTTTTTTATCACTTTTTACACGTTTTGAACTTAGACATTTTTTGAGTTCTAATATTACAGAAGTCTATAGGGAGTAGGTACCTTGTCCCCTTAACTCCTCCCACAGTTTTTGGCCGATCCTTTTGAAACTTTACGTGAGCTTTTAGGATGGCCTGAAAATATGCAGGTTGATTTTTCAGAATCCTGAAATATTTTTTTATTACTTTTTCCGCATTTTTAACTTAGACATTTTTTGAGTTTTAATATTGCAGAAGTGTATAGGGTGCAGGTACCTTGTCCCCTTAACTCCTCCCACAGTTTTTGTCCGATCCTTTTGAAACTTTACAAGGGCTTTTAGGATGGACTGAAGATATGCATGTGGTTTTTTCAGAATCCTGAAATAATTTTTTACCACTTTTTCTGCATTTTTAACTTAGACATTTTTTTAGTTCTAATACTACAGAAGCGTATAGGGAGTAGGTACCTTGACCCCGTAACTCCTACCACAGTTTTAAGCCGATCCTTTGAAACTTTAAGGTGCTTTAAGGATGGTCTGAAGATATGCATGTGGTTTTTTTCAGAATCTTGAAATTATTTTTTATCACTGGTTTCCTGCTTCAATACTTAGGTAATTGATACAGGACCAGTGGTCCTCTGGTTAACTTTACCATTTTTAACTCCTCAAATAAAAATAAGGCGGGGGACATAAATTCCCCATGGAATTTGCTTGTTTTACCTGTTGTTAGGTTTTCATGTTTAGGCAGGGACCAGATTTTCACTTCGAGATAAGCGGTTATTCGAGATAAGCGAGGTCGAGATAACGAGAGTCAACTGTATATAATAAGGTACATACCACGCTGCATGATTACGTAGGCAAAAATATGTGACGATACCCAGGAAATGCCACTATCATGAAGCACAGCCCGCCCTCCTGAGGCACCAAATAAAGGAGAGATGAGGGACAAATAAGGACAAACAAACGCCAAATATGAAACCACCGGCGCACAAAAAGAACTGCAAGAACAAGAGGCCCACGGGCCACTACTCGCTCACCTGAGTGAAACCGCCACTGCAGATATGCAGATGGCATACAACATTTTTCCAATACTGTCAAATATTGAAACTTATGATAAGGCAATGGCTTAAACAGTTTTTGAGGCATCTTGCTTACAAGGTTAAAATGCTGAAATTTTCAAAACGCCATAAGTAAAAAAAAAGTTCAGATATTTTTCAGAAGTCATTTGGTTCATCTACTTATCCTGTCCTTTAAAGTTGTTTTTTTTTTTTTCTTTCTATTTTTAGCTCTGACAACCATTTTGTTCAACAGAGTAGAACCATTTTGGAAAAGGGGCATAAGAGGAACATTTATGTGAAATTATTTTGAAATCTTGCCACTGGCCACGGAGATGTCGTTTAAAGGTTTTTTTTCTATTTTTAGCTCTGGTGACCAATTTGTTTAGCAGAGCAGAACCATGTTGGCAATTTTGGTAAAGGGGGATAAGAGGAACATTTCTGTGAAAACATACTGAAATCAGGCCACTGGACAAGGAGGAGGTGTTTAAAGGTTGTTTTTTTTTATTTTTATCTCTGGCGGCCATTTTGTTCAGCCAATCAGAATTTTTTAGCAATTTTGGTAAAGGGCCATAAGAAGAACACTTCTATGAAATTACTTTGAAATCAGGACACTGGCTGCAGAGGAGATGTCTTTTAAAAGTTTTTTCTATATTTAGCTCTGGTCACCATTTTGTTAAGCCAAGCGGAGCCATTTTAGTAATTTTGGTTGAGGGCCATTGGTGGAACACTTCTGTGCACATATTTTGAAATCAGGCCATTGGCCAAGGACGAGATGTCATTTGAAGATTTTCTATTGTTTATCTCTGGCGGCAATTTTGTTCAATGGAGCAGAACCATTGCGCCCATCTTGGATTTTCGATGACACAATTTTAGCTTGTTTCGATCCAGAAATCATCCTATTGCTAAAGAGCAAGTTTCGGCTCAAAGCGATCTAAGGTTTGAGACGAGAAGTCGAAAATTGATTTTCAAGATGGCGGCTGTGGTGGCCATCTTGGATTTTCTATCGGCTCATTTAGCTATTTTGTGTCTCATAAGCGCCCTAATGCTCATCATCAAGTTTCAATTCAACTGGATTATAGAGGATATGTCCAGAATATGAATTCTCAACATTTTCCCATATAAATGTATAGGGTCCATACAAATGCATAGGGAAGCAAATTTGACCTTGCCGTAAAAAGGTCAAACGTCAATGTAGGACCATCATTTTAGCAATTTTTGGTAGATCTTCTGTCCCCGAGGATTTGTGCAAAGATAAGGCTCCAGGGCTTATTTGATTCTGGAGAAGAAGGTTTTTACCATATATGGGCATGGCAGCCATCTTGGTCAGTGGACTGTGACCATTTTAGCAATTTTTCGTTCCCCCAACCTAAGGAGGCTCCACATAAAATTAGAGCAACATTGGCCCAGACGCTTCAGAGGAGAAGTCGTTTGAAATTCTCAACATTTTTCCCATACAATTGTATGGTGCACATACAAATGCATAGGGAAGCAAACTTGACATCGCCGTAAAAAGGTCAAACGTCAATGTATGACCATCATTTTAGCAAATTTAGTTGACCTCCCGTCCCTGATGATTTGTACAAAGATTCAGCCCCAAGACATCCTCTGTTCTGGAGAAGAAGATTTTAAAAGGTTTTTACCATATATGGGCATGGCGGCCATCTTGGTCAATGGACCACGACCATTTTAGCAATCTTTCGTTACTCCAACTTAAGGAGGCTCCATATGAAATTTGAGCAACATTGGCTCAGACGCTTCAGAGGAGAAATCGTTTGAAATTCTTAACATTTTTCTCATACAAATGTATGGTGCCCATACAAATGCATAGGGAAGCAAACTTGACCTCGCCGTAAAAAGGTCAAACGTCAATATACAATAATTATTTTAGCAACTTTGGTAGATCTCTCGTCCCCGATGATTTGTGCAAAGATTCAGCCCCAAGGCTTCCTCGGTTCTGGAGAAGAAGATTTTTAAAGGTTCTACCTTATATGGGCATGGCGGCCATCTTGGTCAACGGACCGCGACCATTTTAGCAATTTTTCGTTCCCCCAACCTAAGGAGGCTCCATATGAAATTTGAGCAAAATTGGCTTAGCTGCTTCAGAGGAGGTCGTTTGAAAATGTCAACGGACGGACGCACGGACACACGGGCGGACGGACGACGGACAAAAAGTGATCATTAGCTCATCCTGAGCATAGCTCAGGTGAGCTAACAAGCGGACCTCCGGTTTTCATGGAAGCCTAAAAGAGTAAACTGACGTTATACTGTAAAACCTCAATGGCTCGAACATCTTTGGGACTACAGAAATTTAATAGAGACATGGGTAGTTCGAGCCACTGAGAGTTAATCATGGTGCCATGTCAGGAAGCAAATGGTGATAATTTAAGGAAATCTTTTTGATCTTCTGGACAATCATGGTATTTGAATGTATTCATTAGAATCGCATCGATTTTGCGATTCTAATGAGTACACAAAAACATACCATTTCATGATAAAATAAGAAAAGTGTCCTAAATATTTGTTTTCTTGAGCTATCAGAAGAATTTCGTAGGGACTCAAAAACGAGTTCGAATCATCCAAGGAAAACGAGCCATCGGTGTTCGCGTTGTCGAGGTTTTACTGTAGTAGCAATGCTATATGCATTGTAATTATTCTATTTCGTTCCAAGTTATATACAGTCGACTCTCGTTATCACGAATTCCAAGGGACTCATTGAAATACGTCGAGCTATCCGTACCACGACATATCAGAGTTGAGAGAGTGAGGAAAACAATAAATTGAACAACCAACGGCATTTAACAAATGAATGTGTAATTTGACTCCTGAAGTTAGAAATATATATATAAAATAATGTGGAAAAGAGGAGAAATTGCTCCTTAGGAGCAACTTCTCCTCTTTTCCACATTATTTTGTTACCTGTTGTCATAGTTTCATGTTAAAACAGGGACCAGATTTTCACTTCGAGATAAGCGGTAATTCGAAATAAGCGAGTTCGAGATAAAGAGGTTCGACTGTACACAATAAAACAAAAGATAAAAAAATAGTCGGCTTGATTGTGCTCATATTGGGATAATGACAAACTGCAACATTCCTCACGTCTAGCTGCACTGTAAGCGAAACTCTTCACATGCAATGCATTGGGCCCAGTAGTCCCAAAAGGACTGGGCCCCGAGGTTATAAAACTGTTTTCGAGCTCAACTCAGCTGAGCATGAAATGTTCTCTGCTAAAAATATGAAAATGCCAACAATAGCTGGCATTTTCATATTTATTAGCAGAGAACTTTCCATGCTCAGGTATGTTAAGCAAGAAAGAGTTTGCAATTGTTGCAACATGCCCTAAGGCCAAAGTTACTTATATAAATTATAAAAGTTATTGTGAAAACGGGTCACGCTCAATTTTTGTCCAGTCAAGGGAGATTACTGTGTATTGACTATAGAACAGAGCACTGTCTAAGTTAACAAAGAATGAAAATGTCCAACCCAGAACTGTTAAAAGCGGAAGAATCCATAAAGGAAAAATACATAGAACTCGTCAAAACATTATCATTTCTTGAATTAAAGAGGTTCAATAAAGCTGAGTATGCTGGTCTGGTTTTTTCTGATATGGTAAAGCTTCTGCCGGAATTTGACAAGTCCCAGCTTAAGGAAACCGCCCACTATGTTTCAAATGCGCTTAATAATGAAGCCCAGCATCAACTAAAACTGAAATCTAGGGCTTCAGTTACTGTGAGAGAAATTCACTCCAAACTACTTTCTTCTACTGTACTCGAAGATCTGGAGTTAACCATACGCACGGACTGTGGCGAGGATATCAATCACACGATTTCAGATTATAATGAAAGTATTGAGAGTGGTGATGATAGTGATTTATCTACATCAACTTTAGAATCTGCCATACAACTTGATGACAGTCAGACAAATATAAAACAAATAGTAAACACAGAAAATGCAGCATCAGACACCACTGAGAAGTCAACTAAAGATACAAAGTGCTTTAACTCGTGCAAAATAAATGCTAAATCTAAGAAGAGATATGCAATGATACGGTGTAGCTTATGCATGACATGGTACCATGAACAATGTGTTGGGATAGACAAAGATGAACCTATAGGGTTATGGCTTTGCTTATCCTGCAGAAATGTTCCCCAGGAACTAAGAACTGAAATAAGTCATCTTAAAAAGGATGTTGATCAGCTGAAACAGTCCACATGCTCAATATTATCAGCCGTAGGCGAACTATCTACCAAACTAGAAAACTGTATTTGGGGAATAAATGATCGCATAACTGCTCTTAATAAACAAATAAATCTACAAGATGTGAATATTATCGAAGCCATTGACAAGTTGTCTTCAACAGCATCAAATATGAAAAACAATTTTGACAAAAAATCTACCCAAATCCTTAACAAAACATCCGCAGTATTTGAGAAAGTGAAGCTGCATGAAAACAGATTGACAAATAATACAGGTGTTAGTGCAGATGCTACAGTTTCTCAATCGGTCAAATCAACAGCCTACACCATAAATAACAAACCAAAAGTTACCACCGTACGACAGAAACTTGTCAAACCAAGCAACAGTAAGCCACGTCCAAGTTCAAGAATCGACCGACCTCAACTACAGACTCAACGTAAACAACAGAAACAACAAGTACAACAAGTACAAAACCAACAGCACAGTCAACAGATTAATAACTCGAATAATCAAAGTCAGGTGATTGATTTAACACAAACCTATAAACCAAGAAAGTCTATCAAACAATCGACCTTATTGATCGGCAGTTCGATTTTGAAAAACGTGAAAACTAACCAACTTCATGAAAACACCGCCGTAAGAACATTTCCAGGAGCAATAATAAGCACCATTAAGTCCAAACTATCAGACTTGAACATAGAACAATGTGAAACACTTATTATCCATGTTGGCGGAAATGACGCCGACAATGGTATAGAACTGGACTCCTTTTATGAAGAATTTGACTCATTGATAGACTCTGTGTCTGATGGTACACGACGTATTATTATCTCAGGCTTGTTACCTAGAGACACGGTTGATCTTGTACCTTACAACAAACTTCTCCAATCATTATGTGCTGATAACGCTGTTGAGTTTGTGGACAACTACAACAGCTTCCTGTTAGCCTCCGGTGAAATAGCAGACACATATTTCTGCAAAGATAAGGTGCACATAAACACCGAGGGTACTAGGAGGCTGTTGTGTAACCTCGACAAACTGCACCGAGTTACCAGGCAATATACTACTTTAGAACAACACAATCTTTCACATGGATACTGTCAAGGTTTTCGTCGAAATACTAGGGGTTTTACTAGTAGACGATATCAGTCCTCTCCAAATTATAGATCCTCACATAAGTATTGCCACATCTGTTCTAGAAACGGTGGGCATAGCACTCAGGAATGTTGGTTTAATGGCAGGAGCAACGGTTCGTCAGGTTATGGTTCACGATAGGAAGTCAGTGGGTGTATAAAACATATATCTGCTCCCGGCCTGTTCCATAACACACCAGTGTCCACAGCTAACTCATTTGAACCGTTAACACAGGATAATAGTCCTGATACAAGTGTGCCTCAGCCTGGCCCACCTATTGCTCCTGTCATTGACAGTAATATTCAGATTTCACAAGATTCTGTTTGTAAAGATAATCCATCTTTAAACAAAAACCACTCAACCTGTATCTTTAGCAGCCATCTGTCAGGTACAGAAAACTCAACTGAGTTTATATTTAAGTCTAAAGGTCTTCATATAGCCAATCTGAATGTCAGGCATATCGTGCCAAAAATAGATGAGCTTCGCATTGTAATTGCCAATGATATGGGACCTGACATATTCGGGGTTTGTGAAACCTTTTTAGAAACAAGCATCCCTAATAACCAGGTAGCGATAAGCGGTTATAAATTCATACGTAAAGACAGGTGTGATACTCAAGATAAAACAGATGGTGGCGTAATTTTGTATTACAGAAACAGTTTAAACTGTAAACGTAAACAAGAAATTGAATTTTCAAATATTGAAACACTCTGGTGTGAAGTCCTGTTACCAAATTCAAGGCCGTTTCTTGTTTGTGCGGTATAATGCCCACCTAATGCACAAGCTGAATGGATAGATATGTTTGAAGAGGAATTATCAGTTACCCAGACAATGGGTCTTGAGGTCATATTAATGGGCGACTTTAATATTGATTTATTGCACTGCACAAATAATAAATGGCTTAATTTAATCCAATTATTTGACCTCACACAAATGGTTACCAAAGCTACACGTGTCACTCAGACACCTAGTTCAATTATTGACCATGTATATAGTTCAAATCCAGAAAATATCTCAGAATGCTTCGTACCACACTATTCTATAAGTGACCATTTTCCAGTTTGTTTCACAAGGAAAATTAACTGTAAAATTAAGAAAGCAGAACATATCACTACCTCATATAGATGTTTCAAAAATTTTAATGAAGAGTCATTTACTTTAGATCTTTCAAATGATCTGAGTGCATTTTCCTTGAGTCAATCTGATATAAATGATGATGTGGCTACGTGGTATGCAATTATCAATAGACACTTAGATCGACATGCGCCGATCAAAATCAGAAGAGTAAAATCCAAACGTCTACCTGATTGGTTCACTCCTGAAATTATGGAAGCCAGAAGAATGAGAGATAACAGCAAATGTGAAAATAATTGGGCCGATTACAAACGATACAGAAATAAGACAAAATACTTAATAAGAAAAGCCAAACGTAAACATTTTTCGGAGTCGGTAACAAATCTAAAAGATGCAAAAGCTATCTGGCAACATCTACGCACAGTAAATAAATCTAATATATCTACTAACTCTTTCCCCACTGAACTCAATATAGATAATGAGCAGATTACTGATTCCCGTGATATAGCAAACAAACTAAATGATTACTTCACTTCAGTGTCTACAAGGCTAAATGAAGATAACAATGCAACTCCAACATCAGACTTAACTAAATTAATAAATTTTATTAGTAACAAAATTCCCGAAAACATATATTTCAAGATACCACCAATTACTATACAGCAAGTTTCTTCTTTTATACAGAATCTTGACTCCTCGAAAGCAACTGGTCTTGATGGCATCGGACCAAGGCTATTAAAAATTATCCAAAACATTATATCGCCTAGTATTGCTGCCTTAATAAACAAAAGTTTGACTACAGGAATTTTCCCTAATCAATTAAAGATCGCCAAGGTATTTCCAGTTTTTAAAAATGGTTCGAAGTCTGACCCGTCAAATTACCGACCAATTTCAATTTTGCCAACAATTTCTAAAATATTTGAGAAACATGTTAATAAGCACTTAATGGGATACTTAAACAAATATAATCTTATTCATGAATGTCAGTCTGGTTTCAGACAAAAACATAGCTGTCAAACAGCTCTAGTAAAACTAATCGACCAATGGATGGCCTGCATCGATAATGGAGATATAGTAGGCACACTATTTATTGATTTTCGGAAAGCCTTTGATATGGTTGACCACACATTACTTATACAAAAACTTTCACTTTACAAACTAACAAGCACAACCTTAGATTGGTTCACATCATATCTAAATTGTCGGCTCCAAACGATAGTCAATGGCCAAAGTCGGTCAAGCTTCTCTCAGTTGCAATCAGGTGTCCCTCAAGGTTCTATATTGGGACCTACCTTACTCTTATTATTCATCAATGACTTGCCTCTTTTCATGAATCATTGTTCAACCGACATATTCGCTGATGATACCACTTTTCATATTAATGGTAAAACTATTAAAGAAATTGAAACAAAACTGCAATGTGACTCCCTTGAAGCACACGCTTGGAGTAAAAGCAATAAATTGCCTATAAACTATGATAAAACAACTTCTATGACTATTGGCAGTAGACAAAGATTACATAATAATCAATCATTATAAATAAATATAGCTAATAATCCTATTGTCAGCGTAAACAAACAAAAGCTTCTTGGAGTAGTCATTGATGAACATCTGCTTTGGACTCCTCATATAGACTATCTTTGCTCCACAATTTCCTCTAGAATTTCTCTTTTGAAACACATTGCAAACTATGTGCCAATAAAGGTTCAAAAAATGTACTATCAAGGTTACATCCTACCACTCCTCGATTATGGTTCAAACACTTGGGGCACGACGTATAAAGTAAATATAGATAGACTCAACAAATTACAAAAACGCGCAGCACGTATCATCTTAAAGGCCGATTATACCAAGCCATCTACAGTGATGTTCAAAGAGCTAGACTGGATGTCTGTTAGCAGTCGATGTAATTACAATAAAGCCGTATTAACTTACAAAGCTTTAAACCAACTTACACCACCATATATATCAGATCTACTCAAGCCCGTTTCACAAACCTGTACACGTCAGTTAAAATCTTCTGAAAACGGCTCACTGGCTGTGCCCAGGTCGAGAATGACGCTCTATGACAAATCATTCATATGTTCAGCGTCAAAACTATGGAACACTTTACCATGTGCCATTAAATCAGCTCCGTCCCTAAGTTCTTTTAAAAAGTGTGTAAAAGAATATCTTAGCTAGTGTTAGTTATAGTCTTTAAATGTCAAGACCGTCCCAATTTTAATTATAAAAAACTTTGAATGAGTTGACCGTAGTTTTATAGCGCAGGCTATTATTAGCGTAAACATGATTTTATCAACTTTTAATTCTGCTAGATGTCCGAATTTTATGCACCCCCTAAATTGTGTGCAATATTATGTTTGATAACAAGTGCGACAGTAATTGCACATCTTAATCATGACTGCAAATGGTATTTATATGCTTTTAAAGTAGCTTCGAAATGTTCTTAATAATGTCCTAATGTTCTTACAATTCTTGATGCAATTATACCATTTGATCTCTTAATTTTAGATAAAACTGCATTTTTTAGAATGTATGTGTGACGATTGTGTATATATGTGTATATTATATTTTTGCTCTTTTCAATAACCTGTGTTTTTAGAGAATTTAGTATGTTAGTAGAGGGCCACTTGGTAGAATGGCTAATTTTAGCTAAATGTGTCACCCTCTTAAAATATTGTGTAAATAAAAAAAAAAAAAAAAAAAAAAAAAAAAAAAAGTCACACTGTTAAATATTCTCACGTTAGACATTTGATATTTATCTTTCAAAATAATTATGTAGGTGCTGAACAGTATGTTTCTTGCACAGTTCTTGTCTCCTTCTTGCATCGGTATGTTTGTTCGTATGTACATTTGAAAAAAAAAAAAAAAAAAAAAAAAAAAAAAAACGTAGATTTTACGGTAAAATAACCGGCAAGTGGCTGCCAGCGCATTTACCGTTATTTTTTACGGGTGCCGGTAGATTATTTACAGGAATCGCCTTATTAAGAGCAGAGCAGAGCAGAGAGAGAGAGAGAGAGAGAGAGAGAGAGAGAGATAGAGAGTATCATAAAACAATAAAATCAGTAACAAGAGGTAAACAATCAGTCCTTATTGGAATACCGAATTTGTGTTCCATAATTGATGTGCAACACACGAAAAGGACCCTTATGGACTTTGCGGACTGGAAGACCTGGTTTCACTTAGCATGACCTATACTTCTGGGTTCCTTAACTCGTTCAACCTTGAGTTTCTGAATAGACTTCCATCTATGAGTTAGGACGCCCACTGTTGCAAACAACGTTGTTGGTCAAAAATCCAAAACAGGATTGCAAGCAATGTAGATTTTGATGAGACGTCTCGTTACAAGCCGACTCATCTGGATCTAGCCTGTTTGCTAAAGTATCTGTTCTGGTCTACGGGACTGAAAGGGTTAAATTAGTATAACGGATGTTACGTAAACCTCATGGGGAACTGATTCACATTCAGGGGTGGCAAATCCATTAACACTGTTTTATTTCCTTTCTGAAAAGGGGTCTTCTTTACAAGGAAATAAGTTGCTCCCTTTGTGGCAAATTCTTACCTTTTAAAGTAGACCCTTTTTTCAGAATTAGGCACATAATGTGCAGGAATGAATTAAAACGGGAAGTCAAAAACGTTATCTCCTTTGTACAACAATGGCGGAAGATGTGCCAAGTGTGTCGAGTCCCTTTAAACCCGCCTAATTCTCGTTTGCGCCAGAGCATGACTACTTGAATCACGTCTCTTTTTGTTGTATAGACCACATTCCGAGATAAACGGGTTAAAGTAGTAAGGCTGGCTAATCGGACCTGAAAAGATAATCGATTATCAGTTCTGCCATTGTGATCAATAATCGATTAGTAATCACTGAAGATTTGGCAATAATTTTACCTATCTGAATGCGCATGACTCTTACCATATGTTATACTTTACTGTATGCATTTGGTAAGACAAGCGTGGCAAGCAGTGTAGACCCAGATGAGACGCCGCAAATGCTATTTTTAGACACAACATTGGGTAGTTAATTGTACTTGTTCAAATTTTAGATAAAGTATTGTAAGGAGTTTAGGTGTCTGAATACTACGTATAAATACGGTAAAGTAACGGGCACAGAAATCAAATGATCGATTATTAGCAAATTTGTAATGATAATCATTTTTTTAATTTATCGATCAATTAATCGATTATCCGATTAATTGTACCAGCCTTATAAAGTAGCACCGCTCGTAAAAGCTATCGGAACCAACTTGTTAACAGTTTGAGACTATATGGTGTCTAAAAGGGAGATTGGCTGTCCTAAGTGGACCCATCTCTCAAAGTCAAACACTGTTCTGATAAAGTATGCTGTGTCCATATAAAAATAATTCCAAATCAACAGGCATACAATTATTTAGGTCAATATGATTGACAGAGAGCAGTTTGAAACCGGGATTTATAAAACAGAAATTCCGGGACTGTTTTCTTCGCGCTGATTTCTTAGCGCTATTTTTACCCATATCTTGATTCGCCTGCGTTTACACATCGACTCCACAAATGAAATACGTTCCTGCAATAGATACAAGCTGCATAAAACATTCATTACAACGTTTATAGAATATAGAAATACTTAATTAACGTTTATCAGACGTGCACGACCCTCTTTGTAAAGTGTACCGACCGTTTTACTATAAATTTGAATTTGATCTAAGTATCCCATACGATTAAAGACACAGCCATTTTCATATTTTCACAGCTTAGCTTCGGTCATTGTAAATTTTTTTTTTTTTTTTTTTTTTTTGAATTTGATCTAAGTATCCCCGACGATTAAAGACACAGTCGTTTTCATATTTTCACAGCTTAGCTTCGGTCATTGTAAATTGGCGTATGGCATGGCATTTGGAAAGCAATATGAATCTTAGCAATATCTCTCTGTATGCGAAAGCATAGTTAAAATATTCCTAAGCGTTAATGGCCATTTTGACTAACTGACTAGGGAAAAGAACAATGATCTCGGCTTTGCCTCAAGTCATTGAGAAAGGTATTTGGCAAGTCCTTCGGATTATGTGTATATATAGATATACTTTTTTTTTTTTTTTTTTTTTTTTTTTTTTCAAAATGCCCTATATAGCTGAAGACCTACGGTCATTACCATATTTTTACATGTTTGTCATTGGCTTAGCATGGAAAATGGGATTTGCAAGCCCACTAGCTGGATCTTGTCGATATAGGGCACATCCAAATGTCCACTTTAGGGACGGTCGGTCGACTTTTCTGCAGGTCGTGTAATTTATGTTTCCTATATCTGAAAAAGAGTCTACTTTAAAAGGAAAGAATTGCTCCAAAGGAGCAAATTCTGTTCTTTTAAAGAAGATCCCTTTTTCAGAAGGGACTTGATGTGCAAGAAAGCAAACCAGTGAGTTACCAAATTTGTCTCCCTGTAAAAATGGCGGAAAACCCAAGTCCCCTTAAACAATAGTTATCATGATGGTGCTAATCTGCAATTATCGGTGTTTGCGACTGAAGGTAATCTTGAAAGTTCTGTGAACGTTACATCATACAGGACTGTGGAAATACCATGCCCGACTTGTCCAGCTTCCCTGTCAGCATTCTTCATAAATCTACAGGGGGCCGCTATCGGCCCGTCAGCTACCCTGACGGGCCGATAACTGCCCGCTGTAGATTTATAAAGAATGCTAGCTGGGTTGTTCCTTTTTCCCTGAGGACAAGTAAGAAAATCCCATTAACTCGTACTTGTCCTGGGACAAGGACTTCATAACTCTAGCTAAGAAGAGTATCCAGATTATGAGAGATATATTTTTTTCTTATTTCTCAAAGAAAACATATCCCAGTAAGCATTCTACATAAATCTACAGCGGGGCGTTAGCGGCCCGTCAGGGTAGCTGACGGGCCGATAGCGGCCCGCTGTAAATTTATGTAGAATGCTAGCAGGGATGTTGAAGGTACTCATTAGAAGCGCCACAACATGTGTTTTCTTCGAGAAATAAGAAAAAAAATGTCAATTTTAGATAAGTAAATCTTGGCTGGGCAAGACAAGTAATGAAAATAAAATTCAATAATTCCACAACTCCAGTTACATGCCAACAAGTTCACCAATTTAGGAAGAAATGGCTCCTATTTTAATTTCTAGCCACGTTTGCCTATTTTGTCACGGACTATTCTTATGTATATTTATAGACCCAGGTCAAAATGACACGTCAGCTTGCACTAGATATAACTTTCTACAATCGAAACACAATAGCTCGAACACCGATGGCTCGTTTACCATGGCTAATTGGAACTCGTATTTGAGTCCTATGAAATTCTTCCGATAACTCAAGAAAACAAATATTTAGGGAAATTTTATCATGAAATTGTATGTTGTGTGTACTCATTAGAATCGCCTCATCGAGGCAATTCTAATGGGTACACTCAACATACTATTATTGTCTAGAAGATCGGAAAAAATTCCCTAAACAATCGCCATTTCCTTCCTGACCTGACGCCATGGTTAACCGGCAGTGTCTCGAACTACCCATATCTCAAACAATTTTCCATGGTCCTAAAGATGTTCGAGCCATTGAGGTTCGACTGTACTTCATTTATAGATTAAGTAAGAGTTCTTTGCATGATGCATCGTCGTGCGATTCATGCATCTGCTTGCATTTCAGTGCGGAAAATGATCCAAAAAAAAGTGATGAAAACCACATATTAAGGGCGAAGCATTTTTCCATTCCCACAATAAATGAATGAGAAAACGTTCCTTCTGACATTTGCGACCGACAGCCTGAGAATCCACGCCAGTCTGATCAGAGTCTTTGTTATCCGCGTGAAAAAAAAAAACTTTGCGTCCTTGGCTATCCAAAGTGCGCGCAGTGAAAGTACTGATCAGACTGCGCAAATGCGCAGGCTGATCTGATTCTTCGCTAGGCGCACATACTCGAAGGTACGTTTCCAGACATTGCCCCAGAAGGCACACAACATCAAAATGACGTCGTATCAGCGTCAATGCGACATGATCACGTGGCATCGACGTTGATACGAAGTCATTTTAACGTTGTGTGCCCACTGGGGCGACTCAAATGTACATCAATTAACTACAGTTGCCGCCAGTGCGGACTGAAACATCAGTAGTTCATGAACAGTTTCAAAGTAATGATTGCGGTAAGAATCACTGTCACCATGGAAACTGCTGGACGGACTCCCTCGTTGCAGAGGTTGGAGTTACAGAAACACTGAGTAACGTTCTTTTTCTGGGGAAATTCTCTGCAACCATCTGCTACTTTTGTATTCGAGCACCATCTTCCAATTTCTGAAAATTAATAACTTATTTTGAGACTATAAATGAAAACATACGAGTCGCAACGTCAATAAAAGTACCTTCGTACATGTGCGCCCAGCGAACATTCAGATCCGCCTGCGCATTCGCGCAGTCTGATCAGTATCTTCACTTGACGTAGTTTTCACTGGACTTATTTTTTGGGTAGCCAAGGATGTAGTTTCTTCATGCGCACAACGAAGGCTTTGATCAGACTGCACAGAAGCGCATGCTGATTTGTCTTCGTTGGCGAACATGTCAGAAGGTACGCTTTCTCACGTCGTGGTTCATACCATGCACAACACAAGAAAACAGCCTTTATGTCTATGCATCTGGTTTCTGATCAGGACTTTGCTGTTCATCAATATATTCTCAGTATCCCGTACTGTATCACTCATTCACGGTAAATGTCCTAAAATTTCGAACACTTTATTCCTTACCCTTTTTTGCCTAAATTTTGCTCTTTATGCAGCTATTTCTTAAAATACTTAGTGAAAAAGGCAAACAGTGTAGACCCTGATCAGACTGCTCCTTCAGGAGCAGTCTGATCTGGGTCTGCACTGTTTGCAAATGCCATTTTATCGGCCATTTCGCTGTACGAAATTTCATTTTATTGGCCATTTTGCTGTACGCAATTTTAGGACATTTACCGTATATGAGGAAACTTATACTTAATTATATCTAAAAACTGAGACTGAAGAGTGATACTTACAGATGATCAAGGAGCTTAGACAAAATAATAGGCTTCAGTTTTGAAAAAAAAAAAAAAAAAAAAAAAAAAAAAAAACCTAGACAGATACCGCATTTATTTTAACGCTTAGCATGCAGGGTAAAAAAATTCAGCAGACGACATTATGATTTATTTTCTTATTTTTCCCAGGAAATGGGAACAATTTGCACGAAATGTCAAATAAGAAAAAAATATCAATTTGTCGTCTGCTGAATTTGCCCAGAGAGTGGTACATAAGTACGTCATAGGTACAAAGATTAGACACTATTGCTAAGACTCAAATTACAAAAGCAAGCAAACAAACAAACAAACAAAATCAAACAGAAGACTTACAAGAAATGTTACACTTACTCGATATTCCTTTGCCGTCGTGTAAGATGTCTTTTTCACAGGACCCATGACATTCTACGGTGAAAACATTGGGTGCTTCTTTATTAAATGGTTCACTGCATGTTCCGTCACACAGGTAACAGGTTATACCGCTCCCTGCAGAAAAAAAAAAGAAAGAAATGCGTCAGTGAACGTGGGGTATATGGAATACCCTGTGTAGGTACTCACCAGAATTACAGTATGACTTGTATTTATTTATCTGTTTATTTTGTCGCAAGCATGAGTTCGAAGCTTCGCCCAGTCCAATCCCAGCTAGCATTCTTTATATATCTACAGCGGGCCGTTATCGGCCCCTCAGCTACCCTGACGGGCCGATAACGGCCCGCTATAGATTTATAGTAGAATGCTTTCCGGGATAGTATTTTATAGTTTTCATTATATACTTTTTTTTCTGACATACATTCACCAGAAATGATCCTGGCATTACGAAAACATGCCTATTCAAATATATTGAAAATTTCACCACCAAAAACTGAAACTTCTCAGATACAAATTCTGATATTTTTCATATTTATCTGCTCAAAACATAGATTGTGGGTACTCTTTAGAACCGCCTCGCAGAGGCGGTTCTAACAAGTACCCACAATCTATGTTTTCGAGCTGAAATAAGAAAAATAATGCATACCCCTGTAAACCCCATTTTACTATATAAAAGGGGGGTTTAAGGGGGTCAAAATTATATACGTATGTTTTCGTAATGTGGGCTGGAGTTCTCCATACTGTTTTGCCATCATCAAGCAGCTTTCATCACAGCATCAGGTAATCAAATGGACATGTTCTAGACCAGATATGGTAATACTTAATCTTTACCACCCTGACTTAATTCAGAACACGATAAATTATTATTTCTTTCTTGTCATTCCCTAGAAAACAGGATCCGACAATACACGCAAATTGCAAGTAGTGTCAAAATCTGTTTTCTGGAAAAAATAAGAAAAAATATTTTAATGTGTCGTCTGCTGAAAACTTAACCCAGCAATATGCTAAGCATTAACCCATTTTTGTCTAGAAAATCCCAAAAGGACAGCTGGAAAACTGTGCAGGCCCAGATCAGATGCCGCAGAACGCGGCGAATGATCAGGGTCTACACTGTTTACATTAAATACAGTGATTTCTATAAAACACAGTCATTATAAAAAAAATCAAACCCAGGAATTCTACTTTTTGAAATAGACCGGTCCAAAGACTTGTGGTAGAAGTCTGCTCGAGGTAAATGGGTTATATATAGTATCTATTGTGGAATTATCCGCATATATTCACACAGTGCATTCGCCGCCTGTTTAGAATGTTCAATCTAGACTGACCCTCCCCCCTCCCCCACTCCGTGTTAAACTAGACAGACTGCACTAATGAACAGTCTTGTCCAGCGTTTCATTAAGTCTTCACATTCCGAATGGGAGTGCGTCCCATGAACCAATGAACATACTCGTACCTGCGCGAAATTGTGTAAAACTGACCAAAGTCAAGAATAACCAGTATGCCCACATTATTGTATTTACTCAAGGAAAATAAAATTCAAACGAACAACGGAGCAGGATAGAATTTTTAAACAGTATTTGTAAATTATACCCATCGTCAAAAATAACACGACGCTCATTGTTTTCTTTTTGCAATTTGAGAATATTACATATTGACATATTACTAAATTAAACTGAGACCAATAGATGGGAACCCTAGTTAAAAATTCTTCTTAAATCTATCTCGGACCCTTATCGGCCCGACAGGACCCTGTCGGGCCGACAACGGTCATATAGATTGTCAGCTGGGAATAAAGCTATATAACATATACAAACAACAGATCAACCTGCGCATTCGTAGCCTGATCATATTTGTGAACAGATAACACTAACCTTGATCAAAATGCACTCTGATCAGGGTTCTTAACCTTCGATATGGTACAGACATGCGGCTGGAATTTTTAATTTTATGACCATATCTATTCATATATTCCACAAATATCAAATTATATACCTATTCATATATTTGTTTGCAAAAAGGCACCCTATTCATATACTATTGTATAAGGATTTCATGACTATTCATATATTTCATGTTCTTTTACTTTAGATTCATCTGTGTGTGTGTGTGTGTGTGCGTGCGTGCGTGCGTGCGTGCGTGCGTGCGTGTGTGAAAATATACTATCTGTAATAATCTCAAGAGTCAGTGCTGCCTTGGTAATTGATTTGTTGCTTCATGAAAAACAGATAAGAGGACTTTTCATATACAGAGCTGGGAGAGAAAAAAATCAAATAAAAAGAGCATGAAAACCTTACCTATCGATATATCTGTAAGATAAATCAAGAGCTCCGCAGGTGGGGCATTATACGCCCGTGGCAAGTAATAAGATGTAGCACATACACTGGCTCCTGCATAATTCAGTGCTCCAGATATAAACTGTAAGTGGAATTACAAAAAAAAAAAATAAAAATAAAAAAAATTCAATGGTGCGTAGCTCTGCTGATATTTGGTGAACTGTAACCTAAGGGTCCGAGCTGGCCCAGAAATTTAGGGAGAAGTTTTCGCCTAGGAAAATAGGGAGAAGTTTGTTGCGTCTAAGGAGAAGTGCTTTCGGATAGAGGACACACGACTGAAGCATGGCTATATTATAAGCTCATATGAGCCTTTGGCTGATTTGTTTTTCCTATACTTCAATATCTGACCAAAGAATAACAAAACAAAACAAAAAATAAACAACCAAAAAAAAAAAAAAAAAAAATGCTACAAGACTTTTTTTGAAAAGCTTTAACTTGTTTTATACTGATTTTATTTTTGTTCTTCAAGGGAGGAAGAAGAGTATTAAAAAATGTTTATAAGTTTTGATATTTGTCAAGCTTCTTAATTCTATATCATTAAATAAACGTATTAATCAAGATTTAATAATGGCAACATTTCCTTGCAAATCTAATAAAAGAAGAGGGTGAGGGGCGGGGGCGGGGGGTAATAAATAACTTACCCATATGGCCATAACTTTAGTTATTTGCAAAAAATATACCTATTATAAAATAAAATTTGCACACTATTAGCTCTAAACAATATGCTGCGAAAAGTTTACAAAAATTTTCAAAGGGGCATAACTCTGCCAATATTTGGTGCACTGTGACCTTGAAATAATATGCGCTGCTCCACATCATAGTGTAACTATTTATGAAGTTTCAGCTTGATCGGATGTAAACTGTAGGAGAGGTTAGCCGGGAACGAAAAATCAATAGAAATTTTCAAAGGGGCATAACTCTGCTAATATTTGGTGGACTGTAACCTCGGAACAATATGCGCTGATCCACATCATGGTCTAACTATAAATGATGTTTCAGCTTGATCGGATATAAAATGGAGGAGGAGTTAACCGGAAATGAAAAGTTTACCGAAATTTTCAAAGGGGCATAACTCTACAAACATTTGGTGGACTGTAAACGCGAAACAATATGCGCTGCTCCACATCATGGTCTAACTACATGTATATACCAAGCCTTAGCTTGATCGGATGTAAACTGTAGGAGGAGTTAGCCGGAAACGAAAATGTTTACGGACGGACGCCAGACCCCGTAAAATAATAAGTCCCGTTTTTCAAACTGGCGTATAAAAAACGAGGCCTATTTCAGCGGCACGTCTGTACCATACCTATTAATAGAAAAGGCCCCCGTGCCAACATCTGGATCTGTTGCATAATGAACATTCTTATCATTCAGATAACAACATTATTTAGCACGATTACAGTGCCGATCCCGATCAAACATTGTCATAACAAGAAAAACGTCTAACGGCATTATGGACTGGTTTTTCGAAAAGGTTAACCAAAAGGTAAATCTCGGACGTCAGGAGAGATAAGTACATAACGAAAAAAGTGAGAGTTGTCTCTCTTGCATGTGAACACCTACTGGTCCTCCTCTTCATCCCTACCAAATATGAAAGCAATCCACTGAAGAATAAAGGTAATATACAACTTTGAAAAAAGCTTAACTAAAAGGTAAACCTCGGACGATGCCCGACGCCCGCCAGCCCAGACATCGCTATTTTAAAGGACGGATTTAAAAAAAAAAAAAAGAAAGAAAACGTCCAAAATTTCAGAAAATATTTTTTGTCCCGTTTCCTTTCCTTTTGATGAATAACGTGTGTGTGGTGTTTGTTTGTAGACTGTTTCTAGCTATGATAGGCCTGTATTCGAATGACATACTTTGTCAAAAGAATCAGTTTCAGCTATCACAATTTCAGTTTCATCACATCATGTTTATATCACATAATCATGATCTATGTTTTTTATGATATGAGAAAATCGAATTTATGATATAACAAATACATGTCTATTTGTGTTATCTAAAATGGATTTAGTAATCTTACGAATAGGAATAGTTCAAAAAACAATGGCCTTGAATTGGCATATTGAGTGCAAACATCACGAAAACATGCCTATATAATTTTGATTCCTTTAATACCCACTTTATATAGTAAAACTGGGGTTTACAGGGTTATACATTATGTTTTTCTTATTTCTGCACAAAAACATAGATTGTGGGTCTAACGAGTGAGAACCCACAATCTATGTTTTGAGCAGAAATATGAAAAAATATCAGAATTTTTATCTGAAATTTTTCATTTTTCGGTGATAAAAATTTCGGTATATTTGAACAGGCATGTTTTCGTAATGGACAAACATCATCCTGTGCATCCACCGAATCTCTGCAGGTTTGAGTCTTACCTGGTCTCGCCGAATTTCATGTTTCGTTTTCAATTTTGTGATATCGCAAGTTCAATCTTATGTTTCAAACAGCAATTTGTGTATTTATCCCCTCCTTCATTTTAATTGTGAACGTCGCTGTCCGTCTGTCCGCACACACGATATTTATGTGCCTGCAGAAATATGGACAGTTTCAATATATTTGGATTGGATTTATTCCGTTAGCAACTTAAAATTTGATCCTATGTGGCTGAAAAGTGATCTTATGTGGTTATTTTCTAACACATACGGTATGTATGCTTTATACTGATGGCATAGCAACATAACTGTCCATTCGTTAGAACGTCCATCCGTCATGCTATCTCCTCCTAAACCATTGGACGGACTTTAACCAAACTTGCTACATGACTCCCCCTCATGGTAAGTGCGTGCGAAAGCAACATTATTTTTCCGTGCGTACATGCCTAGGCTGATCTAAAATTTCACTAGGGGCACTAGTAACATTGTTGGATTTATTGGAGTTATCTATGTTCGTCTATTTCTTGCTCGTATGATATTTTGACATACAGCATGACAAAATTTACAGTATGACCTATGCACTCAGCGATGTCTCAGATTAATCTGATCAATCTTCGCTGTCGACAAAAAGAAACCTTGGGTCCTTAGCTACTCAACTAGTACACAGAATGACTGGGGGGATGTCAAGGCTGATTTGTCGCTGGACGCTAGGCTCACATTAATTTTGTTGGTTTAGTCATGCAATGCCCAATTTAGGATCTGCTGGGATTGATTGATTGTGTTGTGGTTTAACGACACGTCAACCCTTGTGGGTCATTTTGTGTCGTCTCCCAGAGAAAGAGAGAAGAGAGATAGAAGAGATAGTAGAGAAGACGAAAGAGAGGGACAGGGGAGAAAGGAAAATGAATGAAAGTGAAGAAACAGAATAAAAATACTCTCCCTCTACCCTTACCTGCTACAAGGATAGTAGGCCTTGCCCAACTGTAAGCCAAAATCAGTTGGATGCCCTGGGCCCAGTTGTTCAAAGCGTCGTTAGCTTAACGAGCTCGTTAAGGGTCATTTCGTTAACTGTTTTAGCGGATTCAATATACAATATTCTGATAGGCTACTCACATTTTTTCAGCAAAAAATTTCAGCATATTTGCGTATCACTCAATGTAAATTTTAACCAATCGTTAACTAACAATGTCGTTAGCTTTGAACAACTGGGCCCTGGTGACGTAAGATACGGATCTGCTGGGAAATAGCTCTCATCTTGGTTCTTGCAGATCACGTTTCTGTCCTCTAAATGGAGTCACACCATAATATTTTTTTCTTTTCGAACAACAAAGCACAGATTTTGATTGACTGATTGTGTTGGGGTTTAACGACATGTCGACCCTTGTGGGTCATTTTGTGTCGTCTCCCAGAGAAAGGGATAGAAGAGATAGTAGAGGAGATAAAAGAGAGGGACAGGGAAGAAAGAGGAACAGGAATGAAAGTGAAGAAACAGAAGAAACTAGAAATGTGTCAGTATGACACAGATGCCCCCGCCCAGGGCCATCCTCACCCACATGCAGGCATTTTGCAAAAAATGAAGTTGAAAAAAGGGCCATAACTCTCATAATAATTGGCAGATTTTACCCTAAATCAAACTTGACCTATATTTTATGATTATATACCTGTGTATAAAATATGAATCCAATACACCAATCTTTATTAAAAAATATCGAAAGGAAAACATTTTCTGAAGATGAAAAATGGCCATAACTCCAATAATAATGGGTGGATTTTACCCTAAATCGAAATTGACCTACATTTTATGATTATGTACCTGTGTTTAAAGTTTGAATCCAATACACTAATGTTTTCAAAAGATATACCTCAATAGAACTTGACCTATATTTTATAATTATATGCTCGAGTATAATTTTGTTTTAATCCAATTCACTAATCTTTTCAAAAGTTATGGAACGGAAACCATTTTTCAAAGTTGAAAAAGGGCCATAACTCCCAAATAAATGGAACGACCTACATTTTATGATTATATACCTGTGTATAAAATTTGAATCCAATACACTAATCTTTTCAAAAGATATCGAACGGAAGCCATTTTTCATCTATTTTTCAACGTTGAAAAAGGGCCGTAACTCCAAAAATAATTGGTGGATTTTATCCTAAATCGAACTTGACCTATATTTTATAATTATACGCTCGTGTATATAATATGAATCCAATTCACTAATCTTTTTAAAAACCATTTTTTCAAAGTTGAAAAAGGGCCATAACTTACAAAATAATTGGTGGATTTTACCCTAAATCGAACTTGACCAACATTTTATGATTATATACCTGTGTTTAAAGTTTGAATTCAATACACTAATGTTTTCAAAAGATATCGAACGCAAACCATTTTTCAAAGTTGAGATTTTTTCAAAGTTAAAAAAGGGCCATAACTCCCAAAATAATTGGTGGATTTTCCCTAAACCGAATCTGACCTACATTTTATGATTAAATACCTGTATAAAATTTCAATCCAATACACCAATCTTTTCATAAGATATTGCACGGAAACCATCTGTGTTACGTACGAGACGGACAGGACGGACGGGACGGACGTACGTACGGACAGCGGTGATACTATATGCACCCCCATTGAAAATGGCGAGGGTGGGGGGCATAATAAAAACATCCCCCCTCTAGCCTTACCTGCTACAAGGATAGCAGGCCTTGCCCAACTGTGTCAATATCAGTTGGGCGTCCCAGTGACGTAGGATACACGACAACTTCGCCACATCCGACCACCCCCACAAAGCACAGATCACCTGCGCATCTGCGTAGTCTGGTTCACCTATAAGTCATATTTCCTGAATTCAGGGCCCAGTTGTTCGTAACTAACGATTTCGTTAAAGTATCGTTAAATATGGCATATACACATATATTTTTGCTGAAAAAAAAAAAAAAATAAAAAAAAACGTGAGTAGCTTTTGCATTTTTTTTTCAGCAAAAACACCTGCGAATTAGATATTGTACTTACTAAAGCAATTAACATTTTGATCACTAAAGAGCTTCTTAAGCTAACGGTGCTTTGAACAACTGTCCGACTACATAAGATTCGCACCTTGAGAACATTAATAAAATAACTAACAATATTTTCTTATTTTTCCCAGAAAATAGGTCTTGTCATTTCGTGCAAATTATTTCCTTAAGAAAAAATTTGCATGAAATTTCAAAGCCTATTTTCTGGGAAAAACAAGAAAAGTATTTCAGAATGTTTGCTGATATATTTATCCAGCATGCAAAGCGTTAATATAGCGTTTTGTTTGTATGAAGTGTCAAGACCATTAAATGCAGATGTCAAGACCATTTTCTGGAAAAATGAGAAATACATGGGGGGTGTGGGGGGGGGGGTGGGGGGGGGGGCTGAAAGTTAATGCGGTTATTTATTCGTTCCTGAAACGATCTAACATTTGCTCGAGAGTTTAAACTTAACCCGTGTTGTTAATGCTGGGTAAAATTTCAGAAGACGACATTTGAAATAGTTTTCTTATTTCTTCTTCCAGAAAATAAGCTTTGCCATTTCAAACAAATTGTCTCATAAGGAGACAATTTGCATGAAACGTCCGATACTATTTTCAGGGAAAAATAAGAAAAATATAAAAAAAAATGTGTCGTCTGCTGAATTTGCCCATAGTGTGGTAATGGTTAAGAACAGGAACATTATAAACAAAAAGCACTTAGCAGATAATGTCCTTCTGTTTCAAATGGACATTATGTATTGTCTTCTTTCACTGCCACAGGCGATAATAATAGGCTTTTGCAAACAGCATAGATCCAGATTGAGACGGCTCATTGAGCCGTCTCATCTGGTTCTACGCTGTTTTGACATTCAGTCTTTCAACTTTACATATAAACGTCTTTCCAAACGATAGTTTGTATAATTGAAAAAGCAGACGACAAATGTCGTCTGAAATCTGGCATCGAAAGAGTTAACGCTTGCAGGCTAATGGTGAAGTCTGCAGGCGGCAGTTCATTCATATCTGCATTTCTTTTCTACAGGTCTTGAAATTTCACGTAAATCGTCTCGTAGGAGATAGGGACTGACGTTTAATGTGAATCAAATCCTATGAAAATGTCAAACAGTGTTGTTAAAGCTGTCGTATGCTGATATTTGTGTTTGTATTCAGCGTTGAAAGAAATAAAAATAAGGTCAACACTTCACAACGTTCGAAAATGAACCTTCTGACATGTGCGCCCAATGAAGACTCAAATCAACTTGCGCCCAGTCTGATCACGGTCTTCGTCGTCTACATGAAAAACCTGCATCCTTGGTGAGCCAAAATGTGAAGGCTGATCTGGCTCTTCGCAGGGAGCACATGTGAGAAGGTAAGTCTTCTGACATTGCCACTATATGTGTCTTAAGTGTCAACGTGTGACAGCCCACATCTTCAGGCAAATCGTGCGAGGTATGCGTTGTTCAGGTTTCATAAACTCTTCGAAAAAAAGATGTTTCTGGAAGAACTTCAGATGTTCTGACAAGACCGCGTGTACGCAGTCCGATGCCAATCCCGGTGACGAGCTCGAAATTCGGTCAGAAATGCATGTTAAAATGACCCAAATCGATTATCCTATAAGGCGAGCAGAAATGCAGGTTAAAATGGCCAAATCGACTATCCTATAAGGCGAGCCTTATAGGATAGTCGCCCTATAGGATAGTCGATTTGGGACATTTTAACATGCATTTCTGACCGAATTTCCAGCTCCTGTGGTCAATCATACATTACGGAAAGCAGTTTTGACTTGAAACGACTCACTCACGAGTTATCGAATTTACCGCAAGAATTTGGACAGTCAGGCCTGAACAAACAGTGTGGACTCAGATCAGACGCCATGAGCTCCGACTCTTCGCTGAAAGCCATGGTGGGGAGCCTGGTGATGCAAATACCATAGGTTTTCTCTGGTGGTTCGGACGATAAAATAACAAGAATTCAGCCTCTAATGATAAAATCTCAACAATGACTTTCTCGAGACACACACATACACATTGTGGGCGCGAACACATGCATGCACGTAAACGTTCACCAACAGTTCAGAATAATTAAGATGCTGTCATACATGTAAAGGTAACGGAATCGAGACAATTCATCGACAAGACAACTCATCGACACGGTTTTTGGAGACAATTCACCGACACAATTGAAGACAACTCATCGACACTTTTTGAAGACAATTCACCGACACATTTGTTTGAAGGTAATTGGCAATCATAGGTAATTAAGGGTAATTATGGATAAGTGGTACATTGTATTTGATTGATCATACCTGTGAATGACTAGCTACCTGTTCTGTCTGTCAGTGAACAGTCTGAGAATCGATTATTGGGCTAAGAATGCGGAAAGGTTTTTATTTTTAGTCATGACTGATGTTCTGCATCATTTACGATGCAGCTGCTGACGGATGCGCGCTCAGCGCCACCGCTGTGCAGTAAGACCGGAATTGGAAGTTTAATAGACGATGACTTGATCATGTTGATGTCGCACACTTTGATTGTCGGGGAGCTGTCTCAAAGTCCCACTGAGGCTAACATGTAGCTCTTAGGATGTTGATTGCTATGGAACTGCAATATTGATAATACGACCACTGGAATTGTAGGATAATTGAGCCTCGAGATTTGTACAATTTGCATTTAGATACCCAATTCTGATCATCAAGATATAAACCGTGTCGGTGAATTATCATCAACATCGAGGTAGTCATGTCAGTCAAGTATCTAATCAACTGATGCGCGTTTACAAGCTCATCAACTCTTCTACATGACACTGATGTATTAATGATTAACAGTCAAATTCCTATTATTATCACAATTCGAACAACAAAAATTTAGGAAATAAATGAAAACATAACTCATATAAACGAATATCCAGCTTAACTTTCCATCTTCTTTATTTTAATTAAGAAAGTTTTGAATAATATTTTACCAAGTTCCATATACGTATATTTTCCTTTAAATCATGCTTTTAAAATAAAATGCGTAAGTTTATTTATGCCAGCCATCCTATGCGGTTAAAATGGTCTCTTAATTGTCATCAATAAGCCAAAAAATATTGAATTAATATCCTAAATTCGTTATTTTGATCATAAACGTGATAATAAATCATTTTATTTTCAAAACATTGTCTTCATTTTATCTGCTTGGGTATAATTTCAACATAATAATGTGTCGGTGAATTGTCTTCAAAAAGTGTCGATGAGTTGTCTTCAATTGTGTTGGTGAATTGTCTCCAAAAACCGTGTCGATGAGTTGTCTTGTCGATGAATTGTCTTGTTCCCAAGGTAACGGCCAGCCATCCCACGTTCCTACACATCATCGCTAATCCGCGTCAAGGCAAATATTTATATACTTTTTAAATCTTCATCGTGTTCCATGTGACATCTCAACGGGCTTCCGACAATGGTAAATCTCTTGTAGTTGTTCAGTTTATACTTCAGTGCAGGGGGGGTGGGGGGAGGGGGTGGTGGTAAAGCTCTGCGGTGCATGCCGGCTTTTATTACGATGGAGTGCTACAACCTCTTGTCTGTGTTCGATTTGTGGCCGGGCAAGGCGTGAGATACAACATTTGGCGCTGCCATCCATGCAATGCCAAGTCCAGTAATTTTTCGAGTCACATTATATAGGAGAAGGTGCGGAGTAGACACACAATACAGTAGAACCTCACAGTAGAACCTCGATAGCTCGAACACCGATGGCTCGTTTACTATGGCTAATTCAAACTCGTTTCTGAGAGGCTACGAAGTTCTTCCGATAGCTCAAGAAAACAAATATTTAGGGAAGTTTTTTTTATTTTATCGTGAAATTGTATGTTGTGTGCGTACTCATTAGAATCGCATCATCGAGGCGATTCTAATGAGTACACTCAACATATAATTATTGTGTAGAGAATCGAAAAAAATCCGTAAATTATCGCCATTTGCTTCCTGACTTGGCACCATAATTAACCCTCAGTGGCTCGAATCACCCATGTCTCGAACAATTTTCTATGATCCCAAAGATGTTCGAGCCATCGAAGTTCGACTGTATACTGTATTTACCCTAAATATTAGGACACCTAAACTACTTACCATACTTCTAAAATTTAAAAGAGTTCATCTTACTTCCTGTCGACAGGTCTTAAATATTGCTAGATAAGTGACAAACAATGTAGACCCTGATCAGACGCCGCATTCTGCGGCGTCTGATCTGGGTCTACATTGTTTGCACGGGTCAGTCTGTCCCAATATTCAAGGTTATTATGGTAGAGGGATTATTCACAATATTCATCACAAAAACATGCCTATATAATTTTGACCCCCCTTAAACCCCCACCTTTATATAGTAAAACTGGGGTTTACAGGGGTATGCACTATTTTTTCTTATTTCTGCTCAAAACATAGATTGTGTGTACTTGTTAGAAACGCCTCGTCGAGGCGGTTCTAACGAGTGCCCACAATCTGTTTTGAGCAGAAATATGAAAAATATCAGATTTTTTTTTATCTGAAAACGTTCAGTTTTTGGTGGTGAAATTTTCAATATATTTGAATGGGCGTGTTTTCGTAATGTTTCTGGTAAATGAATTTCACCTCCATTTTTGTGCAACATGGTTCAAACCTTAGTGAACAGATGGCAAAATTAACAAATAACAAATAGATTGTTTATTGTTATTGTTTATTTATTTATTTATTTTTTTTTTTTTTTTTACTTTTCTATCTTCAAGAAACAAGAGGGCCATGATGGCCCTGTAACGCTCACCTGAGCAACATAGCACTTTGAGAGCCTGATCTAGAACTGATCAAGGCAAACATTCTGATCAAAGTTCAAAATGATTATAACAAAGTTTTCTGCTGATTTCGCCTGGTGACCTAGTTTTTGATACCAAGTGACCCAGTTTTGAACTTGACCTAGAACTCATCAAGACAAACATTTTGTGCAAGATTCATGATAATTGCTTGAAAAATGTGACCGCTAGAGTGATAACAAGATTTTACGCTGATTTGGCCAGGTGACCTAGTTTTTGACCCCAGGTGTTCCAGTTTCGAACTTGACCTAGAAATCATCAAGACAAACATTTTGAGCCAGATTCATGATGATTGTTTCAAAAATGTGACCGCTAGAGTGTTAACAAGGTTTTCTGCTGATTTGGCTAGGTGACCTAGTTTTTGACCCCAAGTGACCCAGTTTCAAACATATCCTAGAACTCACCAAGACAAACATTTTGAGCAAGATTCATGATAATTGCTTCAAAAATGTGACCGCTAGAGTGTTAACAAGGTTTTCTGCCGGTTTGGCCTGGTGACCTAGTTTTTGATATCACGTGACCCAGTTTCGAATCTGACATAGAAATCATCAAGACAAACATTTTGAGCAAGATTCATGATTATTGCTTCAAAAATGTGACCGCTAGAGTGTTAACAAGGTTTTCTGCTGATTTAGCCCGGTGACCTAGTTTTTGACTCCAAGTGACCCAGTTTCAAACTCAACCTATAAATCATCAAGACAAACATTTTGAGCAAGATTCATGATGATTGCTTCAAAAATGTGACCGCTAGAGTGTTAACAAGGTTTTCTGCTGATCTGGCCAGGTGACCTAGTTTTTGACCCCAAGTGACCCAGTTTCGAACTTGACCTAGAAATCAACAAGACAAACATATTGAGCAAGATTCATGATGATTGCTTCAAAAATGTGACCGCCAGAGTGTTAACAAGGTTTTCTGCTGATCTGGCCAGGTGACCTAGTTTTTGACCCCAGGTGACCCAGTTTCGAACTTGACCTAGAATTCATCAAGACAAACATAATGAGCAAGATTCATGATAATTGCTTCAAAAATGTGACCGCTAGAGTGTTAACAAGGTTTTCAGCTGATCTGGCCCGGTGACCTAGTTTTTGACCCCAAGTGACCCAGTTTCGAACTTGACCTAGAAATCATCAAGACAAATATATTGAGCAATGATGACTGCTTCAAAAACGTGACTGCTAGAGTGTTAACAAGGTTTTCTGCTGATCTGGCCAGGTGACCTAGTTTTTGACCCCAGGTGACCCAGTTTCGAGCTTGACCTAGAATTTATCAAGACAAATATATTGAGCAAGATTCATGATGATTGCTTCAAAAATGTGACCGCTAGAGTGTTAACAAGGTTTTCTGCTGATCTGGCCCGGTGACCTAGTTTTTGACCCCAGGTGACCCAGTTTCGAACTTGACCTAGATTTAATAGAGGCAAACATTTTGAGCAAGTTTCATCAAGATTGGGTCAAAACTATGACCTGTAGAGTGTTAACAAGTTTTTCCTTTGATTTGACCTGGTGACCTAGTTTTTGACCCCAAGTAACCCAGTATCGAACTTGACCTAGATTTCATAGAGGCAAACATTCTGAGCAAGTTTCATCAAGATTGGGTCAAAACTGTGACCTCTAGAGTGTTAACAAACTAATTGTTGACGACGGACGATGGACGACGGACATAGGGTGATGACAATAGCTCACCCTGAGCTTTTGCTCAGGTGAGCTAATAAAAATGCTTCACTTTTTTTTGTGTATTGTCTCTTAACTTTAAACAAGCTCGACTTAAATTGCAGCAAAAGACATTCTTATGGCGCCGCTCGATTCCCTCCCCAACCAACCCTCTGCGAAAGGCAGCTGTAGGGCATACAGCGTTTCACCGTGATGTTACACCCGTATGTGCCTACGTCCGTGCGTATGTCAGGTTCGTAACCAGATGCTAACAAATGTTTAAGTTTACATTATAATTTACATTGAAATTTACGTCTGCGTTTCTGTTGGAGGTCATAACGTAGGTCACTTTAATTATAGGAAATTGAAATTTGGTACGCTACTTACCCCGGCTCAAACCTTAAAATCTGTACTAAAGTTGCCTCTGAGTCATGCCCTGGGGTGAGGCTAGGGGTCACAATGTATAAAAATTGATCAGACTGAGCATTTGGAAAATAGTTGTTGAAATTTATGCATCAAGATGTTGTTGCAATATGGGCAAAGGGCGGGGGCATTTGTGTACTTTGGACACGTCTAGTTTTTATTATTATTTTTCTCAGAAAATGGGGCCTTACATCTGATGCAAACTCCCCAATTTGGGGTAAAAACAAGAAAAATATCAATAATCTCTTGTCTGATGGTTTTCTCCCAGCAAGTGTCAATGGTAAAGGAGACAATTAACATGAAATGCCAAGCATTTTCTTTCTAGGAAAACCAAAAGTATGAATTATGAACACACATACAAACATGAAGGCATTTTGAAAGTATGGTAAATGTCCTAAAATTTCATACAATAAACTTTCTGACAAAATGGCATAGACAAACAGTTCAGACATAGATCAGAAAGCTCCTGAAGGAGCAGTCTGATCAGTTTATACTGTTTGCCATTCCACTAAGTATTTTAACCCTTAAAGCACCAAGCAAAATTTGTAGCAGACGACATTTATTTTTATTTTTTTTTTAATTTTTCAAAGAAAACAAGTCTTGATATTTCATGTGAATCGTCTGCAAAGCAGACCATTCACATAAAATATCAAGACTTGTTTTCTTTGAAAAATTTAAAAAAAAAAAAAAAAATTCAAAATGCCGTCTGCTGCAGTTGTGATTGGCGCTTTAAAGGATAAGAAATAAATGCATGAAAAGCAATATTTAGACAAAAAAGCATGGAATAAAGTGTTCAAAATTTTTTGAACATTTACCAAATGCACATTTAAAAAAATAACAAAAAGCCTTAACAAATATGTTGAAAAATAAATAAAAAAATAAATAAATAACAAAAAAAAAACTTTAAACAAAAATCAACAAACTGTAAAATCATTAGAAGAGATGAACACTTCAGAACAATGGCTAGGCTCACAGTATGCATTCACAAATAAAATGAATACATGTATTTCATTTATGAAAATATATATCTATATACATTGACCTCTCTTAATTCCATTAGTTTTATATTCTTACATACCAAGAATACATACCAACTGTCACTAAAATGACTAGTTGGGCAAATTATTTTCTTTCATGTCTTTCTCATTACTGCCATGATTTGAGCCGCAACATCAGAAAACCTACTTTGTAACAAGTGCAAAGCAAAAAAAAGCTATTCTGAATTTCTGAAATGTTCTTCCCAAATACTGGACCAGTGGTGTGCAAAAATATTGGCTTCTTATTTAATAAAATTGGCTCTTATTTTCGCAAGATGGCAAAGAAAAGATCAAATTGGCAAAAACGTTGGCACAAAGAAAAAAATACTGGTGCAGCCCCTGTGACTGATTTTTCATGTCAAACCAACACTGTTGATAATTCTCTATTTCCCAATGAACTGTGTTGTATACACACGTATTAGTGCATGCAGAGGACAAATATTAATGGGTTGTTCATGGATGATTTTTCAAGTCATGCAAACACTTTTTATTACCATGATTTCTATTTCCCAGACAACAGTGTTGTATCAAACTATCAGCTCCAGATAAGTGGGTAACCACATAATATTTTTTAATTTCTCCACCAAAACATATGTTGTGGTACTCATTAGAAGCACCTTGATGAGGCACTTCTAATGAGTACTCACAACATATGTTTTTGAGGATAAATAAGAAAAAAGGTGCCTTATCTGGAGCTATGGATTTTTTTGTTGTTTTTTTTTTCAAAACAATAGCTTACATCAAACTAGACAATAATTCTCTATGCTCTCCCTATTTTTTCTAGAAAGAAAAGAAACTTCTAGCTTGAACCCTGACTTTTTGTAACTATATTGAAAGAAATATCAATATGTTAGATGACAAAACATCACGAAAACAAGCCTATATAATTTTGACCCCCTTAAACCCCACTTTTATACAGTAAAACTGGGGTTTACAGGGGTATATTTTATTTTTCTTATTTCTTCTCAAAAACATAGATTGTGGGTACTTGTTAGAACCGCCTCGCCGAGGCAGTTCCAACGAGTACTCACAATGTTTTGAGCAGAAATAAGAAAAAATATTAGAGCTTTTTTATCTGAAAATTTTCAGTTTTTTTTAGGTGAAATTTTGTACATGTTTGAATAGGCGTGTTTTCGTAATGAATGGTGTTCAGCAGCTGTATGTTATTCATTTTTTTTGTATGAATTGTATCGATAGGGATATCTGAACTCAGATTATGCAGGCAAATAATATGGTATGCATAATTTAATCAGGGCCCAGTTGTTCAAAGTGTCGTTAGCTTAACGAGCTCATTAAGGGTCATTTCATTAACTGTTTTAGCAGATTCAATATACAATATTCTGATACTTTTTGCTGAAAAAATGTGAGTAGCTTTTGCAATGCAAAAGCTACTCACATTTTTTCAGCAAAAAATTTCAGCATACTTGCGTATCACTCAATGTAAATTTTAACGAATCGTTAACTAACGACATCGTTAGCTTTGAACAACTTGGCCCAGATTGCTAGAAATACAATTATGGTAAATGTCCTAAAACTTTGAAAACTTTATTTCATACTTTTTTGGCTTAAATTTTGCTTTTTAAGCATTTGTTTCTTGAAATGCTCAGTGGAATGGCAAACAGTGTAGACCCAGATCAGACTGTTCTTTTGTCTGCTCTGGGTCTGCACTGTTTGCATATGACATTTTGTCAGAAACTTTGGTGTTCAAAATTTTAGGAAATTTACCGTATAACACTGTTACCATTCCAAGTCAGTGCTAGGTCTGACTGTCTTTCAATAGCTTTTGATTACAATCGCTAATCAATCTAAAAGTGCTCTCCTATTATTTTCCATGATTAATCATCATATACCCCTATTTGAAATACAGCCATATGAGCACTATTAAAAAAGACATAAAGCACAAATTTAAATCGTCATCTCGCCTTATCCAGTGCCATGAACTGTGTAAAAGTTCTTAACCCTAGTCATGCTGAATTGATTAAGATGTCACACCCACTTCTTATTTTCAGCCAATCAGATTACTTGATCAAGGTTGTTGATACGAATTCAAATACTGAATGGTAAACACTGCAGATCCAGATCAGTTGGCTTCTTCAGAAGCCAACTGATCTGGATCTACACTGTTTGCAAAAGCAGGGTATCTCCGGGGTCTGCAGGTCAAGGGTTAAAACAAAATATAATTTACATGTAGAAACATAATAAAAACAATCCAGTGTAAAAAGTCATAACACACAAATTTAATAGTAAAAAAAATAATTAAATATTAACAATGTACATTTCAGTCTGTACCAAGTCAATAAAACAGACATGCATTCAAAAGTAAGAACAATCCGTATACAAATTATGCTTAAGGGAAATAAACACACTTCCAAGAAAGGCGACTCATGTGAAATTATTTTTGCCTGCCTTCAGAAAAAGGTTTTAACGTTTAAATTGTTTGATTGAGTTGAGTTTTTTTGGCGCAGTCAACTCAATATGGTCATGTCAAGCCGGTCAGTTTACCTAACTACACTTTTCCTGGGCAGGCATAGTCCATTAAGCGGTTAACCAGTATGTGTATTCTTTCGTCAGAAACTGACAACTGCCCTTCTTGAATCAGCGGAAGGGAGAGAATGACCATAGAAAATATTTCATGATCAATCTCCATAAAAGAATGTTGCCGGAACCGGCCAGGATCGAACCCCGTGACCTAAAACCTGTGACCCGTGATCACCACACGGACATGCATCAGACTGAGCCACCGAAGCCAGCTCTCTTAAAGGAAAAGAATTTGCTCCCTTCTAGGAAAGCAGTCATAAAAGTTGCCTCCATTGTAAAAAAAGGCCAAAAATCTACCAGGTTTATCCAGTTTCCTTAAAATCACAACAACAGATCTAGATACCGGATTTACTGTAAGTAATATTGGACAGACAGGCCTGAGAAAACAGTGTAGACCCAGATGAAATGCCACAGAATGTGGCGTCTCATCAGGGTCTACACTATTTGTCAGTCATCCAGCAATTTATAGCTTGTACAATGTTCTTAAGCAATTAAGGTGTCCGAATACTTATGGTAAATACGGTAAGGTGCTTTTTTGACCACAAAGATTTGGTGTTTTCCTTTTTAATCCATGGTAACATGTTATGGGTACTCATCAGAAGCAGCTCAATTCTAATAAATATCTATAACAATTACATACGCTTTTGAAGTAAAGGGGAGTAAAAATTAAAATTTACTTCAAAGTGTTCAATACCCAGACTAACCTTAACCCTTGTCATGCTGAATAAATTAAGATGACATGCCCACTTCTAAATTTCAACCAATAATATTACTTGATCCAGATTGTTGTTATAAATTCACATACTTAAAGGGCAAATATAAAGAAATTTAAAATATGCCTGGTTTTCAGGGTGTTGATAGAATGCTTTAAGAGAATTATTTTGTTGAAAACCCCATCAAAAAATTCAAATCCAATCAAAAGTTATGGTGATTAATTTACGATACCTACCTTTTTTCCTGTTAGAGTAACCTCCCTTGGATTGTGTATTGATTAAGTCCCACAATGCAATATTCTGTGATGTCATAGTGGAACTTAAATTTTAAATTGAAATTTTAAACAGGAATATTCTGCATTTCCTTATATGCTACATAGTTTTTCTCCTTAACCATTATTGATGTAGGTCTCTGTCCACAAATAAGCCCATGAATAGAGAATTTAACTCAAAATTTAATCAGTTATTTAAATTTAAAGCTAAATTTTAAAATATTTAAAACTTGACTAATATTAAATGTTTCGTAAGTTTTTTTAATAATAGTGAATTTTGGGTGTATATCATATAAATGAATACCAAAAAAGTCAATTTTGGCTAATTATTAAGCATTGTAACTGGATTTTAAATTATTTAAATGAAATTTTAAATTTGAAATGTAACACTTTAAACCGAAAATAAGAGTTAAATTCCTATGTATATTAGTTTAAAGGAGTTGAATAAATTAAACAATGTGAAAACATAATTGATGCAGATTAAAAAGCAAAAAATATTGGCAATTTAAAAAAGTTTAAAATTTTACTGTTCCCTTATGATGTCATAAAAGGGCTCATGAATATTAATGAGGCAGCCTGAATTCAATCCTCTTGGATGTTAAATATCAAATTTCAAATCGCAATATTTCAGAAACCGTTTAAGATAATTTGATGCGGTTTTCAGCAGTCACCTCCTTACTGAAGTGCCCTTAAATATTTAGTAGAATTAAAACCTTCATATTTGCTCTTTAATGGCAAACAGTGCAGATCCAGATCAGTTGGCTTCTTCAGAAGCCAACTGATCTGGATCTACACTGTTTGCTATGACAGGGCATATCATGTTTAGCAAGAGAAGGGTTAAAAAATTTGCTGGTTTGTTCTTTACCTACATGTACTACATGTACCTTACCATTTACCTTATACATTTTTGGCCTGTTTGGAAAGAAAATAAATATTTTCCTACTGTTCCTGGCATGTTTACTCATATGGGGAGTGAGTACATCTCAATGGGAAATAACTGCAATATGAAAAGATTTGCTTCCCTTAACTTTGGAGTTGGGGAATTAACTCTTAATCATTTGTATGCTGAGTAAAAATTTCAGCAGATGACATTTTGAAATATTTTTTTTATAATTTTTTTTCAAGAAAAAAGGATTTAACATTTCATGCAAATTGTCTCCTAGGGAGACAATTTGCATGAAATGTTAAATCTTTTTTTCTTGGAAAAATAAGTAAATTATCATCAGCTTGTCATCTGCCGAATCTTTCCATTGCATGGTATGTGTAAGAGGAAAGAACTTGCTCCCTCTGGGAATGAATTCTTTACTTTAAAAGTAGTTCCCATTTTGAAAGGTTTCAAATACTAGGAAGGCAACTTGTTGTCTGCAAAAATGGTCTCCCTTTGCAAAATGGTGGCAAAAATCTTTCAAATGTATTTGCCTATTTTTAGCATTGTTTACATCTGTCTGTAGATAAAACCCATTCTCTGTCTACCTGATTGATTGTGTTTGGGTTAAACGACACATCAACCCTTGTGGGTCATTTTGTGTCGTCTCCCAGAGAAAGGGAGAAGAGAGACAGAAGAGATAGTAGAGGAGATGAAAGAGAAGGACAGGGGAGAAAGGAAAATGAATGACGGTGAAAAAAACAAAAGAAATACAAACATTCCTCCTCTTCCCTTACCTGCTGCAAGGATAACAGGCCTTGCCCAACTGTAAGCCAATATCAGTTGGATGCCCCGATGACGTAAGATACACGACACCTTTGCCTTCCCACTTTAACACATCAGGGCAGGTACTAGCAAACAGCAAACCATTAACCCATTAAAGACTGATTAAACTCTCCCACACTATATATTGGGAGAGTCCATTTTCAATTTTAGGAATGTCAGGCAATATCATAGATATTCCTAAAGAAAAATGGTTGAAATATTTGCAAACAGTGGAGACCCTGATCAGACTGCATTCTGCGGCATCTGCACTGTTTGCCATTTGTCCATGAAAACATGTTGGGGATACTCATTAGAAGCACCTCAGTGAGGCACTTCTAATGAGCACCACATGTTTTTGTGGAGAAAAAGAAAAATATAAGCACCTTTTGACTGAAAAACTGTCCTTATCTGGAGATATGTACATGTAACTATGTATCAATAGAAACCTTCTCTGATCACTGAGGCACCTTTGGTAATATCAAAGTCACTTTTCATTATGTAGGGACGCATGCCCCACTGATTCCCACCATAAATCCCAAGATACGTATAAGCATCAGGTTTATATTGCATACGGCACTTTATTCCAAGATTTCTTATAGAAGCCTCTGCTTCCATAACTTGGTCCATATTTGTAAAGTCAGGATTATACATACAAATAACATGAGTTTCATCATCTTCTTCTGCAGCATTTATTTTTGCAGAATCACAAGTTAGTTTACCATTTATAATACCATGTGCAACTACACTCCACAAATAGTCAGCTTTTCCTCCACTGTCTACAAAAAACAGCCATTTTCCACTAGTAATTCTAAAATTTTTAGCAAGTTCTTTCACAACTTCATTTCGTGGCCGTCCAGACGAAGTGTCTAGCTTTTCCCAAGCATCCACCATTTCTGCAACACGGATGTCAAGATCTTCTCGTACTTCCCTCTCCCGTGAAACACATATCCAATCAACATTATACCTGAAATAAGAAAACTTACTAAACCAGAAGACTTGCTAAGGGGTCCGTAGTCAGTTATAATTCTGGGAATTCTTTTTTGATTTCTTCATAAAAAATATGTTATAAGTACTCATTAGAAGCACCTAACTGAGGTGCTTCTAATGAGTACCCACAGCATATGTTTTTTTATAGAGAAAATAAGAAAATTATCCCAAGTAGTAGTAATTGGTAACTTCCAAGAAGCAACAAGAATACAAATATAATACATTCAATGTGTCTGTGTATTGTTACACTATGAATCTGGTTTCATTTAGATGATAAAAACTATTATTGCCTGTACTAGGAAACCAATTAATATTTTTAGGGGACATAATTTATCATTATGAAAACACGCCTATTCAAATATATAGAAAATTTCAACTGCAAAAACTGAACATTTTCAGATAAAAATCTTAGATATTTTTCATATTTCTGCTCAAAATATAGATTGTGGGTACTCGTTAGAACCGCCTCGGTGAGGCAGTTCTAACGAGTACCCACAATCTATGTTTTTGAGCAGAAATAAGAAAAATAATGTATACCCCTGTAAACCCCAGTTTTACTATATAAAAGTGGGGTTTAATGGGGTCAAAATTATATAGGCGTGTTTTCATGATGTGTTATAAATGTCTAAATAAAATTTTAAGCTCCACTTATTCATTTTTAAGAGATTCAGCCCAAAAAAATCTGACATCAAATAAGGACCATAACTGTCAAGTATTTATAATATTTCAATCCCAACCTACATGTAGATCTAGTCATTGTCAATATCAATATGTAAATAAAGCTGATAAAAAAATTCTATCTGTTCTCAAGACATTTTAAAAGTGGAATCACAATTCTGATGTCAATGGGCCATAAGTTCATTTAAAAGGTAATGAATCTATCTCAACCTAGTTCTAGTCAATATAATCAATGCATACACATACATAAATAAATGATCAAAATCCATTTACAGATTCCCAAGATATTCAGCAAAACTAGATTTTGATGTCAATCTGGGTGTGTAACATTGATGAAAACTATAGAAAAAAAGGGCTCATTTTCAGTCCCTACATATCTATTCAATAGCAATTGTACATATATAAAAATTTGATCAAAATCAATTCAGCATTTGTCAAGCTACTGAAAGAAAATAAAATTTTAATGTTAACCAAGGGCCGTAACTCTGTTGTGAGTTAAAGAAATTTCTCCATTTACAATCCCAAACCAGTCCTCCCCAATATCAATGCCTGTGCAAAGTATCAAGAAAATTTGTAAAACAACTACTAGTTAGAGAGCAGAAAGGAAGCACAGATTGGTGGCTGGATGGATGGCCACTCTATTGGCATAACAAAAAAATGTGATAAAAATGATTTAAATGTAATCACATAATTATGAAATCAGCCATGCCAAAAGGTGTCATTAGGGCATAGCTCTTGATAAGGCACTTTTTTCAACCAAAAAGTAGCCATATTTTTCTTATTTCTCATCGAAAACATATGTTGTGGGTACTCATTAGAAGCGCCTCACCGAGGTGCTTCTAATGAGTACCCACATTTTCATCAAGAAATAAGAAAAATATTTACCTGATATCCCCTCTTATCAAGACCTATGATTGGGGCATAAGCTAACAATAGAGCTGCATAATCTGATAAGGGCCTTTGATATACAACCTATTCTACAATGTTCATGAATTCTGTAAGCAGACAATGAAGACCCTAATAAAAGTCCATTTGGCACTGCTCAAATTATAAAGACTAAACATAGCTCCAGACAAGGACCATTTGTCAAACAAAAATGTGCTGATATCTTTTCTTCTTTCTCCACAAAAACATGTTGTGGTACATCGAGGTGCTTCTAATGAGTACCCACGACATATGTTTTTGTGGAGAAATAAGAAAAAATATTATGTGGATACCCTCTTATTTGAAGCCATGACTAAATGTCTATTCCAAACCTTTTCTTGCTGATCTGGGAAGGCTTATGATTCTCTAACCATTCCTCAAAGTCTCCTTTTGTTTTTCCTTTAAAATAAACAATCCAGTTTTCTTTAGTTTCATTGTCTTCATAAATATACTCTGACATCAGACCATCAAAAGAATCATTGTATGTGCCTGCCTTCACTATGTCATCAAATTCCATAGGTTCTCCCATGCTTATGCTCTACCTGAAATAAAACAATATATCAACTTACAGGGTTCTCACTAGGATTTTGAAAATAGGAGACCCAAAGCCATTTTTACCAAAAAAAGCACAGGAGTCCAACAATGCAATTTTGACAAATTTCTCTGAAAAACAGGTGTCAAATTCACCTAAACAGGAGTCCAGGCCCTGAAGTTATAAAACTTTTTTCATGCTCAACTCAGCTGAGCATGACATTTTCTCTGCTCATACAAGAATAGTTGGCATTTTGATATTTATTAGCAGAGAAATTTTCATGCTCAGATATATTTAGCAAGAAAGAATAGTAATTAGTAATTTGAGATTTATTAGCAGGACATATTTTCATGCTCAGCTGAGCACGAAAAAAAATTATATAACCTCAGGGCCATGACTCTATATTTGGAGTTAATAAAAAGCCAGAACTTAGCACTAAATATGGTGCTTTAATCAGCCAAAAAGTTCTGATATACTATATTTACCCTAAATATTGTGCATGTTAACCCTGGTTTGCAAAAACAGTGTACTGATCCGCATCTGCACTGTTTGCCATTCAGAATGTGAATTTGTATCAGCACTCTAGATTAAGTAATCTGATTGGCTAAACATAGAAGTGTGTGTGGCATCTTAACTTATTCAGCACGACAAGGGTTAACTCCTTATCATACATATGTCCTGAAACTAGAACCAGTCTTCAATGGTAAATGTCCTAACATTTCTAATACTTTATTCCATACTTTTTAGTACAAATTTTCATTTTATGTAATTGTTTCTTACAATACTAAGTGATTTGGCAAACAGTGCTGGCCCTGATCAGACTCCTTGAGCAGTCTGATCTGGTTCTGCACTGTCTGCATACAACCTTTTGGTCAGAAACTTTGGTGAACAAAATTTTAGAACATTTACTGTACATTTATACTAACCGTTGATGAACTCAGGGTCAAAGTTACAGATCATCAAGAACAAAATTTGCATGTGTGTGTGTGCATGTGTGTGTGTGTGTGTGTGTGTGTGTGTGTGTGTGTGTGTGTGTGTGTGTGTGTGTGTGTGTGTGTGTGTGTGTGTGTGTGTGTGTGTGTGTGTGTCTGTATCTGTGTGTCTGTGATATAAAAATATCAACACTTAGCAAAAACAAAACAAAAACAAAAAATGTGTTCTGGAGCTAAGCAAAATATCCAATAGCTGACTGGCTATTCCCTATACTTTGTACATTTGTAATGTGTAAATCTCTTTTGGCTCTTAATCCATGTTCGTTATCACATAGGATATGATGTACGGGCTATGGTTTATAACATTGGTCCTGTGGCTGTAAAGGTGACTCGTCAGTAATCTGAGGCTTGGGGTTTATCACCTTTCTTGAACAGAAGAACTATGCATGCTTCTCTCATTTTCTTTTTTTTTTGCCAGAATTGCAGAGAGGTCTGAAAAAAATTGAAGAAAACATGGTGCAATTTATTTGGCCACTGCCTTCAGGACAAATGTTGGTACAGGATACAGATCAATTGCTCTGTGAAGGTTCAGGCTTTGCAGCTGTTTGTTGACACCATTTATTCCACTCTTACTCTTATTCTTCAAATACAATGCAGATGATATGGACTGGGACCTTTATATGGCATGTAGCTGGTTTGTTTGTTTGTGTTGAGGTTTTACGGCCCAGTCAACCCAATGGGGTCATGTCGAGTGCGGTCAGTTTACCTAACCACACGTTTACTGGGCAGGCTTAGTCCTCCAAGCGGTTAACCAGTATTGTGCACATTCTTTCGCCAGAAACTGACAACTGCCCTTCTTGAATCAGCGGAAGGTAGAGAATGACCGTAGAAAATATTTCATGATCAATCTCCACGAAAGAATGTTGCCAACCTCGGCGGGGGTTGAACCTACGACCTCCTGGTCTCCAGTCGGACGGCGCATCCAACTGAGCCACCGAGGCTGGCTCAGGCATGTAGCTGGTATATTCTTCCAATTTTTAGTGTATATTAACTGAAATTTATCAATTCAGTATGCTGTCTTAGAACTGTCTGTACATTGTTAAGAAGCCAATTCTGATGGATTTATCATTTGGACGGGTCTCCGGGTATGGTACAATATCCCTAGATCCAGGGTCTCCGGGTACAGTACCGTACCTGGAGACCCACAGTCCCAGGTAATGAACCCTACCTGGAGACAATCCGTGCAGGACTGTCTCCGGGTATGGTAGAACATACTAATTATGCTTTTTTAACTTCTAAATTTAATGGAATATTTATTTTTTGCACTTTTCTGAAGTGCTGCTCTTTTTATTATTAAGTGGTAAAATAGAATTCCGCAACTGGAATAATATGGTTATAAGGTTATTCAGATATTATCATAATTATTAACTTTTAGACTTGCATTACAATTAGTTTCCTTCACGTAACAAACTGTGAAAACCCCTATTAATCTTGTATTGATGGCTGCTAAATGCTTTCTGACAATGATATATAAATGACATTCTATCTTTGCCGCTACCTATACAAACAATATAATTACCTTAATAAGCATTCATCCATCCATTTATATTATCACTACATGCTTAAATCAAAGAATTTTCCTGTATCATAATACTATCATTTGGTCATAATTGCTCACAAACTCCACAATGGACAAAAATTTGATGATTTATTCCGCTTTTGAAGGCACTTTAGCCACTACCAGAATACTAAAGTTAATAACTTTTTTGTGTTGAGGCTTTATGGCCCAGTCAACCCATTGGGGTCATGTCGAGCATGGTCAGTTTACCTAACCACACTTTTACTTGGCAGGCTTTGTCCTCTAGGCCTTTAACCAGCATTGTGCACATTCTTTTGCCTGAAACTGACAATGCCCTTCTTAAATCAGCAGAAGGGAGAGAAAGACTGTAGAAATAGTTCATGATCAATCTCCACAAAAGAATTTTGCTGATCCGGCAGGGGTCCAATGTGCAACCTCCTGAAAACCAGTCAGATGTGCATCCAACTGAGCCATCGAGGCCGATTAAAAGTTAACAACAATAATAATAATATCTGAATAACTATATAACCTTATTATTCCTGTTGCGGAATTTGTTAGTCGTTACAATTATTTAACCTTTTAATAAAATGGGCAATAATGCTTTGAAAAAGCATAGAAAAATAAAGAATATTCCTTCAATGTAGAAGTTATGAAAGCATTTTTATTTACTGCCGTACCCAGAGACAGTCCTGCAATGATTGTCTCTATGTGCGGTACCATACTGTGCTGACATACCAAAAGACACTTTCTTATCATTTTCATTTGTTTTGTTTTTTCATGAGTCGTCCATAATTCTGCATGTTACAGACTCCAAAAACACCATTTAAAATCCAAACATCAGATGACATTCATTTACAATGGGTGTGCAAAAAGGAGAGTAATGAATAATCTATTTATATTATACCTGACCAATGTGGCAAATCTTGAGATATTATTCTCAAAAACTTCAGCTAACAACACTGCAGAAGCTGGATTCTGGTGGAGGACACTTGAAAATCAGGTGCTGTTTCCTATCTACCTGTCTAATCAATCTATGTATCATTTGATCATTATGTAATCTCTATGAAATAATAAGATCAGATGTCAGTACTTCTGCTTGACTCTTCTACGACTTTCTTCTGCTGTAACATCTTACTCCGAAGAGGACTTCAGATGGGGTTCCGTTATACCAATTGCTGAAGGGGGTTAGCTGATATAAGTTGAAGAAAAATAGGTGAGATTAGTTTGTACAGTGCAATCAAGAATGTTAATATATGTTAGATAAAAACAGATGCTGGCATTTAAGGTGTTGAGTGGAGTACCTGGCAAACAGCTGTACTAAACTGTGCCAGGGTAGGAAGGACTGGTATGTGGAGTGGTAGGGCGTTCCAATGGATGATTGCCCGAGGGAAAAATGTGAACTTGTAGTAGTCTTTCAGAGCAGTGATCTGTCGGTATGTAAGAGGATGATTCCTTGTAGAAGGACGAATGTTCCGCATCAGGTAGTCAGATGCAAGCTGTCTAAGCGGTGTTGGTCTTGGGGACACCACGAGGGTTGAGCGCAAGACTATAGTAACTCAAACATATTTTTGAAACCCTTGTTTAGGGGCAACTTGGACCCCTTTGTAAACAATGCAAATTTAGGTGCCATTGCTCATATGAGCAATGGCACCTAAATTTTCATTGTTTACAGAAAGAAATGTTGTAATCTTCATAACGCCTTCATGGTGAGGAGATTAGGTATGGGGAAAAACAACCATCTGACTTACGCTAGTCTTGCGCTCAACCCTCGACCAGTTGAGATCCTGAAGCATTTCTGACTTGCCAGATGTATATCAGTAGGCACAAGATCAAAAAGATCAATGCAGTTTACTCCTTAGAAGGAACAGTCCTCAAAAATGTGAATACATTGTAGTATTAAATATCTTGGTGTGACAATTTCTAAGGATTTGAAATGGAATACTCATGTAAGCAATGTTTGCACAAATGCAAACAGAACTCTTGGTTTCTTAAGACGTAATCTATCATCATGCCCCCAAGATGTTAAGGAGATGGCAAACAAGGGGTTGGTGCGACCAATCTTGGAGTATGCTAGCCCTGTTTGGGACCCACATGGAATAGTAGTCCAGGAAGAATTAGAAAAGGTTCAGAATCATGCAGCTAGATTTGTGACTGGAAACTACAACTTTGAAACTGGAAGTATGACTAGCATTCTTGAACAGTTAGGGTCGGAGTCTCTTCACAAGAGACGCAAAGGTAGTAAACTCATATTCATATTGCTATTCAAAGGTCTGAAAGGCAGAGCGAGTATACCTTGTGATGACCTTCAACCCCCAAACAGGCGCAGTAGGAATCAGCATCCAATGGCATTTCAAGTGCCATATGCTAGAACTGACATTTATAAGTACAGTTTCTTTCCAGACACCATTAGGGATTGGAATGCACTCCCTGCAGCTGTAATCTCCTCTGCTGAAAGTTCTGAGGACACTGTCACTAGATTCACATCACTTGTGAGATCTAGAGACTAGTCTGTGCAATCGTTGGCCCTGGTGAATGAATGTCTATTGATGTGTCACCAGTAAAATATTCTGATTCTGATAAGTTACCCCATATGATCTAGTAGCCCTGCACTGCCAAGATTCAATTTTATAAGCGTCTGTAGCAGTATAGGGGGACTACACAGTAGAGGAATACTAAATGTGGGCCGACATGGGTTTTGTATGCAGTGGCTTTCAGGTCTCTATTGTGCACACACATGTTCATTTAAGGAAGCCTAGGGTCTGGTTTGCCTTTTGAAATATTTTCTGAAAGATGTTGAAAGCACAATAGAACCTTTTACAAGGGTAATCATGTAAATGAATATAAAATAAAGATCTGGGAAATTCCTATTAAACTAGATAAGATCAGGAAACCTGGGCTGAGCAGCAGACATACACATACTGCTCATGAAGTATCAACTGAACGGTCTGAACCATATCTAGGAGAGACCAAGTATACGCTGGGCCATCTGGTCAGTAAAGATACTGCGTGCGAATCTAGCAAAGAACGAAATTTGTGTGGGCGAAAACGTCCAAAAATGTTAAACAGATGTATTTCAACAAATTACAAATATGTAAAGATCAGACACACATTTTAGTTGAACAAAATATTAATACTATAGCTGTCGTACATGAAAACAAATCCCAACCTAACGTAAAATAAAGCTGTTGTTTCGCTTCGCTTTGTAAACGAATTTTATTTTTGCTTTCAGTTATGCTATGGTACCCTGCTCCTAAAGATGTGTTGATTAGGTCCGCAAACCAGCCCTACATGGTACCCTGCTGCATGGAAGTTTGGTGCAGTACCGGAAACAAGAATTCAGTGGAATAAAATGTCACAGACCATAAACGACTGCAAAACAAATGTAATTTTCTTGATTTAAGTTGATTTCCTGAAAGTTGCGGTACATCTTTCATCAAGAATGATTTTTATGTTCATTCGTGCAATTAAAAATTTCGAGTCTTGAGAAAACAAATGGAATTTAGGCGATATTTTTCGCAACGCTGTTGTTTCGTACAGTCGCCGTTCGGATTAAAATTTGGTCCGCAACGAGTTAGATACTTGGGATCAGTAGAGCGTTTAGAGCACATTTTTTAAGATATCTCCCATAAAACTAAAGCTAAAAGACTGGCCTTGGGGCCCTGGTGAATGAATGTCTAATGATTTATCAGCAGTAAAATATTCTGATTCTGAGCGTTTATGATCCTAATCTCTTGCTTTTTTTTATCCTCTGATTTTTGCATTTTTATAAAAAAATTTTTTAGCCTTTTAATTTGTAATCGATAAAGCTATTCTCACTAAATCAGTATGTTTGGATATTTTGGGCTTAATCGTTTAATTCTACGTCACAAAAATCAGTATCTGGTCACTAAAATTTAAGGCCAAAAATCAGTAGTCAATAAAAAATTACATGTAAGACCATTAGTCAGTAGTAAATAAACCCTATCCAGACACTCATAAATGTCATTTGATGTATGGTTGGGTATGAAAACCACGGATCAGTCAAGCTAAAAAAAGTCTGACTAATATAGTTTGTGTTTTATAGAATTTGTTCGAACAAGTTTAAGATACTTATTTCTTTTAAACTAATATTGTCGTACATGTAAATTGATGTATTCACCATTAAAATTTATTTATGACTTCATATCCAATTTTCCATTCAACAAGGGATAAAAGCCACAGCTGTGAAAGGGGTCGGTCTTATTACCCCAGGACACCCTAGGACACCTTTATGCATTTTAAATATATTTTTACTTAAAAGAAATTACAATTTTGTTTAAAAAGACATATATGTACACTACAATTTAATACAAATTTATCGATTTCCCCTGCAGTCATCATGATAAGGTTTTGTTTCAGTTGAATACCACTGTAAAGTACAGTACAGCCAGCGAGACATTCCTATAGATCTCGGTCGTCACCATGACCAATTTTTCCGTCACGGTGTTGCTTCGTCTTGTCACCGAGATGAGCGAGACAGCTGGCGAGACGCACAGGTATTCTCAGCGAGACATTGTAGCGATACGCTGACTAGACACTAATCCGGCCGAGAATTTTATTGCCTTTCATAGAGACACAGCAAGTCACAGCGCAACATTTATGACCGAAAGATAAGAAGTTTTTACCTGTATTGACCATTTTACTGTACCTACAGTACGGCTCAGGTAAAAAACAAAACAAAAAAACATTATTATTATTATTTTCAATCCGCGGACCAATTTTACAATCCGCAATTTTCTGTCGAGTGGTTTGGAGTAACCAAACAAAAATTGTTACAACTGCGAATACAATAAATACCCTCTAAACTAGTGTTGGCAGCAGCAGGAACAGACTGCAAAATCTACACACTTAAATAGTTCTGCTTCCGAGGACCAACTCTGCGACTGATTTTTTTTTTTTAATATTTCAGCCGCGAGTATCAAAGGGTATATCCAAACAACAGCTGATAGCCCCAATGTGCAAGGCCGGCGACGTATTTGGACCAAAGCCTCCGATGATTTCTAATCGCCCCGTTTAAGTTTTGGATTAGGGGTGGTGGCCGCCTGAGTCTTCCTCATTTTCATGTGACAATCACTTTTATCCAGTCTGGCCCATTTTTCTCGTGTCACTTTGCACGTGCTGCTGCGGCCAAGAAAGTAGTTTGATCCCGAAGCACTGCTGAAAATTGTAGAGATGCCGATCTGTTTTAGTATTTTACAGTAAAATAAGGCTGAACATTTCATGTGAATAGTCTGCCCAGCAGACGATTCACATGTAATGTCAAGCTTGATTTACACTGGAAAATAAGAGAAAAAAAATGAAAATGCCGTCTGCTGAATATGCTAAGCGCTTGCTTCAAGGGTTAAAGTATGGATACATTTCATTCGACAAGGGAGACAGAACTGGACAGGCTGAAATGTATCTACACTGCTCGGATCGGGGGCTGGACGATTGATGATTGGACCAGGGTTAGGACTGTCCATTTAAAACATCACTTGACAATGGTGACTTGGTGTCTTATGTCACTTTAAACAAAAAACAAAAAAACAAAAACAAAAATACTTAAGTCATATATCGAGATGATAGAACGCGTCATCTATTCACTGTTTGCAAAAACAGTTTAGCCATTTTTCTGTAGGAATATCTAAATCTCATAGCCGGATGTGCCTAAAATGGACAAGCCAGAATCTTACAAGTTTTGCATACTCTCTCTCTCTCTCTCTGTCTCTCTCTGGAATGCTCTTTCTTTTTTACCCTCATGCAAATATGACATGTCTCCTATCGAGCTAGAAATTGTTTGCACTGACTTTATTGGAAAAAAAAAGGATATCGCACGGGCGGGAATCGAACGTGCGACCTGATCGCAGAGTCGATCCCCACAGATTGTAGCGATTTATCATGAAACACATGTATTTGCTACCGTAACGGTCATTCGCTCCTTCCACTGCTTCAAGAGTGGCAGTTACAAGTTTCTGGCGGAAGGGTGTTTAATCTTATGTATAAGCATGTCCCCTCTTTTGGCGCGATTCATAAAAATGTTTTTCCAACGTAAAGCAATTGCAGTTAACTCCCTTCTGATAGTCAATTGCAGTTAGCTCCCTTAAAAGATTAAACACCTGCAGTGTGAGGACGTTACCCCGCATTCATCTGGGTACAAATGAATATTATGTTATGTTATTCTCTGAAAGTATGTACAGTAATAACACATTTATTGGCTTACAGAGCAATCTTCAAAACTTTTGTTTCCATGTAAAGTGTTCTGTTTTTGTGTCTTCAACATTCGATATGCAAAACTAAGACCGTAATTAAATTAAAGAGTAAAAGAGACATGTGTATAAACCTAGCATCGGAGGAATAGCGTCTTCAAAATGATCAGCCACATGTCCTCACGGACATTCTAGGCAGAGTCTTCCTGGGTAGCGAGCTGGGTAGTTTGTGTTGAGATTTTACGGCCCAGTCAACCCAATGGGGTCATGTCGAGCGCGGTCAGTTTACCTAACCACACGTTTACTGGGCAGGCTTAGTCCTCTAAGCGGTTAACCAGTATTGTGCACATTCTTTCGCCAGAAACTGACAACTGCCCTTCTTGAATCAGCGGAACGGAGAGAATGACCGTAGAAAATATTTCATGATCAATCTCCACGAAAGAATGTTGCCGACCTCGGTGGGGGTTGAACCCGCGACCTCCTGGTCTCCAGTAGGACGGCGCATCCAACTGAGCCACTGAGGCCACGAGCTGGGTAGAAACCAATACTAAGTTACGAGGATAACAGGGATCAAGCTGGCTCAGAAATTTAGGGAGAAGTGACTTCTCCCTCCAGACAAAACAGGGAGAAGTTTAATAGGATGAGGGAGAAGTCAAGACTCGGTTCACCTATCACCTTACTGAAAGCTCGACAATTTAGCACTCTCGACTCACTTTACTGCATTGTCTTGGGAATTTTTACCATATTGTCTTGGGAATTAACAAAGAAGGAAACAAATTTTTCTGTAAACCTGTTCATTCTTACTTCTAAACCAATTAAATGATGCAAAGTAACACAGACATTAGTAGGGCAAATACATTATATCTGGACACATAAGTTCATTCATATCTTTTTGGAAATTGACAATTCTTTTGAGTAGATACAGTCAAAACATCAAGGTCTGTGGCTTGGTAAGTAAGCTATAAATATAATGATAATAATAAATTTGTTAAACTAAAGTGACTGCCAACTTCTAAACTTAGGTTTTTGCACTTTTAATGCTGTTTCTGGCCAATTTTCAGCATGTAAATGGTTCATTTATGAAAAAACGGACACCCACGAAAACTAATGACATTGATGAAAACGATCGTTTGGTCACTTAATAGGCGAACAGTTTTCCTCCAAAACTTGTTAAATCACATCAGACTTTCATTCAGTGGCATTTCTGATACATCTAACAACATTTTTCAACAGATTTTTACCTTTGCATGTTTGCTCATTTTTCGCTGGATTTCTCCCAACAAAAAGTTCGTTTCGCACAAGTACTAGCTTTTTCAAAAGTTGCAAAAATTGAGGGCGAAGTTTTTGTCGCCCTCTGGGCTTCCCAGGGCGACTTTGCGCCCTCTAGGGCGACTGTTTCGCCCCAGTCGCCCTGTAGCTTGATCCCTGGGATAAAGTGCTTTGCGCAAGGACACAACACTTGGTGCTCGCGGGTATCGAACTTACCATTATCTGGGCTATAAATTCAGACGACAAATTCGTTATTTTTTTTTTTATTACCAAGAAAATAGGATTTGACATTTCATGCAATGGAGACAATTTGCATGAAACGCAAATCCTTTTTCTTGGAAGAATGAGAAAAATATTTCAAAATATCGCCTGTTGAACATTTTACCCAAAGTGCTATGCGTTATGGTTTGCACAAACAAATCACGCATGAGTCTGTGCATGGCAAAACCTACGATAAAACTTGTACGAAGAGATGGATCAGCCTGCACACTCTGATCCTGCACATCAGTAGTCTGATCAGAGCCTTCGCTAATCGTATGTGCCTCCTACAATCTCTGGGTTTAACAAAATGTCTTGTGCGACGAGCGAAGACTCGGGTCAGTCTGCGCAACTGCAAATTCTGATAAAGAATTCGCTGATCGTATTTAATTTCGATAGTCAGGCTGTCCAAAGCGAGATAAAATGTGCGACTGCAACAGCACATTCTGACCAGATCCTTTGCTGATCGTACAGTATGCACCTTCTTTGGACTCCGGGCTATCCAAGAAGCTTGCTTCATATAGTGGGTCGATGCACAGACTGGCCCGAGTCTTTGCTGGTCTCACGTACATTGTAGTAGTGTACGTTTTGTCCTGTTCAGTGAACGTACATTGTAAATCTTACTTCAGACATGAGAACTTTGTACCGACGTAATTTTGGTTTGAACTGGAGTTAAACGGCCAAGTCAACACTATTTCGCTCTTGTCGAGCCTGCACACTTTTCCGGGATGGGCTTATTCATAAGCTATTAATCATTTCAGCAGGAACTGATAACTGCCCTTCTTTTCTTTCATATTCTTTGACGATAGAGCCTGCTTTTGGAGTTACGGCCCTTTGATCACCGAAAATATTTTAGTGATTTCTGTAATATATTTCTGTCGGCTCTGTAACTTGAAAACTATTTGAGATATACTCTTGAAATTTTATTAATTTATTAACAGAGCTATGGCACTTGCTTGATGTAAGTGCAGAGGCGGGGAATGGTGAAATGTCTGCAGTCCTTTTATTGGATATTTAACAGTATGAAATATTGGGAAATGACGCCTCGGTTGTGTAGTGGTGAAGCTGCTCGTTTTGTCACCCAGGGGTCATAAGTTCGATCCCAAGCTTCTCAAGCCTTTCATATGGGGCTTTGCACCAAGGTCCACATCTCCGTAGGACCTAGCTGTTAGTGGGACGTAATAAAAATCACTCACTCATTTCAATTGTCATTAGCCTCTATTGCCCCTTCTGTGCGTAGTGTTTTTTTTTTTTTTTTTTTTTTTGTGTGTGTGTGTGTGTGTATGTGTGTGTGCGTGTGTGTGACAGTCACCTTTTACACATGTGCTGTCTTATTGATTCAATGCCTCTTTGATAGCAGAAGCGCCCCTTTAAGTAAATTTATATTGACACGTGCGGTTGCTGCACGCGAGTGAGAATTTCCCGGTCTTTTACCACAGTACATCATTTATATTGAGCGCATGCGGTTGTTGCATGGGAAAAGGTCGTTACCAGGAAAACCAAATATAAATACGTAATTCGTCGATTGGGGGGAAAAGTTTGATTCTCTTTGCGATTTTTGTGTGTTTGTTTTGTTTTCTACGGCACATTAAGTAAAAATGACCATGCCGGACCCACTTGTTGGCCGGACTAGACTAAGCCAAAGAATCCGGTACTTTTTTATATGGGGCTTTGTTGAGACCCATGTTACGTGCTCGAACAGTGAATGGGACTACCGGGGTTTTCTTTAGACCAGTCACGAACAAGGTGCTTTTTCACTGGGCAAAAGGCATCTTTAGACATTCTACCACATGCGTACAAATACATGTATACATGTACAACCAAATTTTCTTCGCAAAACAAATCCCGTTTTCAAGTACACGTATATTTTGTACCCTTGTTCTCATACAATAACATTGTATCATATATGAATAAGAACAACGACTTGTATTATGCAACATATTCAAGGAAATTATAACAGGACAAAAACATTTTTCTTTATTATTTCTTTATTTTCTTAACATTTTAAAGATACTGGGAAGACCCGGATTTTTATTTTAATAAAACTGGCATGAGCAAAGTATTTTTGTCCAGGTGAATGGAAATCCACACTATTGATTACATAATCATGCAATAAAATGTCGCGCTGCGTCGCGCTGTGTATCGCCGAGTCATCGGGACAATTCTACCTGTCTCGCTGTCTTAATATTCGTCACCGGGACAGGGAAACTGTTGAGCGAGACAGCGAGTACAGTCACCGGGACAGATTGTCACCGCAAAATGAGACAAATAGGAATGTCTCGCTGACTGTATTGTAGAGAGTTAATGCTTACAGGTACTTATATATCAATTAGATTATATGGCAGTGCAGTTAGTTTTCGCCCTGTCACATTTCTGGATACACCACTTAACTGGAACTAGATAATTCATCAGGGTCTGCATTGCTTTCATGACTGACAGATTGACAAGCAGTAAATCTGCACTTGCACATTCTTACCACAGAAGTTCACATTAACATATTAAAGTTATATATAAAAAGAAATTGAGCAAGAATCCTCGCTGAATTCATTTATTTAAAAATAACATATTTTAACATTCTTTAAAAATAAAAGGGAACTGTTCGGTGAATGTCAACTTTGTGGTATCATCAATCGACAGTCCTGCGTTTGTTTATTAGGTGTTGTTAAAGGGATAATATGTTGTAATGGAATTAGCGACATATCCAGTAATCAATAAACAAGCGGGTGTTTGCTTAAATAGCATTTACAAGTACAGTCGACTCTCGTTATCTCGAATTCCAAGGGACTCTCTGAAATACTTCGAGATATCCGTAGTTCGACATACCAGGTTTGCAGAATTGAGGAAAAAATAATTTGATTAACCACATTTAACAAACTGATAGGTAATTGGACTTTTGAAGTTAGAGATATATTGAAAATATTGTGGAAAAGAGGAGAAATTGCTCCTTAGGAGCAATTTCTCCTCTTTTCTACAATATTTTCCATCGGTTGTTAGGTTTTCATGTATAGGCAGGGACCAGATTTTCACTTCGAGATAAGCGGTTATTCGAGATAAGCGAGGTCTAGATAACGAGAGTCAACTGTAATTTACAGGTATTAATGAGATTAATGGGATAATCAGTACCTGTTATCTTCAGAAAAAAAAAATAGGGATAGATTGATGGATAGGTAGTACACTTTGATTTTCATTTACTCTGGAAACATTAATATGGTTAAAATTTACTTAAATGAATGAACAAAAAGTCCTGGGGTGATAATTACATATTTATTTGTATTCCATATTATGTAGAGTGAAGCATGCCCTTAATTTAGGTTCTTTACATAAAAATGTTGCTAATACTTGCAAATTATATTTATTTAACAGTCTTTATCTTTTTTAGGCATTTAACCTATGATTCTATGACAATAAACATTATTGAGCAATAATAATTATGTTCTGGTGTGTTAATTACAAGTAGGACTGCCAATCAATAAGTACAAGAGTATAAAGTATATTGTGTAACTGTTATTAATATCAGAGGCTCTGCAACATCAGCTTCTTGTATGCGACATGAGGATTGATGTGCCACCAAAATCCAAGTGCAAGTTCACCCCTCACCTCAAAGTTTGGAAGCTTAAAGACCCTCAGACAAGCGGTCATTTCCAGGAGATCTTCAACTTGCATGTGAGCACATCTGCAGGTGTAGCTGATGGGGCCACTGAGGATATCTGGAACAACATCAAGACTGGACTGCAAGACAGCTGAGGATGTTTGTGGCACAACTCGGCCACACCGTTGGCGTCGTGAAACCTGGCTGGAATGAACACGTGGAAAAGGCCATTGCTGCCAAGCGGAAAGCTTTCAAGGCCTGGAAGGCTGGTAAAGGCACTAGGGCATCATACGATGCAGTCGAACGAATGCCAGACATGCAGTGCACCATGCTCGTCAAGAAGCCGACAAGAAGGTCTACGAAAATATTGACCCCAAGTCTTCAGAAGTCTACCGCGTTGCATACCAGTTTAGAAGAGAGAGCACTGATGTTGTTGGTGACAAACCTGTGAAGAATGATGCAGATGTCATTGAGTGAAGACTCAAAGCAGAAGGCCTGGCTAGAGCACTACCAAAGGCTTCTCAACGTTGAGTTTGACTGGGACCCAGTGGAAGGCCCGCCCATCCCAGTCACCATTGATATGGTTAAGAAGGCTATCTCACAGATGAAGGATGGCAAAGCACCAGGCCCATCAGGCATAATGGTGGAGATGATACGAGCAGCCGATGACATGGGTGCCTCCATGATCCGTGACCTCGCAGCTGCAATCATTCGTGATGGCAAGGTACCCTCTGACTGGAAACAGAGTTTCATTGTCTGCCTCTACAAGGGAAAGGGGGATGCATTGGAAAGGGGCAACTACTGCAGTCTGAAGCTGACAGAGCAGGTTATGAAAATCCTGGAGAGGATTGTGAACAGCCTCATCAGACATTTGGTGTCAATTGGTGACGATTCCCAGTTTGGCTTTGTCCCAGGCAGAGGCACTACAGACGCAATCTTTGTTGTTGGCAGCTGCAAGAGAAGTATCTAGCTGCCAACAAGAGACTCTACATGGCTTTCGTAGACCTGGAGAAAGCATTTGATCGAGTGCCTCGGAAGGTCATCTGGTGGGCGCTGAGAAAAACTTGGTGTGGAGGAGAGGATTGTGTGACTGGTGCAGGGGGTGTATGCAAATGCGCAGAGCCGTGTCCATGTTGGTGAGGGGTACAGTGAAGAGTTTGAAGTGCAGGTTGGTGTTCACCAAGGATCAGTACTCAACCTGCTGCTCTTCATCATTGTGCTTGAAGCCTTATCACGAGAGTTCCGCTCTGGGTTCCCCTGGGAGGACCTCTATGCCGATGACCTTGTTATCATTGCTGAATCGCTTGAGGAATGTGTCAGGAGGCTCTTGACTTGGAAAGAAGCAATGGAGAAGAAAGGACTGAGAGTAAATACAGGAAAGACAAAGATCATGATCTGCGGTACGTGACTGGACCTCCTGCAGAGTTCTGGCGAGTTTCCATGCGCCGTCTGTCGCACTGGAGTGGGCAGCAACAGCATCTTCTGCAATGGCTGCAAGCACTGGGTACACAAGAAATGCAGTGGGCTCAAGCGCTTGAAAAAAGACCCTGACTACAGATGTACACGGTGCCAGGGAACTGCACGCCCCTTGGATGGCAGACCACAGAAGGAAGTCCAGGTCGGACCTGACAAGCTTGCGGTGGTAGCTTCCTTTTGCTACCTAGGAGACATGCTTTCAACAGCAGGTAGCTGTGAACTTTCAACCACAACACGTGTGAAAACCTCCTGGAAGAAGTTCAAGGATCTGCTACCAGTTCTCTCTTCACGCCACCTCTCTTTCAAAACACGTGGCCGTGTGTACAGCTCTTGTGTGCGGAGTGCAATGCTCCATGCCAGTGAGACTTGGCCATTGACAAAGCCAAACCTCCAGCGTCTGCAGCGAAATGACAGAGCAATGATCAGACAGATCTGCAATGTCAGGCGCAAGAAATTGTCTCCACCAGGTCCAATGAGCTACTTGTGCAGCTTGGCATTGAGCATCTGGACCTCATTCTGAAGGAGAGAAGACTCCGATGGTATGGACATGTGGAACACTCCAATGGTGCAGTCAAGGCAGCCTTTGACATACAGGTTGATGGAAAGCGTGGGCCTGGGAGGCCCAAGATGACATGGAAGCAGCTGACAGAGAGGGATTGCAGAGAATGGAAGCTCCCTGCTATCAACCCTCATGATAGATGTACCTGGAGATCTGGTGTGAGATCTGCCATGCGTGCAGCAAGCCAGCTGTCTGGAAGGGGGCCCACTGATGTGGATGTTGCCCTTGTACCTGCACATTAATCAAAAATCCGATTATGATATATGATGATGAGAGGAATGGCACTTCCAAATTTTGTTTTTATTTTATACTTTTTCAGCACTGTAAAGGTATTTTTGTTGTTCAATGAAATAAAATAAATAATACCAAATAAAGGTGTCCTGGGGTGTCCTCCGGTGTCCTGGGGTAATAAGACTGATTGCCGTGAAAGGGATGTTAACTGTTTTGGCCATGTGAAATTATAGCGAGTTTTTATGACCTGAACAGTTGACAAATGTTGAAAAAAGATATTTTAGCGAGACTTTAGAGTAGGTCCACATTATTTACTGATTACAGCTTGTGAGTGTGCACACCTGTTCTGTCAATTGCACTAAAAGTTGGAGCTACATATGTAAGTTAGAGCTTGGTTACTGATGGTTAGGGTTACATATACTGAAATATTTCATTATCATGATTATATACATGTGTGCTAAGTATTTTCAGCATACTTTATTTCAAAGTAGTTCTGCTATTGGATACAATAGCGTTATTGCATTGATATTGGTGAATACTGTCCCGAGTTGGGAAGGACGTGAGCTTGTGAGCATCCCAACGAGGGACAATATTTACCAGTATCAGAGATTTGTTAATGGTTGACAAACAAGCATTACTGATCTAAAGAAAGTGTGCAATTTTGATAATGCATGCTGGTATTGAGAAATATCGGCATCATTCTTCCTCGGATTTCATCGTTCATTTCTAATCAATTGATATTTATCTAGCTACTTGTATATAATTAAAAGCATTAACGGTTTACTGTACTTTGATTGCATAATATAAAAACATATGATGGTTACACAATAATAGTTTAAGAATTGTTCCTATTTGTTTTTGATTAATTGCAGAATGATTTGGAATCATTTGAATCTTTGACTCTTAATTTTGCTTGATAGGATTACGAACTTTGTAGGCTCTGGCAAGCCTGCATGGATGCATAGACTCTGGGAAGCTGTACAAATGTGCAGGCTCACCTTAGCTGGTCACCTGTAAAATAATTATTTTACCTAAAGTCAAAGCAGTGTTGACATAATGTTGAATCAATGTTAAACTGAAACTTAATCATTCATTCAGGTACCAGAACACTCTAAATATTGAAATGAGTACTGTTCTGGCGTGTTCATAGAAATACTTGAACACCCCAAAGCACACACTTGTAATTACATGAACACATGTAATTACCTTAACACAGCCCATGTCCAACTCCAACCCCTGCACAACCCTACCCAACCCCAGCACATACCTAGCACAACATTTCCATACCTTAACCTTTCCCTACTTTACCCTGTGTCACACTTTCCTAGCCTTGCTTACCATATCCTACCCCACCATGCTAAACTACCCCATACAGTTCCTTATGGCATGGCATGGTATAACATCACATGACATGGTATGGCATAGCCTGGCCTGTCCTAACCTACTTTGCTGTTTTCTTCCCTGCCTTACCAAGATTTTCAAGTGTGTTTCTCTGAATACAAGTGTATTTCGATGTGTTCATGTATTTCTATATATCCCACCAGCACCACTATAGAAGGAGAAAATATGTAAAGGAAAATCCTTCTTATTGCCACTACCAGGAGCTGACCCCCAAAAAAACCCTGGGTTACAAGCCAGCACATAACCCCTAGACTAAAAGGTCCAGACCAGTTCGACTGGTCAACTGCCAGCTCTGCATACATGAACCTATCATGAGTTTGTAATATGGTAAATGTCCAAAAAGTTTGTATACCAAAAATTTGACAGAATAGCATATGCAAACAGTGCAAAACCAGATCAGACTGCTCCTTCATCTACACTGTTTGCAATTCCACTAAGTATTTTAAGAAACAACTATATAAAAAGCATTTTAGTTAATGCTAAAAAAGTATGGATTAACCCATTGTAGACAGAATAAACTCCCCCACACTATATATTGCAAGAGTTCAATCTCAGTTTTAGGTACGTCCGGCTATGAGATTTAGATATTCCTAGAGAAAAATGGCTTAACTATTTGCAAACAGTGGAGACCCAGATCAGATGCCACAGATCTGGGTCTGCTCTGTTTGCCATTTACCCTCTTAGGGGTCTCCAGTCTACAATGGGTTAAAGTGTTCGAAATTTTAGGACATTTACAGTAAATGTATTTATGCCCCTCCAAATAGAAAATGACATTGCATTCAGCATAGACTCAGATCCTGTGCATCTGCAGAGTCTGATCTGAGTTTACTGTGGTCTCTGATAGAATGTATCTACTTTAAACATTTGGTTAGAGAACAGCATAGACCCTGATTGAAGTGTTCATGATGTCTACACTGATACTGATAGTATATGTCATACAGTTGATTTCTGTTTGGAGGAATTCATATTAACCCTGTATGTATGAACACTATGGTAAATGTCCTAAAATTTCGTACATCAAGTGTCTGACTAAATAGCATATGCAAACAGTGCAGACCCAGATCAGACTGTTCCTGAAAGAGCAGTCTGATCAGGGTCGACACTGTTTGCCATTCCACTAAGTATTTTAAGAAACAACTGCATAGAATGCAAAATTTAGACCTAAAAAAGTATGGTGTAAAGTGTTCGAAATTTTAGGACATTTACTGTAACTCCTTACCATAGTTATTGATATTCTACTGCATATTTACCCATATTTGGATATTAGATACCTGAATGCTTAGCACTCTGGTAAAAATTTCAGCAGATGACATTTAAAATATTTTTTATTAGTTTTCCCAGAAAACAGGTTTTGATATTTCATGCAAATTGTCTCCAGTAATATTTTTAGCTCACCTGAGCAAAGCTCAGGGTGAGCTATTGTGATCACCCTCTGTCCGCCGTATCCGTTGTCAACAATTAGTTAACACTCTAGAGGTTACAGTTTTTACCCAATCTTGATGAAACTTGCTCAGAATGTTTATCCCTATGTAATCTAGGTCAAGTTCTAAACTGGGTTACTTTGGGTCAAAAACTAGGTCACCAGATCAAATCAAAGGAAAATATTATTAACACTCCAGAGGCCACATTTTTCAAGCAATCATCATGAATCCTGCTCAAAATGTTTGTCTTGATGATTTCTAGGTCAAGTTCAAAACTGGTCACATTGGGTCAAAAACTAGGTCACCAGGCCAAATCAAAGGAAAACCTTGTCAACACTCCAGAGGTAACATTTTTGAAGTAATCATCATGAATATTGCTCAAAATGTTTGTCTTGATCATTTCTAGGTCAAATTTGAAACTGGGCTTCTTAGGGTCAAAAACTAGGTCACAGGGCCAAATCAAAGGAAAACCTTGTTAGCACTCTAGCGGTCACATTTTTGAAGCAATCATCATCTTTGTCTTGATGAGTTGTAAGTCAAATTCAAAACTGGGTCACTTGAGATCATAAACTAGGTCACCAGGCCAAATCAAAGGAAGACCTTGTTAACACTCTAGAGGTCACATTTTTGAAGCAATCATCATGAATCTTGCTCAACATGTTTGCCTTGATGATTTCATGAATGCTCAAAATATTTATCTTGATAATTTCTAGGCCAAATTCAAAACTGGGTCACTTGAGGTCAAAAACTAGGTCACCAGGCCAAATCAAAGGAAGATCTTGTTAACACTCTAGAGGTCACATTTTTGAAGCAATCATCATGAATCTTGCTCAACATGTTTGCCTTGATGATTTCTAGGTCAGATTTGAAACTGGGTAACTTGGGGTCAAAAACTAGATCACCAGGCCAAATCAAAGGAAAAGCTTGTTAACACGCCAGAGGTTGCATTTTTTTTTTAAATAATCATCATGGGTATTGCTCAAAATGTTCATCTTGATGATTTCTAGGTCTAGTTCAACACTGGGTCACTTGGAGTCAGAAACTAGGTCACCAGGCCAAATCAAAGGAAAACCTTGTTGACACTATAGAGGTCACATTTTTGAAGTGATCATCATGAATATTGCTCAAAATGTTTGTCTTGATGATTTCTAGGTGATGTTTGGAACTGGGTCACTTATGAAGTATATTTCATGGTCCAGTGACTTTCTTAAGTTTTTCCGTTTAGGTCAGTATCTCAGTAACTTTTGGTCCTACAGTGATATTTGGTACTTGTGAAGTGTGTGCTAGGTCAGTTTCTCAGTAACTATTGTTCCTACACCTACTTAGCACATGCATACATCTTAGCATGGCCTCTTGAGTGCAGTCACCCATATTTGACCTTGACCTCTATTTCACAGTCCATTAGGTATGCTATATTGTCTTACTTGTAAATTAATCATTATGAATTTTGGTCGGAATGTCTGCCTTGATCAGTTCTAGTTAAAGTTTTCTAAGTGCTATGATACTCAGATGAGCGTTACAGGGTCATCATGGCCCTATTGTTTACTATTTTTGCCAGAAAACAGGTTTTGACATTTCATGCATATTGTCTCCAGTAATATTTTTATCATTTTCCCCAGAAAACAGGTTTTGACATTTCATGCATATTGTCTCTACTGGAGACAGTTTGCATGAAATGTCAAAACCTGTTTTCTGGGAAAAATAATAAAAATATTTTAAATGTCGCCAGCTGAGTTAGCCCAGAGAGTGGTAATCTTTAACTCCTCACAATACATGTACTAATGCTTAAATTTGAACAAGTCTGGCTGACTACCTGATGAGGTGTCTAAAAGCAAACAGCAAACAGAATTCTTTTAGGAACAACATGATCTGAGTCTACATTGTTTGCTAATGTCTGTCTTTCCAAATATTTAGGATAAATAGAGCATAGCTCCAGATAAGGCACTTTTTTCAACCAAAAAGTATTGATACATTTCTCATTCCTCCACAAGTACTCATTTTAAGCATCTCCCTGCAGTGTTTCTAATCAGTACCCTCAACCTATGTTTTTATGGAGAAATCAGGGCTCAGTTGTTCAAAGCGTCGTTAGCTTAACGAGCTTGTTAAGGGTCATTTCGTTAACTGTTTTAGCGGATTCCATATACAATATTCTGATATTTTTGCTGAAAAAATGTGAGTAGCTTTTGCACTGCAAAAGCTACTCACATTTTTTTCAGCAAAAAAATTCAGCATATTTGCGTATCACTCGATATAAATTTTAACGAATCGTTAACTAACGACATCGTTAGCTTTGAACAACTGGGTCCTGAAAAATATAATGTGGATACCCCACTCTTATTTAGAGCTATGAACAGAGTATCTGAAATAGGTCTGTATTTGCTTACAGGTCTGGAGTAGAAAGTGAAAACCCACAGATAAAGCCCTGACATTTGTTGTCAGAAGTAAAACTGATATTTACAGTTCCAAGAGAGGATGTCTCAAGTGAGAGAAACCATTGATTTACTGACCAAAGTGCTGAGAGGAAATGGAACTTCGAAGATAAAAGCTGAAACTTTCCGTCTGGCAAAATTTGATAAAGATGAAGCTGTAAGTGACTTCATGGTGCAAGATAATATGTCATAGCCCCAAATGTGGGGGGTTATCCCCGTATTATTTTTCTTGTTTCTCCACAAAAACATATGTTGTGCATACTCATTAGAAGCATCTCAGTGAGGTTCTTCTAATGAGTACCAAAACATAGTTTTTGTGGAGAAATAAGAAAAATATTTACCTGATACCCACTCTTATCTAGACCTTATCTGGGCCTATTTATGTGTTAAATTCTTAGCGTACTTATCTTATTGGTATTTCCCCCCACCCCCACAGGACAGCCATATATATTCTAAAAGAAAATTATTTGTATGAAATCGAAGTGATAGTGATGGAATTTAGTTGAAAGTGTTCTTTCTTTCTTTCTTTTTTTTTTTTTTTCAAGCTGACAACAAGATTTAATCTGGCCAGAGCTTTCTGTTACAATGAAGGTTTTGTTCCTAGGGGTTGTCTGTCCTGCAAAATATACAAAATTAATGAACACTGCTTCTCTATTAAGAAAAATTATTTGCAACCGATCTTAAAGCTGTATGTGTACATTCTAAATGCTTAGCACTCTTGGTAAAGATTTCAGAGACAGATTTTTAAAATATATTTCAATTTTTTCCAGAAAATAGGCTTTGGCCTTTCATGCAAATTGTCTCCAGGGGGGAGACAATTTACATGAAACATCAAATCCTATTTTCTGGGAAAAATATCATCAACTTGTCGTCTGCTTTGCCCATAGAGTGGTAAAGGTTAAATTCAGATGAGTAATTCAGGACCTCATTTCCATATTGTTTTGGGGCTGGTTGGGTGAGGCACAGGTGTCATGTATCTTGCATCACCGGGGCATCCAACTGAGACAGGCTTACAGTTGGGCAAGGCCTGCCACCCTTGCAGCAGGTAAGGATAGCGAAGGAATGTTTTTATTTCTTCTGTTTCTTCACTTTCATTCATTTTCCTCTTTCTCCCTTGTCCCTCTCTTTCTTCCACTGTCTCTTCTTTCTCTTCTCCCTTTCTCTGGGAGACGACAGAAAATGACCCACAAGGGTCAATGTGTAATTAAACCCCAACACAATCAAACCATAATTGTTTTACTGTCTTGTTTCATTTGTTTCAGGCTCAGCCACTGTGGAGACTATTATTTGAGTTACTGTATTTCCTGGAACATGGTACCATTGATGAAATTGTGGTCAAAGCCACCAGCGAGTTGACTGTTGGTCAGTACAATTGTCGCTATTTTACTAGATTGAGCTACTTCACTCATAAAAAGGGGCCTTAACACTTAGCACTCTGGGTAAAATTACCAGCAGACAACATATGAAAAATATTTTTTTTTCTTCTTTTTCCTAGAAAACAAGTTTTGACAGTTCATGCAACTTGTCTCCAATGGAGACAATTTGCAAGTTATGTCAAGTCTTGTTTTCTGGGGAAAAAAAATAAAAATAAAAAAATATCATCAGTTTGTCCTCTGCTGAATTTGCCCATGTGTGGTAAAAGTTAAATGGACTGGATATCCTTTCAGTAGAGGAACTCCGCCAAACTTTTTTTTGTTACCCTTCTAAGAAGAGGTCTAAATGGAAAGAATTTGCTCCCAATAGGAGCAAATTCTTTCCTTTTAGAACAGACATTTTTTTCAGATTGGGCTTGTTGTGAGAAAGAAAAAAGAAGTCACAAAAGTTATCTACTTTGTAAAATGGCAGAAAATCTGTCAAGTCTATCCAGTCCCCTATATACATGTGCAGATTAGTCTGCACACTTTTTTTTTTCCAGTAGATTTTCTCATATAGATAGGACTCTGGAAATCCCATGCTCAATGTCCGACTTGTCCCAGTTCCCTGTCAGAGAACAAATAAGAAATTTTAATTTACTTGTCATGGAACAAGGACTTCATAATTCCAGCTAAGAAGAGTATCCAGATTATGACACAACATAAGTTGTTTTTTTTTTTTGAGAAATAAAGATAATGTCAATTTTCGGGCAAGTAAATCTTGGTTGGACAAGTGGATTTTGACCATTTACATGTACTTCTTGTCTGTGGACAAGTACATGTAATAGAATTTGATAATTCCACAACCCTGCTGTAACTATAATTTGGTATCCAGATCTAAAGTTTTTCTTGTTTCTCCATGAGAACATGAGAACATTTCTGTGCTCATTAAAAGCTCCTCATTTTTGTCTGCCTGCATTAGAATGGGAGACTTCAGCGTGCTAGTAAGTTTCCATTCGTTCTACTGTGTATTTACGTCTGCCCTAGCTTCCACCCTAGTGACCATCTTAAATGAAGTCGAAACTGTTTAAAATACGATACTTGGTAGGATCATAGTATAGGGCAAGGCAGAGTGTCATGTACAAGAATGACAGCTCTCACACTTTTTGTTTTCCAGTTATCCCCCCTTTATATTGACTTTTTTTTGTTTTCAGTCTATAATGTTGAAACTGTATGAAATATTTTAATGATACTTATAGAATAGGGCGAGGCGGAGTATCATGTGCAAGAATGACAACTCTCAGGCTTTTTGTTTTCTTGTTATATCCCCTTTTATGATGACTTTTTATGCCCCCGCATCGGTTGATGCCGGGGGCATATAGTTTTTAGGTTTTCCGTATGTGGGTACGTGCGTACGAATGTACGTCCGTCTGTACGAATGTGTGTACATACATATGTACGTACGTACATACGTGATCCTGTTAGACTCCGGTTAAGGCATTTGTACCAGGTAGAACTTGAACTTTTAACAGCTCATATTTTCCAAACCACCTGATACATTTGGTTCATATTTGGTTTGATGATAGCTATAGGTCCAAAGTTTTATTCAGCAATACCCCCACCCATGCCCATGATCTAAATGTCAAGGTCATGGACTTAGAATTTTTAATGTTAAAGATTGGGGTTAAGGTATTTGTACCAGGTAGAACCTGAACTTTTATGATTTATTTGGTTCATATTTGTTATGATGATAGATACAGGCTCCAAAGTGATATTCAGTAAAGCACTCGTCCATTCCTATGACCTCAAGGTAGAGGGCACAGACTTGGAAATTTTTAATATTAAAGTTTTTAAAGAGCTCATATTTTCCAGACCATGTGATGGATTTGCTTTATATATGCTATGATGATAGATGCAGGTCCAAAGGTTTATTTGACAATACCCCCACCCATGCTTATGACTTAAGGTCAAGCTCACAGACGTAAAAATTTTCAACGCTAATGTTTTTAAGAGTTCATGTATTCCAAACTTTATGATGGATTGGGTTTATATTTGATATGACGATAGATACAGGTTCAAAGTGATATCGGTAATACCCACACCCATACCTCAAGGTCAAGGTCACACACCACATAGAAATTTTAAATTTAAATTATGTTTAGAGCTCATAATTTCTAAACCATATAATAGATTTGTTTCATATTTGGTAGGATGATAGTTACAGGTTTTATTCGGGCATACCCTCAACCCTGAACTCAAGGTCAAGGTCACAGACTTAGATGTTAAAGTTTTCAAGAGCTCATATTTTCCATACCATATAATGGATTTGCTTCATATTTTGTTTGATGATAGATACAGGTCAAAGGTTTTATTCAGCAATACCCGCGTCCATGCCTATGACCTCAAGGTCAAGGTCATAGACTTACAAATTTTGATTGTAAACATTTTAATAGCTCATATTTTCTTAATCATTTGATGGATTTGGTTCATATTTGGTGTGATGATAGATACAGGTTCAGAGTTCTGTTCAATGATACCCCGGCTCATCCCCATGACCTAAGGGTCAATGTCACAGGCTTATTTTAAAAATGTTTGGTGTATTGGATTCATATTTTATACACAGGTATATAATCATAAGATATAGGTCAAGTTCGATTTAGAGTAAAATCTGCCAATTATTATGAGAGTTATGGCCCTTTTATCAACTTCATTTTTTTAAAATGCCTGTGTGTGGATGAGGATGGTCCTGGGTGGGGGCATCCATGTCATATTGACACATTTCTAGTTTGTTTTTAGTCTATAACTCAGTAGCTGTTCTGAAGGTTCTTATGATACTTGATAGGATTATAGAATAGAACAAAGCAGAGTGTCACATACAAGAACTCTCAGGCTTTTCATTTTCCAGTTCCTAATAATGGACTCACTTTGCCACATCATTTTATGACCCTGACATATTTCATGCTCAAACAACTTCATCATTTTTATGCATCAACCCCAGCATTTAACTCCATTTCTGATTACCCATATGAGCTGTGTTATCAACTTTGCATGCACAAGTTTCCTTACTAACAGGAACTCAACGTCTGTGGTATAATTTTGTGACCATGAGGTACATATCATACTTTGCATGAATTTTAGTGTGTAACATGTTTATGAATTTGACAGTTGTGACTCTGTTTTCTGTTTTATTTTATGGAGATCATGGCCTGCTGCACTGAAATGGCCCACCCCCACAAAATAAAATAATAATAAAAAAAAAAAAACAGCTGATTTGTAATTTAAGACTGACCTGTCTCCTCTATGCTGGTTACTTTTTGTTGTTCATTTACAGAAGAACAAGTAGTATTTGTGAAGCAAGAGCTACAAGAAAGGGGGTTTTACTCCCGCCAGTTTTCCCAGCTCCCTAATGATATGTCGGGTGGTAGTAGGGAGCTGCTGCTGGCCCTGGCCTGGCTGTTATGTACAGAGAAGGTGATTGACAAGTTCATGGAGAACTGTACTTCTCCAGTAGAGGAAGACTGCTATACTCCTGATGTCCAGAGAGTAAGTTCAGATATATATACACGTATATATATATATATTTTTTTTTTTTTCTGGTGAAAGAATGTGCACAAGTACTGGTTAAGCAGCAATAGAATCATTAGTGAGTGGTACCACTTTTGGTCTCATTTTGGTCTTTAAAGGAAATAATCATAAAATAGATTTCATTACGAGGGTGAGTCAAAAAGTAATCAACTTACCTTCTGTTCAAGAGCAACCTTGTCTTTTTCTACAGCTACCCTCCAGCATGATACATTTGGCCCATTTGTGTTCTGGTGCCATCATTACAGAACCTTTGTGTTAACCCACTTCTCAAGCGATGCCTGGACTTCTACATCGGACCCAAAATGGCATCTACAGATTTTTTTTTTTTTTTTTTTTTTTTAGTTTGGGATGAAAAAGTAGTCACTACATCCAAATCAGGCAAATACATTGAGTGTGGTGTGGTATTATTTCACCTGTTCCACTCTACAATATCCATTAAAACCATGCAGTTGTGGACTCTTCCTGAAGAACAACTTTAGAGAGTTTATCCAACCATTTATCTTGGTTTGCGATTCTGTTTTGGTCAAGTAAGTTTGCATAGTACCGGTACTTGCCAGTTATACTCCTCTTTGGTGAACAGTCCAACAGAATGACTCCTTTGGCATCCCAAAATACAGTGCCAGCCGAGGATTATGTCTTGTACTTCTTGGGCCTTGAGGAACTAGGTCTTACCCATTGACGACTTTGAGCTTTGTTTTCTGGCTCTTATTCAGTTACAAGACACAAAATAAAATTATCTCCCTTTGACCTGAACCACTTCAACAGTCCACTGCTTACTGATGCTCTAGTTGTAATTTTCTCATTGCTAAGGGATCGGTGACCCAATGAGCTACCATATTAGCTTGCACATACCTGATCATATAAGCTGTTTACTCAGGACTGTTTGTCCAATACCTAGGGTAAATATGATAATCACTTTGTCATATGGGTCACATCAAACAAAAAAGTGCCTTTGAAAATGCATGAAATGCAGATTCAGATCATTCTGCACATGCACAAAGTATTGTCCAGACAATAGCTCTTCATACATTCTGTAATATAGGCTCAAACATGGTTTTTCTTGCATTAACATTCGCCAGGTCCCAAGGGAGGTGTTGAAAACCGAGGCCTCCGGCCTCGGTTTTCAGCACCTCCCAAGGTACCTGGCGAATGTTAATGCATTGAAAAACCATGTTCAATCACTATTATTGCTTAAAAAGTGAAAACATTTGCTACATTTTGCGTTATTTCTTGTACTATTTTGTTTCGCCTTTTCACTGATGTCTCGCGAATGCAATTTCCATGGACTATGCTCGTACACATCTCATGACGGCAGCAATTCTGTGGCCCCGATACAAGGATATTGAAAGTTGCATAGCCATGCATTAAGAGCATGTGAATTGCCTTGTTAATACATGGCTTTTCGCCGTTTAATGCACAGCTGTTAATAACATGCGGCACTGCTTTTATGCAATAATATCCAGTGATTCTGTTAGTTGACAATAAAGGCCCTGATCAGACTACAGATGCACAGGCTGATCTGGGCCTTCACTGTCCGCATATACCAGAAGACAATTTTTTATGCATGGCACTGCTCATATAAACAGTGTTACTTCACAGCTGACCTTGACCTTTTATTATTGCAGTTAAATTTGGAAGATATTCCTACCAGTCTTGAGGGTCCTGTAACATTATCTGTGGTAGAGAAACTTCAACGTTTACAGTTGCTGAATGGCAAACTGCATCTCAGTCTCAAGCGATTGTATGCCTTACAAAGAGAGAGAACCAGACTTCAGCACAAGGTAAAAGTTTTCTTTTTACATTTCCATGTTTCAGTATTTTTTTTTTTTTCTTATTTCTGCTTGAAAACATATGTTGAGCGTACTCATTAGAATGGTCCCGGTGAGGAATTCAGATGAGTATCACAGTCTACTTTTTCATGAAAAAATAGAAAATGTAAATAATTTTTGGTTGAAAACCCGCTTAATTTGTCTTACAGGCCTTGTGCTTGCAATAATAATGTAGCCATATTTTATTTTATGGAGAGGACTGGATACACTTGGTTCATTTCTGTCATTGTTACAAGGGAGACAACTTTTATAACTTCCTATTTGCTTTCCTGCACACAAATTCCCCCTGCCCCCTCCACTCCCCGCAAACGGGGACAAACACTTTCCTTGTAGAATGGGCCCCTTTGCAGAAGGGAGGCAAAAACACTTTACTGAGTTACCTCCCATCACCTTGAAATTCTAGCCATTCTCCTTAAGCAGATTACTTTTCAATTCGATAGAAAAGTAACTGTAGGTCATTATTAATGCTGACCATTTTCAGTTGTCCGGATACACAGTAATGTTTCTAAGCAATACTGCATCTACTCTATAGCCAGTAAATCAACTACCTGTTTAGAAAGTAACAATCCTAAATTATGCATTTGTACCTATTTATTTATAATTTATTAGAATAGCATTAGATCTGCATACTTCTTGGTAAGAGGGATATGCAGATAAATATCTTTATCTTCATGAAGATTTTTTTTAATAGACAATTTACACATTCTCAAAAACCAAATAAGATAAAATGTTTGGATAGGAAAGTAATTTTTGGACAAAATGAATTTTAAAATATCTTAGAATTTTCATTTACAAAACAAAAATGTTAGTAAGATTACATCGCAATTCAAGTGATGTCCACCATTCGTTTACCTTTCCTCACCTATTTGACATAAGGTAATCTTGTCAGTTCTCATGAGAATGAATGATAATTGGTAGCAAGATATTATTTTTACTATTTTGTCGGAAAATGGATATTGGTAATAATTCATAAGCTTAAGGCACATACAAAATGATTTCTATTTTAATCTTATTTTTTTAAAGACATTTCCATTCATTTGAACATGATCATGTGACTCCATTGGCAAGAAAAAAGACAACCAATAAGTCAGTAGCTATATTGTTCATTCCCGCACATTTGAAAGAAAGCACTCTTCCACATTGCACCATTTGCACACACTCTATACTGCATAGGTCCAGATCAGTAACATCTATATTCTAAAAGAACTTGGATTAAATTCTGATGCTAAATTATTAAATGTGCTTACAGTAAATGTCCTAAAATTTTGAACACCAAAGTGTCTGACAAAATGACATATGCAAACAGTGCATACCCAGATCAGACTGCTCCTGAAGGAGCAGTCTGATCAGGGTCTACACTGTTTGCCATTCCACTATTTTAAGAAACAGCTGCATAAAAAGCAAAATTTAGGCCAAAATAGTATGGAATAAAATGTTTGAAATTTTAGGACACTTCCATACTGTTTTCCTAATATAATCCTTTAATGGACTTAATTTGTGTGCAGTAAAGGTTTGGCACATGCAGGCCACATTTACCGTAGCCCATTTATGCTAAGTGTCTCAAGAAAAGAGACATTGGCAAACAGTGTAAACCCAGAAAGTGGCATCTGATCTATGTCTACACTGTTTCTCTAAAACATGGTAATAACAAAAACTAACCTTTCTATTGGAAATGGTCCTGCCAAAAGAGTTATGGTAGAAGAGTCCACTCAGCATAAATGGGTTGATCTTAATATGTGTCTTTATTCTTTAGGTTCATGACTCTACTGTTGATGTAGCCCTCTCTCCAGACAGAAACCATCTGTCAGTGCTGGAAGTACATCTACTACGACATCCGGAGTATCTCAAAAAGGTTTGTGCAAGTCTTACTGTAGGATACCAACATCTTCCCGTATGTGAGAAATGAAAATATGGATAGCCAGCACATAAGACTTGTTATTACTATTTTGAAAGCATACAGCCAAGACCTATACTAAGTACATGTATAGGTCTTGGCTGTATGCTTTCAAAATACAGTGAATTTATGCATAACTCCAGATATTGCTCTTTTTTTTCAGCCCAAAAATATTGATATTTTTCTTATTTCTCCACAAAATCTATGATATGGATAATAATTATAAGCACCTCACCCAGCTAGCATTCTACTTAAATCTATATCGGGCCGTCAGCGGCCCATCAGCTACCCTGACGGGCCGATAACGGCCCGATATAGATTTACGTAGAATGCTGACTGGGTCAATTAGTACCGGTACCCATAACGTAATGTTTTCATGGAGAAATGAGGAATATTATGTGGCTACCATCTCATATCTTGAGCTATCTTTACTGTGTTGAACCAATAGATAGGATCCTAATTTGACAGCAGATGAGAGGGATCATCTGGTTGATCTGTATGTATGCAGTTCACATATATGATAAAATTCCTTAAGAAATTGGTGTGTAAAGTGTTTTTATGATACATGTGTTATGAGCACATCAGAGAATATGTTTTATTATATGTCTGTGTACCCTTAAAGTGCCAAGAAGAATTTGTAGTTGATGACATTCTAAAAATTTTATTATTTTTTTTGTTTTGTTTTCCAGAGAAGATAAGTCTTGACATTTCATATGAAATATCTGCTTCACAGAGGATTTACACATAATGTCAAGACTTTTTTCTCTGAAAAAAAAAAAAAAAAAAAAAAATTTGTTGTCTGCTGCAGATGTTATTGGTGCTTTAAGGGATAATTTTTAAGTTTCTGATTTTTAAAACCAGATCAGTTGGGAGTCCCAATTTGTCCAAACCCATATCATACCCTCCCAAACCAGGCTAGTTTACATTGAAGTCATACCATTCTTTTTAACTGCATCGAATAGTCAGTAAGGACAAATTAAAATGGACAAACAGATCAGTTTTGACAAAATAATAATATTTACTCTTAACGTGCAATTCAAAATTGTAGCAGACAATATTTTATTTTTTTTCTGAGAAAATAAGGCATACTGGTAGTAGACAATTCACATGAAATGTCAAGCTTTGTTGAATGTGGTGCTATCATTACCCAAGAGTGACCCTAGCCTTATCTGAGTGTGGAGGTAGCATGACCTGCCTGCCTCAGTGGTTTTAATAGGCGGGTCCGTCTAGTGATCAGAAGGTTGAAGGTTCGACCCCCATTGGGTCGTCAACATTCTTTCATGGAGATTGATCATGAAATATTTTCTTCGGTCAATCCCTTCCGCTGATTCAAGAAGGGCAGTTGTCAGTTTCTGGTGAAAGAATATGCACATTACTGGTAAACCACTTAAGCATGCCCAGTAAAAGTGTGGTTAGGTAAACTGACCATGCTCGACATGACCCTATTGGATTGACTGGCCAGTAAAACTTCAAAAAAGCTAGCATTACCTGAGTGTGGTGCTAATGTTACCTGAATGTTGTGCTGTCATTACCTAAGAGTGAGCCTAGCCTTACCTGAGTGTGGAACTAGCCTTATCTGAGTGTGGTGCTAGTGTTACCTGAGTGTGGTGCTATCATTACCCAAGAGTGACCCTAGCCTTTCTGAGTGTGGAGCTAGCCTTATCTGAGTGTGGTGCTAGCATTACCTGTGATGCTATCATTTCCCAAGAGTGAGCCTAGCCTTATCTGAGTGTGGAGCTAGCCTTATCTGAGTGTGGAGCTAGCCTTATCTGAGTGTGGTGCTAGCATTACCCGAGTGTGGTTCTATCATTACCCAAGAGTGAGCCTAGCCTTATCTGAGTGTGGAGCTAGCCTAATCTGAGTGTCATGCTAGTGTTACCTGAAAGTGGTGCTAGTGTTACCTGAATGTTGTGCTGTCATTATCCAAGAGCGAGCCTAGCCTTACCTGAGTGTGGAGCTAGCATTACCTGAGTGTGGTGCTAGTGTTACCTGAGTGTGGTGCTATCATTACCCAAGAGTGACCCTAGCCTTTAATATCTAAGTGTGGAACTAGCCTTATCTGAGTGTGGTGCTAGCATTACCTGAATGTGGTGCTAGTGTTACCCGAGTATGTTGCTAGGTTTCCTGAATGTGAGCCTAGCCTTTCCTAAGTGTGGTGGTGGTTATTACTGAGCGTAGTGTTTGCATTGCCTGAAGTTAGTACCAACATATTCTAAAGAAAGTGCTAGCATTGTTTATTCCCATATTCACAGTTGTTAAAGCTACTAGAGAAGGACAATGAGAGAATACAGAACATGATAGCATGGAAGGACCAGGAGGAAGTCTTCTGGAAATGGATGGTGAGTTACTAATGATAGCTCCAGATAATATGCTTTTTTTTTTCAGCCAAAATGTATTCATAATTTTCTTATTTCCCCACAGAAAAATATGTTGTGTTGGGCTGGATAGCCCAGTCTGACTACAGAACCAGTGGACCTAAGTTTGAATCCCATCTCGGTCACATAAAATATCAAGACTTGTTTTCTTTAAAAACCGTGTACAAGATTTATGAATGAAAACGCTGATGACGTTGCGGATGAATATAGACTATTTTTCGTCAGAACTAGTGTACATTGTCCCGGTAGCCCAGATTGACAGCAAAAACATTCTCTCGAGAATTAGACCAGATTGCAGAATAGCACTTACATCACCAGAAAGAGCTTGATTTTCCGCGTACTCTGCACTTTATTTGAAGGAATCCATTTGGTATGAATAGAGATATTCTAAAAATCCTACCTTATGCTGAGCTAAAAATAGTAACAAACTCTATGTACCTAGTCATTTGGTCACGTGGGTTCCCCACACTGTGTAGAAAACTGATTTTACCAGGACGAATGCATTCTGGTAATCCAGATCACCTGAGCACTTGCGAATTCAAGCATTTGCTTCTGGTCTATAAATAGACTGGCTTTCCCAATTAGGTTCATTGTGCAGCTACATTGTATTCAGCTATCTGAGACCCTGTTTTCTCGATGTAGCATACAAATTATTATTTTAACCCTTAAAATGCCAAGCAAAAATGTTTTTTTTTTTAATTTATCAAAGACGATTCACATAAAATATCAAGACTTGTTTTCTTTGAAAAAAAAATCAAACTGCCATCTGCTGCAGTTGTGCTTGGCATTTTAAGAGTTAACAGCTTCTGTCAAGTGATATACTCGGGTAGTAATCTCGTCACTCATGGCCAATTGTTATGCGAAGAAATAAGTGATGCGAATATCCAGATATGAGTAGCGTGAGCTAAAAAGTTGGCTATTTCAGGAGGGCCAAATGACGTATGCCAAATGAAGATGTCTGTCTAATTCAAGTCATTACACAAGATGCAGATATGGCTGAAAACATTAATTTTAATGGGTAAATCGTCCAAAATGGCATCAACCAGAGCGATTGTCACCAGAATGAAACAAATTCCAGGAACCGTAGCTATATTTTGATGTAAATTTTGATGCTGGGTTGTATGGAATTAAATTCCGCGCAGTATAGCATTCTCCAATTTTTAAAATAATGCCCTCCTAGACGACAAAAGCCCCAGATTGTCGACATCCACCTGAAATAGCCGCAACCACCTGAAATAGCCGCCTTTTTAGCTCGCGCTACTCATGTCCGGATATTTGCATCACTTATTTCTTTGCATAATAACTGGCCATGACTGACGAGATTACTGCCTGTGATATAAAGACGGCAATCCTGAATGGTGAGTTATTGATAAATTATGCCAATATAATCTGTTTCATTGCTGAAAGTTTTATAGCTACAATTAAATAATAAAATGCTGAGCTATGGTATTCATTCTTATCTCATGTAGCTGTATGCTTTAGGCCTGTTCCAGGATCTGCTGTTCTAATTGTAAAAAGGGAGAATCCGATACACTTGTGTTTACACAAATATAACCAAATGAAAATCTTTTCACCTCATATAGTATCAAAGAACATTCTAGAGAAAGAATTTGCTAGAGGCATCACTCATTTTCTAGTTTTAATCAAACATTTTCTTGTGCTAAAACAAGTTTGAGCTAAAAAAAATAAAAAAAACAACAAAAAAACCAAGTATTGACTTTTGAAAAATATAAATATATAGAATCTTAGATTGATAAACTTGATAAAACTAGCAAAAAGCAATCACATCATTTGAGTCATTTTGACCGTCATACTCTCATAGCTGCGTCTTCGCAGGAGCTGTAAAATTTGGCCAAAAATCATTGTTGGACATTGCTGCTCACTATGAATTGACTTCTATCCATAAGTCGTGCTAAAACATGAAATAAAAAATATTCTGGTTGAGTTTTTGGATGATAAGGAAATACTTGATTCCTCTACTTTGTCTCTTGTTCTTGTTACACAGACAGGTTTACAAATCTGAGAGCTTGGAATTTAGAAGCTAATTGAGTTAGAAAAATCCCAATTTAAATTACTGTATTCTTTAAGCCTGATTTAAACTGCCTGCAACCAGATGCAACATTTGCCTTACACCATCCAACGTTCACAAACAATCCCCAAATCAGCACTCAGAGTGCTTTGATTTTTAAATTTTGGTAATTATTTTTTCACAAAACTAGTAAAATAAATAGTAAAAATATTGGCTTTAGGGAATGAGTACATTTCCAACAGAGGCAACTCAATCAATATTGTTTTGCCTCCCTTAAGAAAAGGGGTCTGCTCTGAAAGGACAGAAAAGTAGACCATTTTTCAGAAGTGACTGGGATGCAGGAAAGCAAAGAGGAAGTCACATAAGTTGTCCTCTTCACAAATAGTGATAGAAAATGTACCCAAGTGTATCCTATCCCCATTACTTTTACCACTCTCTGGGCAAAATCAGGAGACGACAAATTGATGATATCTTCCTTATTTTTCCCAGAAAACAGAATTTGACATTTCATGCAAATTGTCTCCAATGGATGGAGACAATTTGCATGAAATGTCAAATCCTGTTTCCTGGGAAAAATAAAAAAAAATATTTTGAACTGTCGTCTACTGAAAATTTTACCCAGAGTGCTAATTGTTAAGCTAACAGTCTTTGAACAACTGGACCCTGGATTGTATTATCATCTTTCATTAGGAGAGTGTTTTAGACCTGAAGTTGAAGGAGGGGTCATCTGAGATGGAAGAACCTATGGTACACCAAAACATCACTCCCGAAACTTTGGAAAATATGGTAGAGGCACGCAGACAACTTGAGGAAGCCATATTGAAATATGAGCCAGTCATTGAAAAGCTTGAAGAACTCTGGGAAACAAAGGTAGATATACGTAGCACCACTAGCGAGATACTGTTAGATTCATTAACATTTGAGTCACAACATTAGAAAACATACCTTCTGACCTGTGCTTGCAATGAAGACTCAAATCAGCCTGCACTTCTGTGCAGTCTTTTCAGTCTTTGTTGTCTACATGAAGAAACTTTGCATCCTCAGCTGATTTGATTCTTCGACACACGTCAGAAGCTGCAACACAGTCTTATCAGTCTTCATTGTCTACATGAAGAAACTTGGGACCCTTTGCTATAAAAAATGTGCCCAGTGTAGAGTCTGATCAGACTGTGAATGCATATGCTAATCTGAATCTTCATGATGCACATGTCAGAAGCTTGCACTCAATCTTATCGTTCTTCGTTGTGGGCATGAAGAAACTTTGCATCCTTGGTTATCAAAAATGTGCCCAGTAAAGATTCTGATCAGACTGTATGAATGCACAGACTTATCTTAATTTTCACTGGGCACATATTACTGAAGGTATGTTTTCTGATGTTACGGCTGATTTGGAAACACAGCATTGCTTAGAACCTACAGAATACTGTAATATGAACTGTAATAGCACAGCTCTACATACAGCACTTCCTTCAACCAAAAAGTACAGTTGAACATCTATGAGGGGGTGGTCGGGTGGTGCGAAGGTGCTGTGTATCTTACATCACTGGGGCGTCCAACTGATATTGGCTTACAGTTGGGCAAGGCCTGCTATCCTTGTAGTGGGTAAGGGTAGAGGGGGAATGTTTTTATTTCTTCTGTTTCTTCACTTTCATTCCTGTTCCTCTTTCTTCCCTGTCCCTCTCTTTCATCTCCTCTACTCTCTCTTCTATCTCTTTTCTCCCTTTCTCTGGGAGACGACACAAAATGACCCTCAAGGGTTGACATGTCGTTAAACCCCAACACAATCAATGAACATCTAAGAATGATTAGCTTGAAACACCACCTATCTCCCTATAACAGCCACTTTTCTGATTGCCAAATACAGTCGACTCTCATTCTCTGAAGTCCAAGGGACTCGCTGAAATACTTCGAGATATCCGTACCTCGACATATCATATTTACAGAATTTGGGAAAAAATAACTTGAATGACCACATTTCACAAATGAATATGTAATTTGGCTCCTGAAGTTAGAGATATATTGAAAATATTGTGGAAAAGAGGAGAAATTGCTCCTTAGGAGCAATTTCTCCTCTTTTCCCACAATACTTTATTACCTGTGATTAGATCTTCATGTTTAAACAGGGACCAGATTTTCACTTCCAGATAAGTGGTTATTCAAGATAAGTGGAGATAACCAGAGTCGACTGTATATTGTTTTTCTGTATATTTCACCTCTGCACAACAGAGACCTCCCTATATCAGCTAGTTTGAGCATTTCCAAGGGTGGCTGTTGTAGAGAGGTGGCACAGTTTTGATATTTTACTTATCTACAAGTAAACATACGATGTAGGGATTCATCAGAAGTATCTAGGCGAGTTCCCACAATATGTTTTTGCAGCAAACAAGAAAAGTATTTATTGGGCTAGTCCTCCTTTCTCGAGTAATAGAATGGGTTCCAGATGATTGTGATTAATTGAAGGGCTAAATTTTTATTGTACTGTTCATTGTCTTAAACAGAGTTGATACACTTTCAAGGGAACAAACTGTCAAAGGAGCAAACTGTCAAAATTGTTTTGCCTCCATTCTGATTGTGTTGAGGTTTTATGGGGCAGTGGTCGGGTGTGGCGAAGGTGTCGTGTATCTTACATCACCGGAGCGTCGAACTGATTTTGGCTTACAGTTGGGCAAGGCCTGCTATCCTTTTAGCAGGTAAAGGTAGAGGGGGAATGTTTTTATGTCTTCTGTTTCTTCACTTTCATTCCTGTTCTTCTTTCTTCCCTGTCCCTCTCTTTCATCTCCTCTGCTATGTCTTTTCTCCCTCTCTCTTAGAGATAACACGAAATGACCCACAAGGGATGACGTGTCATTAAACCCCAACACAATCAATGAGGTTTTATGGCCCAGTTAACCCATTGGGATCATGTTGTGCACGGTCAGTTTACCTAATCACGCTTTTACTGGGCAGGCTTAGTCCATTAAACTTTTAACCGCTATTTTGCCCATTCTTTTGCCAGAAACTAATGTGCCCATCTTGAATCAGTGGAAGGGAGAGAATAACCTTAGAAAATATTTCATGATCAATCTCCACAAAAGAATGTTGCTGACCCAGTAGGGGTCAAACCCACAACCTCCTGATCACCAGTGGACGAGGATCCAACTGAGCCTTCGAGGCCAGCCTCGAAAAGGGTCTACTCTAAAAGGAAAGAATTTGCTCCCAAAGATTGCAAGTTCTTTGAGTAGACCCCTTTTCAGAAGGGGGTTGGTGTGCAGGAAAGCACACAGGAAGTTGGTGTCCCGAAAGTTGCCTCCCTTGTAAAAAATCATGTTAACTGTACCAGTTGTATTCAGTCTCCTTAAAAATTAGTAATACATGTACTTTATAAAAGCTCATTTTGATATGAGTAGCAATGTCAGAAACTGTACTTTGGGACATGTGCATTTAGCAATGATTCAGATCCGCCTGCATATTTCAGGGATGGGGAACTTCAGGATTAATCCTGATTTCAGGATTTAGAACTTTCATTTTTTGCATGACAGTTCACTTCTACACTTGTTCACAAGACCATCGTATTGTGTCAAAAATAGTTATATGGGTTAATTTATGCCTGAAATAACTTTAAAGCTAATAATTAAACTAATTCTTAATTGCATAACTCCAGATAAGAGGGAGTATCCACATAATAATTTTCTTATTTCTCAGTTAAAACATATGTTGTGGTTACTCATTAGAAGGGCCTCCCTGAGGCACTTCTAATGAGTACCCACAACATGTGTTTTTATTGAGAAATAAGAAAAATATTAGTAGTTTTTGGAATGTATTTTTAGATTTCAGGATTGATTATTAGCCAATATTCACACTTCTGATATTTGTGCAGTCTGATCAAAATCTTCACTGGATGCATTTTGGATCACCAAGGATGCAAAGTTTCTTCTTTAAAACAACAAAAACTGATCAGACTGCATTGATGCACAGGCTGATTTGAGTATTCACATGTCAGAAGGTTTGTATTCTCATATTACAGCTCATATGATTTCTGTGTTTGTTACAGAAGTACAGTGTAAGTGATACCGAGCTTGACAATCTACTATCATTGATAAACATGGACATTGCTGTACATAAAGCAATCATCGCTGCTGACAAATCCAATGCAATCATGGAGAAAAGCTTCAAAGAACCGAGATTTGTGTATGTTAAAAAGACATCTAACAAAAAGTCGGGTAACGTAACTTTACCGGGAACAGAGGGTGTTAACGAAATGCCAAACATAAAAACTGAAATAGAAGTGTTAGAATCCAATTTAAAAAGACTGGAATATGAAGCTGAAAGAAAAGAAGATTATTATCGGAAAGAATTGGACAGTTTAGCAGCCACAGTCCCAGGAGCGGTTTGCATACAGCCAACATCATTACGCTGAGAAACACTCTTTACATAATTCCTGATAAGGCACAGACAAGTATTTCAACTAAAAAAAATACTTATATTTTTCTTATTTCTCCTCGAAAACATACATTGTGGGTACTCATTAGAAGTGCCTCTCAGAGGCACTTCTAATGAGTACCCACAATGTAGGTTTTTGTGGCAAAATAAGAAAAATATTTATGTGAATACTTGTACCTTGAGCTAGGACTCCACTCACAAACCTAGACACTTGACAAACCTTGAAAGTTAACAAAGTAATGAGACGCAAAGTGAGAATATATACCTTATGATATGCACCAAGTAAAGACTCAGGTTGGCCTGCAAATCCTATCTGATCAGATTCTTCGCCGTATATCTGAACATCCTTGGCTGTCCACAGAGTGTCAGGTGAAGAATTTGATCAGACTGCAGATATGCAGATGCATCTGAATCTTTGTTAGACACATATCTTAACTCTGCCATGCTGAATAACTTAAGATGTCACACCCACTTATAATTGTCAGCCAATCAGATTGCTTGATCCAAATTGTTGATAAGAATTCACATACTGAATGATAAACAGTGCAGATCCAGATCAGTCGGCTTCTGAAGAAGCCAACTGATCTGAATCTACACTGTTTGCAAAGGTGGGGCATATCCTGGTTCAGTAGGACCAGGGTTAAGATATATTTTCACACATTGTGGCTTGTATGACAGTTGTCTGACTTTACCAAAACAGGAAACAGATCACCAGTTTTGTAGAGGGAAGCAATTTGATTGCCACATTTCACAAAATTAGTTACTTTTATTCTCTACATTGGTGAAGGTAAATAAAATCATGGTTCGTACTGTCCAAAATTTTTTGGGATGTATACTGTCAGGTTCAGATATTAGTCATATGGTTCATAGCTCCGGATAAGTTGCTTTTTTTTTTTTTTTTATTCAATCAGAAAGTGCTAAAAAAAAATTTTATTTTGCAACAAAACATGTGGGTACTCATAAGAAGTTGCTCACTCAAGTATTTCTAATCAGTATCCACATCATGGGAGCAGCAAAATCAGAAAATGTCCCTTCGAACATGTGCACCCAGTGAAGAATCGGATCAGCCTGTGCATTTGCACAGTCTGATCAAAATCTTCACTGGAAGCATTTTTGATAGCCAAGGATGCAGTTTCTTCATGCGAACAATGAGGATAGACCAGACTGCACAGATGCACAGGCAAATGTGAGTTTTCATTGGGTGCACATGTCAGAAGGTACATTTTCTCACCTTGAGTCTCATATGTTGTGTGTTCTCATCATAAATTACTCATTAAGGGTTTCTAGGGAGTATCCGTGCCATATTTTATTGTGAAGAAATGTAAATATATGGGTACCTTTTCATCTAGATCCGTGGTAGTTTCAACTAGGTAGGATACATAACCTAAGATTTCAGATACGGTAAATGTCCTAAAATTTCATGTTCCAAAGTTTCTGATAAAATGTCATATGCAAACAGTGTAGACCCAGATCTGACTGCTTCTTCAGTGCAAACAGTGTAGACCCAGATCAGACTGCTCCTGCAGTCTGATCAGGGTCTACACTGTTTGCCATTCAACAAAGTTTTTTTTAAGAAACAACTGCATAAGTCAGAATCTAGGCCAGTAAAGAATGGAATAAAGTATTCAGAATTTTAGGACATTTACCATACTCTGATATTGGGAGATCTAAAACTAATTTCTCAAATTACCCTAAATATCTGAACAGTGGTTATCTTTCTCAGGGCAAATTTCTAAAATATCTGGTGTCATATAATATTTTGACCCTCCTAAAAATTGTACTGATTATTAGAGTATCAAAACAAAGAGCAGTTCAAAAAGAAAAATGGAAATGCATTTTCACACTTCCTTCTTTTATTCTCTCTCTGCTAAAATGTCATTTAGTTGAATATTTTTTTGAAATTTTTTTTATTACCCAGATTCAGTAGTAAGATTAACACTTTGGTTCAGATCTATAATTCATTTATGTACACAGGAACCTGTTTATAACATGGTTATTTATAACACAGTTTGGGGATATATCAGTGTTTAAAGATGGGTCCCAAAAATTTTGTGTCCAAACAAAAGTGCATAGATTGTATAGAAAATGACCATGAAGTCATTTATCATAGGTAATATTTCCAAGATTTTGCTATTTGTTTTGGTGTATTTTGTTTGATGCCTTTGTAGATATATGAGGAACTACACCTACCCACCCAAAAAAGGATGCCTTAATCCTTAAAGCGCCAATCACAACTGCAGCAAATGATACTTTTAGTGTTTTTTTTGTTTGTTTTTTTTTTTTTTTTTTCATAGACAATAAATATTGACATTTCATCTGAATTGTAATTCCCACAAAAAATGTCAAGACTTATTTTCCCTAAAAAATGAAAAACAATTTAGAATGGTGTTTACTACAAATTTTGCTTGGCACTGAAAGAATTAAAAGATTTGCAAACATTCAAAAAATAGACCAAACAGGCATAAGGCACTTGAGTGGAATGAACATCCCTCTAAGGGAAATAACTCAAACATGGATACTCATTATGGAGTAATAAAGAAAAAAATTACCCCAGTATTTGAGATGTGCCAAACAGAAAGGAAGCTGAACCTGCATATATAATAGCACAAACTCTGATCAGCTTGCATATTAGTGCAGTCATATCTAGGCCTTCATTTATTGTCAGAGATGCTCTAGTATCCAGTGAAAGCAACATTTTAGTATCCAGTGTCCACATGCAAACAAGAGATCCAGATCACTTTTTATATACGCATTAAATACTCCTTTGTGTGACATAGCTTTTCATTTTGTGTGCACTTTAATTTTCAGATTTAACTCTTTCAACCCTGCAGATCAGTACTTTTACCTTTTGCAAACAGTGCAGATCCAGATGAGACGGCTCGTTATGAGCCGTCTCATCTGGATCTGCATTGTCTGCCATTATGTTACTGATTTTTGACGGAAATCCCTTTTTGCAATAATGGATGTTACCAACTTCAGAACTGAAAGAGTCCATTTCATAAACTCAGGAGTGGAAGGTGTTCAGTTTATATAGTTTACACATTTCACATCAAATTACTATGCAATTGTGCCTTTGCACGAGTTTACATCTATTACAGTTCTTTTGTTACATTGCTTCATTTACAGAATCAAATTTGAGATTATTTTGCAGCATTAACTTAACTTCATTTAACAGTGTATTTGTACTTTTCCATGAATTCAAGTTCACCCTTTAACCCCTGTGTTTCTGAATAGACGCTTCCATCTTTAATTTTAGACAAAGTCGTTGCTGGAGATGGGGTGTCATTCAAAAATCCAAAACCAGATGGCAAACATCTGGATCTACAAGTTTTGCAAAGATATTTTTTTTTTTTGGTCTGCAGGGTTGAAAGCATTAAATTATACATGTTGTTTGAAGCATTGCTTATTTTATATTATTTTATGATTAGTTTACATCGTATTACAGTATGTTTGCACCATTGCGTGAGTGGAATCACAGTGCATTTGCAACATTACATAGTTTACACCAATACATTGTGTATGTTTACAACATTAATTTACATTTGATTAAAGTGAATTGATACCATGAGTTACTTACAGTGCTTTTGTACATTACTTAGCTGATACCATCACTTTGTGTGCATTTGCAACAATAAATGGGCTGCATCATAAGAGAATGTGTCTTTCGGTATATGCAGACAGTGAAGGCCCAGATCAACCTGCACATTCGTGCAGGCTGATCAGGGCCTTCACTGTCTGCTAACAGACTCATATGATACTACAGAATGTGTGAATGAAGAGCAAAGGCCAGGATACAATTTTGCGCATGCACAGAATGATCTAAATCTGCGCATTTTGCACATGTTCAAAGGCACTGTTTCGCTGGATGTGTTCCAAATCACAGTGTTACTGCACCAGGAGTTAAATTAGTTGCAAGGTGACTTTTGTTTCAACTATCATTTACAACATTTGTTTACATTAAGTTACAGTACATTTGCACCATTACACAAGTTAAATTAAAGGGGAACACAGCCTTAAAGAGTAATGTGCTTTAAGGTAAAGAACTTTACAAATAATGAATTTTGATACAAATTGGATCAAAATCGGTAGAGAATTAAGAAAGTTATGGACAATTGAATATTTTAACATTTGTGGAATGGGAGCCGCCATTTTTAATATTTAATGAGGTTTCAAAAAAAAAAAAAAAAAATCATTAGGAAGTGCCTTATTTAGGCACATCTGATGAGTACTGACAATGTTTTAATGGAAAAATAAGAAAAATGTTAGTACTTGTCATCTGAAAAAAGCACATTATCTGAAGCTATGTCAAAATCCAGGATAGGTGTGGTAAGGAGTTAAGGGGTCTGAAAAGTTAGGGTAATCTTAGGAATGTATGTAAGCTAAGGCATAGGAGACAATTTGCATGAAATGTCAAACCTTATTTTTTTAAAAAAAACATTTCAAAATTCCTATGTAATTCTTCCCAACATGCTGAGCATTTTAAAAGTTCTGATATTGTGTGGGAGTAGGTGATAGGGATAGGAATTCAGGTTCCTGTTTTTCTTCTCCCAATAAGTTTATCACAGAGCTAACTGGGTATTTTCGAACTTCAGTGCATATGTACATGTGTCATCGGAGCAGAGCTCTATCTTCAGTGTTCACACATTGCTGTATATACATTCTTCAGACAAGAGGGGTACGGTGAGGAGTTAGATGTCTAAATAGTTAGGATAATCACAGGAATGTGTGTAAGCTAGCACATGGCAATACATACATAATAACCCTATCCTACAGAGGGCCGATCCAGTCTTCAGTCTCGTAAATCCAGACCCATCCCAATTTATAGATTTTAATCTTTACCAGGGCGAATTTGGCAGCTGACAAATTGATAGGTTTTTATATATATTTTCCAGAAAATGAGGTTTGACATTTCATGCAAATTGCCTCTGAAGGAGACCATTTTTGTCAAACCTTACTTTCTGGAAAAAAAAATAAGAAAAATACAAAAAGTATTTTAAAATGTCATCTGAAAATTTTCCCAGCATGCTAAGCATTAAGTTCTAATATTGTGCAGGGGTGGGTGATTAGAAATAGGTATGATGGTTCTCTCCCAATAAATTTATCACTCAGCAAGCCGGGTATTTTGAACTTCAGTGCGTATGGCCGTTTGTACATGTGTCATCCGTGCCAGCCTCTATCTTCAGTGTTCACATATTGCCGTATGTACCTGCTCCAGACAAGAGGGTTTCAGATAAATGTATTTGAGCCTTGACATGGGTAAAAGGAGTCATAGGGTCATAAGCAGACAATGAAGACAGGATCAAAGTGTATCCAGGCTGATCAGGGCATTCACTGTTGGCTTACCGAATCAGTAGATAATAAAGAATGTACAAATGTTTAACCCTTAAAACGCCAAGAAAACCTGCATTTGAAAATGTCATCTGTTTATGTCGTCTGCTGAATATTCTTGCAAACTTTTCAAACCTATTTTTGCATACAGGCAAACAGTGTGGACCCTGATCAGACTGCTCCTAGAGGAGCAGTCTGATCTGGGTCTACACTGTTTGCAAAAATGACTTTTATAATCACAAGCAGATGACAAAGCAGACGACAATTGTTGTGATTGGCACTTTAAGGGTTAAGAAAGGCCCTGAGCTGGTGTTGCAGCTTAGCTGGCTGATCTGGATCTTTACTGTTAGCATATACCCTGAAGAGCCCTTTTCTCCTGGCTTGGCTCATTATTATTTTGCTAACCATGCTTTGGCATCCCATTAGAACCTTCACATCAAACAGAATCTCACAAAACATTTTATGGGAAAATTAAAAAAAAATAAAACATCAGTACTTTTCATTAAACTCTTTGTTTTTATATTTATGACTGCAGAAATGGTGTGTATTTTATCATATATGTTTACATCATGCCCAGCAGGGAATACCACATTCTTATGGTATTTATTGTTATTGTTGGTAGTGTTTGAAATTTCATTTATCATATCACTTAGCTCCAGATAAGAGTGTATCAGGTAAATATTTTCCTTATTTCTCCATGAAAAATGTTGTGGGTACTCATTAGAAGTACAACGGTGAGGCACTTCTAATGAGTACCCACAACATATGTTTCTGTGGAGAAATAAGGAAAATATCAGTACTTTATGATTGAAAAAAACACATTTGGAGCTATGATATTATTTTCATTCCAAGTTGTGATATTGTTTTAAGTTGTGTGGTATGATTAAAACTGCATTTGTCTTTATGTCTAGTTGTCTCTAGGTAAAATCAGCAGAAGACATGTTGTTATTTTTTAGCTCACCTGAGCTCTGCTCAGGATGAGCTATTGTGATAACTTTTCGTCTGTTGTCCGTCCGTCCGTGCATCCGTCCGTTAACATTTTCAAACGACTTCTCTGAAGCCGCTGAGCCAATTTTGCTTAAATTTCATATGGAGCCTCCTTAGGGTGGGGGAATGAAAAATTGCTAAAATGGTCGCGGTCCGTTGACCAAAATGGCCGCCACGCCCATATATGGTAAAAACCTTTAAAAATCTTCTCCAGAACCGAGAATGCCTTGGGGCTAAACCTTTGCAGGAATCATCGGGGACGGGAGGTCTACCAAAATTGCTAAAAGAATTGTCGTACGTTGACATTTGACCTTTTTACGGCAAGGTCAAGTTTGCTTCTCTATGCATTTGTATGGGAAAAACCTTTAAAAATCTTCTTCTCCAAAACCGAGCATGCCTTATGGCTGAATCTTTGCATATATCATCAGGAACGGGAGGGCTACCAAAAATGCTAAAATAATGGTCGTACATTGACATTTGATCTTTTTACGGTAAGGTCAGTTTTGCTTCCTTGTGCATTTGTGTGGGAAAAATGTTCAGAATTTCAAACAACTTCTCCTCTGGAGCCTCTGGGCCAATTTTGCTCAAATTTCATATGGAGCCTCCTTAGGTAGGGGAACAAAAGATTGCTAAAATGGTCACGTTTCGTTGACCAAGATGGCCACCATGCCCATATATGGTAAAAACCTTTAAAATTCTTCTTCTCTAGAACAGAGGATGCTTTGGGGCTGAATCTTTGCATAAATCATCGGGGACAGGGGGGTCTACCAAAGTTGCTAAAATAATGGTCATACATTGACATTTGACCTTTTTACAGCAAGGTCAAGTTTGCTTCCTTATGCATTTGTATGGGAAACAACATTTAAAATTCTTATTCTCCAAAACCGAGGATGGCTTGTGGCTGAATCTTTGCATATATCTTCTGGAACGGGCGGTCTACCAAAGTTGCTAAAATAATTGTCATACATTGACATTTAACCATTTTACGGCGAGGTCAAGTTTGCTTCTGTATGCATTTGTATGGGCCCCATACATTTGTATGGAAAAAATATTGATAATTTCAAATGGCTTTTCCTCTGAAGCTTTCAGGCCAGTGTTGCTCAAATTTCATGCGGAGCCTCCTCGGGCAGGAGAATGAAAGATTGCTAAAATGGGTATGGTCCATTGATCAAAATGGCTGCCATGCCCATATATGGTAAAAACCTTTAAAAATCTTCTTCTCCATAACCAAATAAGCCCTGGGTCCTAATCTTTGCACAAATTAAGGGGGACAGGAGATCTACCAAAATTGCTAAAATGATAGTTCTATGTTGACATTTGACCTTTTTACCTCCAACATCAAATTCGCTTCCCCACTTGTATGGGCCATATACATTTATATTGAAAGTATCGAAGTGCCTTGTAGATCAACAGTAGTTAAAATTGTTCTGATTGGAAATCTAAGATGGCCATCATCTGGTTTTTATTTATAATATTTCCCTGCCACTGCTGTTTACATGTATAAAATCATGATTCTTCAGAAACCACTTAGCCAATTTCCACCAAATTTCATATTGATCCTTCTGTTGAAATGTGATTGATAGTTTATTCAAATGGTCATGCTCCATTGACTGTCAGGCCCATATATCTTCTTCAAAACTAAGAACTGCTCAAATGATGATATTTTCATTAGTTGCGATGATAGGATTGGAAAAATGTTGCATAACATCTGCATGTCTGCAGTGGCTATGTCACTCAAGTGAGCGAACCGTGGCCCGTGGGCCTCTTGTTTGTTTGTTTTTTCTTCAGTCAGAAAGTGCTCGTAGATCAAAAATAGCTAAAATCGTGCCGATCGTAAATCCAAGCTGGCTGCCATTTAGAGTTTGTTCAAATGATCACGCTCATTTATAGTTAGACCATGATGTGGAGCAGTGCGTGTTATTTCAAGGTTACAGTCCACCAAATAACAGAGTTATGCCCCTTTGAAAATTTCTGTACACTTTTAGTTTCCTGCTAACTTCTCCTACAATTATCATCCGATCAAGTTGAAACTTGATTTATAGTTAAACCATGATGTGGAGCAGCACATATTATTTCGAGGTTACAGTCCACCAAATATTAGCAGAGTTATACCCCTTTGAAAATTTCTGTAAATTTTTCGTTTCTGGCCAACTCCTACAGTTTACATCCGATCAAGCTGAAACTTCGTAAATAGTTACACGATGATGTGGAGCAGCGCATATTATTTCGAGGTTACTGTACACATGCCCTTTTGAAAATTTCCGTAATCTTTTTGCAGCATATTGTTTAGAACTAATAGTGTGCAAATTTTATTTTATAATAGGTATATTTTTACCTCACCTGAGCAAAGCTCAGGGTGAGCTATTGTGATCACCCTCTGTCCATCGTCAGTCATCCATCATTAACAATCAGTTTGTTAACATTCTAGAGGTCACAGTTTTTACCCAATCTTGATGAAACTTGCTCAGAATGTTTGCCCCTATGAAATAGGGGTCAAGTTCGAAACTGAGTTACTTGGGGTCAAAAACTAGGTCACCAAGTCAAAGCAAAGGAAAATATTGTTAACACTCTAGAGGTCACCAGGCCAAATCAAAGGAAACCTTGTTAACACTCCAGAGGTCACATGTTTGAAGCAGTCTTCATGAATCTGGCTCAAAATGTTTATCGATGATTTCCAGGTCAAGTTCGAAACTGGGTCACTTGGGGTCAAAAACTAGGTCACCGGGCCAAATCAGCAGAAAACCTTGTTAACACACTAATGGTCACATTTTTGAAGCAGTCATCATGATTCTTGCTCAAAATGTTTGTCTTGATGATTTTTAGGTCAAATTCAAAACTGGGTCACTTGGGGTCAAAAGCTAGGTCACTGGGCCAAATCAGTGGGAAAACCTTGTTAACACTCTAACAATCACATTTTTGAAGCAATCATCATGAATCTTGCTCAAAATGTTTGTCTTGATGATTTCTAGGTCAAGTTTGAAACTGGGTCATTTGGGGTCAAAAACTAGGTCATCAGGCCAACTCAAAGGAAAATTTTTTTTAAATAATCATCATAAATACATGTATTGCTCAAAGTGCTCATCTTGATGATTTCTAGGTCTAGTTTAAAAACTGAGTCACTTGATGTCAGAAACTAGGTCACCAGGCCAAATTAAAGGAAAACCTTGTTGACCCTCTAAAGGTCAACATTTTTGAAGTGATCATCATGAATCTTGTTCAAAATGTTTGTCTTGATGATTTCTAGGTGAAGTTTGGAACTGGGTCACTTATGACCTATATTTCATGGTCTAGTGACTTTCTTAAGTTTTTCCGTTTAGGTCAGTTTCTCAGTTATTATTGGTCCAACAGAGTGATATTTGGCACTTGTGAAGAATTTGTGTTTAGGTCAGTTTCTCAGTAACTATTGCTCCTACAGCCAGTGATACATAGTACATGCAAACATCTTAGCATGGCCTCCTGAGTGCATTCATCCATATTTGACCTTGACCTCTATTTTACAGTCCATTAGACATGCTACATTGTCTTCTTAATATAATCATTTTGAATTTTAATCAGAATGTTTGCCTTGATCAGACCTAGGTCAGGTTCTCAAAGCGCTATGATACTCAGGTGAGTGTTACAGGGCCATTATAGCCCTCTTGTTTGTATGGCTGTATGGGCAAGTTATTTATTTTTTTTTTTGTCCCCCGCCTCTTCGAAGAAAAGCGGAGGGACACTGTTTTCGGCTTTCCATGGCGCGTGGTGCGTGGTTCCAAATTTTTAGTAGGTACCTTGTCCCCATAACTCCTCCCACAGTTTTTGTCCGATCCTTTTGAAACTTAATAGGGGCTTTTAAGATGGTCTGAAGATATGCATGTGGTTTTTTCAGAATCCTGAAATTATTTTTTTATCACTTTTTACACATTTTGAACTTAGACATTTCTTGAGTTCTAATATTACAGGTCTATAGGGAGTAGGTACCTTGTCCCCTTAACTCCTCCCATAGTTTTTGGCCGATCCTTTTGAAACTTTACATGGGCTTTGAGGATGGCCTGAAGATATGCATGTGTTTTTTTTCAGAATCCGTAAGTAGTTTTTTATCACTTTTTCCACATTTTTAACTAAGACATTTTTTTAGTTCTAATACTACAGAAGCATAAAGGGAGTAGGTATCTTGTCCCCGTAACTCCTACCACAGTTTTAAGCCGATCCTTTTGAAACTTTACAGGTGCTTTAAGGATGGTCTGAAGATATGCATGTGTTTTTTTCAGAATCCTGAAATTATTTTTTTATCATTTTTTACACATTTTGAACTTAGACATTTTTTGAGTTCTAATATTACTGAAGTCTATAGGGAGTGGGTACCTTGTCCCCTTAACTCCTCCCACAATTTTTGGCCGATCCTTTTGAAACTTAACATCGGCTTTAAGGATGGCCTGAAGATATGCATGTGGATTTTTCTGAATCCTGAAATAATTTTTTATCACTTTTTCCGCATTTTTTACTTAGACATTTTTTGAGTTCTAATATTACAGAAGTGCATAGGGAGTAGGTACCTTGTTCCCTTAACCCCACAGTTTTTGGCCGATCCTTTTGAAACTTTACATGGGCTTTTAGGATGGCCTGAAAATATGCATGTGGTTTCTTTCAGAATCCTGAAATTATATTTTATCATTTTTACCGCATTTTTAACTTAGACATTTTTTGAGTTCTAATACTACAGAAGCGTATAGGGAGTAGGTACCTTGTCCCCGTAACTCCTACCAGTTTTAAGCCAATCCTTTTGAAACTTTACAGGTGCTTTAAGGATGGTCTGAAGATATGCATGTGGTTTTTTCAGAATCCTGAAATTATTTTTTATCATTTTTTACACATTTTGAACTTAGACATTTTTTGAGTTCTAATATTACAGAAGTCTATAGGGAGTACGTACCTTGTCCCCTTAACTCCTCCAACAGTTTTTGGCCGATCCTTTTGAAACTTTACATCGGCTTTAAGGATGGCCTGAAGATATGCATGTGGTTTTTTCAGAATCCTGAAATAATTTTTTATTACTTTTTCCGCATTTTTAACTTAGACATTTTTTGAGTTCTAATATTACAGAAGTGTATAAGGAGTAGGTACCTTGTCCCCTTAACTCCTCCCACAGTTTTTGGCCGATCCTTTTGAAACTTTACATGGGCTTTTAGGATGGCCTGAAGATATGCATGTGTTTTTTTCAGAATCCTGAAGTAATTTTTTATCACTTTTTCCGCATTTTTAACTTAGACATTTTTTGAGTTCTAATACTACAGAAGCGTATAGGGAGTAGGTACCTTGTCCCCGTAACTCCTCCCACAGTTTTCGGCCAATCCCTTTGAAACTTTACATGGGCTTTTAGGATGGCCTGAAGATATGCATGTGGATTTTTCAGAATCCTGAAATAATTTTTTATCACTTTTTCTGCATTTTTAACAGACATTTTTTTAGTTCTAATATTAAGAAGTCTATAGGGAGTAGGTACCTTGTCCCCTTCTCCTCCCACAGTTTTTGGCCGATCCTTTTGAAACTTTACATGGGCTTTTAGGATGGCCTGAAGATATGCATGTGTTTTTTTCAGAATCCTGAAATAATTTTTTATCACTTTTTCTGCTTTTGTAACTTAGACATGTTTTGAGTTCTAATACTACAGAAGCTTATAGGGAGTAGGTACCTTGTCCCCGTAACTCCTACCACAGTTTTAAGCCGATCCTTTTGAAACTTTACAGGTGCTTTAAGGATTGTCTGAAGATATGCATGTGGTTTTTTCAGAATCCTGAAATTATTATTTTTTTATCACTGGTTTCCTGCTTCAATACTTAGGTAAGTGATACAGGACCAATGGTCCTCTGGTTAACTTACCCATTTTTAACAGCTCAAATAAAAATAAGGTGGGGGACATAAATTCCCTATGGAATTTGCTTGTTTCATCTTCTTTTATTAGATTTGCACTGAAATGTTGCCATTATTAAATCTTTATAAATAAGTTTATTAAATGATATAGAATTAAGAAACTTGACTAGTATCAAAACTTATAATTCTTTTTGGATTTTTTTTAAATACTATTCTGAGTTGCCTCCCTTGAAATACAAAAAAAGTAAAATCAGTATAAAACAAGTGAAAGCTTTACAAAAAATTTTCTTGCAGCATTTTTGTTTTGTTAGTGTTTAGTCAGATATTGAAGTATAGGAAAAAAACACACGATGATGTGGAGCAGCACATATTATTTTGAGGTTACAGTATACCAAATATTGTTATGCCCCTTTGGAAAGTTCCGTAAACTATTCGCAGCATATTGTTTAGAGGTAATTGTTGTTGTTGTTGTTGTGTGGATTTTTCAACGCTACCAGGCACCCGAGGCACATAGAGGCAGCGGCGATTGTTATGTACATGTATTTGTACAGCCTTGCTTTCATTGATCACCCATGCACACTTGGTGCCACGGTCTGTCACCAAGCGCCGCCCTGTCCACTTTATACTCAACCCAGGGAACATCGAGTATGAGCTAGGCATACTATTGGTCTGAAAATTGTATCAACTTGAGCAGGATTTGAACCCACGATATCCCGCTTGAAAGTGGTGTGCGCTAACAATTAGGCCACCAATCCCAATTTTAGAGTAAATGGTGTGCAAATTTTATTTTATAATAGGTATATTGTTTTGTAAATCAAAAAAATTATGGCCATATGGGCAAGTTATTTATTTATTTTTTTTTTTTTTTTTTCATCTTCTTTTATTAGCTCACCTGAGCACGAAGTACTCATGGTGAGCTATTGTGGTCAGTCAATGTCCATCGTCCGTCGTGCGGCGTCAGCAATTGCTTTAAAAGCCTACTCCTCCTACACCCCTGGGCCAATTGACTTGATACTTGGTAGGAAGCATCGGGGTGACTTGTAAATCAAAAATAGCTAAAATCGTTCCGATCGGAAATCCAAGATGGCCGCCATCTTGAAAATCAATTTTTCGCTTCTTCTCCTGAACCGAAAGGCCAATTGACTCCAAACTTGCTAGGAACCATCAGGGTGACTTGTAGATCAAAAATAGCTAAAATCGTGCCGATCAGAAATCCAAGATGGCCGCCATCTTGAAAATCTATTTTTCGCTTCTTCTCCTGAACCGAAAGGCCAGTTGACTCCAAACTTGCTAGGAAGCATCAGAATGACTTGTAGATCAAAAATAGCTAAAATCGTGCCGATCGGAAATCCAAGATGGCCGCCATGGCTGCCATCTTGAAAATCTATTTTTCGCTTCTTCTCCTGAACCGAAAGGCAAATTGACCCCAAACTTGCTAGGAAGCATCAGGGTGACTTGTAGATCAAAAGTAGCTAAAATCGTGCTGATCGGAAATCCAAGATGGCCGCCATGGCGGCCATCTTGAAAATCTATTTTTCGCTTCTTCTCCTGAACCGAAAGAACAATTGACTCCAAACTTGCTAGGAAGCATCAGGATGACTTGTAGATCAAAAATAGCTAAAATCGTGTTAATCGGAAATCCAAGATGGCCGCCATGGCCACCATCTTGAAAATCTATTTTTCGCTTCTACTCCTAAACCCAAAAGCCAATTGACTCCAAACTTGATAGGAGGCATTGGGGTGACATAGATCAAAAATAGCTAAAATCGTGCCTATCGGAAATCCAAGATGCCCACCATGGCTGCCACCTTGAAAAACTATTTTTCGCTTCTACTCCTGAACCGAAAGGCCAGTTGACTCCAAACTTGGTAGGAAGCATCGGGGTGAATTGTAGATCAAAAAATAGCTAAAATCGTGCCGATCGTAAAACCAGGATAGGCGCCATGGCAGCCATCTTGAAAATCTATTTTTCGCTTCTTCTCCTGAACCCAAAAGTCACTTGACTCAAAACTTGGTAGGAAGCTTCAGGGTGACTTGTAGATCAAATATAGCTAAAATCATTCTGATCAGAAATCCCAGATGGACACCATAGCCGCCATCTTGAAAATCTATATTTAGCTTCTTCTCCTGCACCGAAAGGCCAATTGACTCCAAACTTCGTAGGAGACATTGGGGTGACTTGTAGATCAAAAATAGCTAAAATCGTGCCAATCGGATATCAAAGATGGCCGCCATGGCAGCCATCTTGAAAATCTATTTTTCGCCTCTTCTCCTGAACTGAAAGGCCAGTTGACTCGAAATGGTAGGAAGCATTGGGATGACTCCTAGATCAAAAATAGCTAAAATCGTGCCGATCGTAAATCCAAGCTGGCTGCCATTTAGAGTTTGTTCAAATGATCACGCTCAATTGACTGGCATGCCATATATCTTCTTCCTCAAAATAACTGCTTAAATGATGATCTTTTCATGAGTTGCGATGACAGGATTGGAAAAATGTTGCATAACATCTGCATATCTGCAGTGGCTATGTAACTCAGGTGAGCGACCCGTGGCCCGTGGGCCTCTTGTTAGATATGCACGTAAATGTTGCCATTATTAAATCTTTATAAATAAGTTTATTAAATGATATAGAATTAAAAAGCTTGACTAATATCAAAACTTATAAACATAACTCTTTTTGGATTTTTTTTTTTTACTACTCCTCTGAGTTGCCTCCCTTGAAGTACAAAAAAAAAATCAGTATAAACAAGTTAAAGCTTTACAAGAATTTTTCTTGCAGCATTCTTTGTTGTTGTTGTTTTTTTTTTTTGTTTTTTTTTGTTTTGTTTTTTTGTGGGTGGGGGGGGGGGGAGGTGGTGTTTCGGTTGTTTATTTTTGTTTTGTTATTGTTTGGTGAGATATTTAAGTATAGGAAAAACAAATCAGCCAAAGGCTTATATGAGCTTATAGTAAATTTTTTTGTTTCCAATTAACTCCATTTACAGTTTACATCTGGAGCATTTAATTATACAGGAGTCAGTTTATGTGCTATACATCTTATTACTTGCCGCGGGCTTGCGGAGCTCTTGTTATGTCTCCCCCCTTTAGGGTTGGGAGACATGCAGTTTTTCCCCCGGGCGTCTGTCTGTCACACTCATGTCTTCTCTATAACTTGAAAAGCATTCAAGCTATCTTCACGAAACTTCATATAAATATCAATCAACATCAGACAATGTGCAGCATTTATACTTTTTGAGTTATTTCCCTTGGAACTTTGTCAGTCACAAAATTGTGTCCGCTCTGTAACTTGAAAATCATTCAAGTTATCTTCATGAAACTTCATGTAAATATCAATCAACATTATACGACGTGCAGAGCTCAAGAACCATAACTCTTGCATTTATACTTTTTTAGTTATTTCCCTTGGCACTTTGTCCGTCACAAAATTGTGTCCGCTCTATAACTTGAAAACCGTTCAAGCTATCTTCATATAAATATTAATCAACATTAGAAGACATGCAAAGCCCAAGAACCATAACTCTTGCTTTTATACTTTTGAGTTATTTCCCTTGGAAATTTGTCCGTCACAAAATTATGTCCGCTCTATAACTTGAAAACCATTCAATCTTTCTTCACGAAACTTCATATAAATATCAATTAACATTAGACGACTAGCAGAGCGCAAGTACCATTAATCTTGCATTTATACTTTTTTAGTTATTTCTCTTGGAACTTTGTCCGTCACAAAATTGTGTCTGCTCTATAACTTGAAAACCCTTCAATCTATCTTCACGAAACTTCATATAAATATCAATGAACATTAGACAACATGCAGAGCGCAAGAACCATAACTTGCATTTATACTTTTTTGAGTTATTTCCCTTGGACTCTCTTAAAATCGTGTCTGCTCTATAACTTGAAAACCGTTCAAGCTATCTTCACGTAACTTGATATAAATACCAATCAACATTAGACAATGTGCAGAGCGCAAGAACCATATTTATACTTTTTGAAATATTACCCTCGGAAATTGTGTCCGTTCTATAACTTGAAAATTTTTAAAGCTATCTTCACAAAACTTCATATAAATATCAATCAACATTGCAGAGTGCAAGAACCATAACTCTTGTATTTATACTTTTTGAATTATTTCCTTTGTCCATCACAAAATCGTGTCTGCCCTGTAACTTGAAACCTATTTAAGATATCTTCAAGAAACTTCATGTACATATCAATCAACATCAGACGATGTGAAGAGTGCAAGAACCATAACTCTTGCATTTATACTAATGAATTATTTCCCTTGGAACTTTGTCTGTCATAAAAAACGTGTCCACTCTATAACCTGAAAACCGTTCAAGATATCTTCATGAAACTTTACATGAATATCAATCAATATTAGATGACGTGCAAAGCCCAAGAACCATAACTCTTGCATTTATACTTTGAGTTATTTCCCTTGGAATCTCATCATTTAATATAAATGTTCGCTGAATGTACAATACAATATGACACCAAAAAGGGGAGAGACATCTATGTTTTTGTAGAAAAACAAAGTCTAGTTAGAGTGCTGCCTCACTGAAATACACACTCACACATGACATGATAATCCATCCAGTCACATTATATTGACACCAAGCCAACCAGATCTGATTCCTAGCGAAAGCTCAGTGCCAAGCGAAAGAGCAGCGAGTACCATTTTTAAAGTCTAAAGTACGACTCTGCCAGGGATCGATCCCATCTCACAGACACAAAGAAGATGCCCTGTAAGTTGAGCAACTACTCTGGCCCTTGGCAGTTATATTATAGTTAAAAGTTTTTGCAAGATTATGATGGATTTAGTTCACATTTTACCAATTGCTGCATGCAGTTACCAGTTTTTATTTGGGTGTACAGCTATAAGAGATACTTAAAATGAAAGATAAAGGTCATGGTGGAAAGACTGGTACTGTTAGTGATGGTGCAAGCCCAGGTATAATGTGACTTATCTGTAACTTTGTTTAGTTTTCTCTGAAAAATTGAAATAAAATTTCATCTACTGCAGTTATGATATGAACATTACAAGTTAAAAGTGCTCACACACCAGCAGAGTGCAGTTTGCTCAGTTAATTCTCTCTGAATATCATCTCTTATAAGTGCAATCACAACTGCAGCAGATTACATTTTATTAACTTATTTATTTATTTTTATGTACTATTCAGAGAAAGTAAGGCTTTACATTTCATGTGAATCTGTAAAAGATGATTCACATTAAATCTCAAGTCTTATTTTCACAGAAAAAAAAACTAGGAAAAAAAAAAAAAGTAGTCTGCTATTTATGTCCCCCCACTACCAAGCGGGTGGGGGTTGGAGGTGGGGGGGGGGTGGGTGGGGTGGTGGGGAGCATATTTGGGATGGATCTCATTGGCATCGGCATCAGCGTCGGCGTAAAACTTCTTGTCCGCTCTGAAACTTGGAAACCCTTGGAATTTTTTTGTGATACTTGACAGAAATGTAGATCAGGAAGAGATGCGTGTAACATACAAGATCGATAACTCTGGCTTTCTTTCTTTTGGAGTTATCACCCTTTGTTTTATTTGAAAAAGATTTCGTGCCTGCTCTGTAACTTAAATACCCTTGGGAATATTTTGATGGTACTTGGTAAATGTAGATAGGATGAGACGTGTCACAAGAATGACAACTCTGCCTCTTACTTTTGGTGTTATCTCCCTTTGTTATATTTCACAGTGATAATTAATTGATTTCGTGTCCGCTCCGTAAGTCAAAGACCCTTTTGAATATTCTTATGATACTTGGTAGAAATGCAGAACAGGACCAGACGATGTGTCATGTTCAAGAATGCTTTTCTTACTTTTGGTGTTATCTCCCTTTGTTATATTTGACAGTAATTATCCATTGATTTCGTGCCCACTCTGTAAGTCAAAGACCCTTTGGAATATTTTTGTGATATTTGGTAGAAATGTACAACAGGACCAGACGATGTGTTGCGTACAAGAAAGTCAACTCTGCCTTTCTTACTTTTGTCGTTATCTTACTTTGTTTTGATTGATTGTGTTGGGGTTTAACGACACGTCAACCCTAGTGGGTCATTTTGTCATCTTCCAAAGAAAGGGAGAAAAGAGAAGAAAGAGATAGTAGAAGAGATGAAAGAAACGAAACAGAGAAGAAAGAGGAACAGGAATGAAAGTGAAGAATTAAAAGAAATAAAAACATTTCCCCTCTACCCTTACCTGCTACAAGGATAGCAGGCCATGCCCAACTGTAAACCAGTATCAGTTGGACACCCCGGTGACGTAAGATATACGACACCTTCATACCAACCGACCACCCTCATCTCCCTTTGTCATATTTGACAGTGATTATCCATTGATTTCGTGTCGGCTCTGTAAGTCAAAGACCCTTCAGAATATTTTTATGATACTTGGTAGAAATGTAGAACAGGACCAGACGACATGTTGCGTACAAGAATGACAACTTTTGCTTTCTTACTTTTGGAGTTATCTCCCTTTGTTTTGTTTGAAATAGATTTCTTGTCTGCTCTGTAACTGGAATACCCTTCAGAATATTTTGATGGTACCTGGTAGAAAACTAGAATAGGACAAAACGACATGATGCGTACAAGAATGACAACTCTGCCTTTCTTACTTTTGCCGTTATCACCCTTTGTTATATTTGACAGTGATTATGCATTGATTTCGTGTCCGCTCTGTAACTCAAATACCCTTTGGAATATTTCGATGGTACTTGATAGAACAGGACGAGACTATGTGTTGTGTACAAGAATGACAACTCTGCCTTTCTTACTTTTGGCATTATCTCACTTTGCTATATTTGACAGTGATTATGCTTTGCGCTCTGTAATTGAATACCCTTCAGAACATTTTGATGATACTTGGTAGAAATGCAAAACAGGACAAGACGACACATCACATACAAGAGTGACAACTCTGGCTTTCTTTTTTTTTGGAGTTATCCCCCTTTGTTTTGCTTTTAAAATTGATTTCGTGTCAGCACTGTAACTAGAATACCCTTCTGAATATTTTGATGGTATTTGGTAGAAAAAAGAACAGGACGAGATCACGTCGCATAAAAGAATGACAACTCTGCCTTTCTTACTTTTGACATTATCTCCCTTTGTTATATTTGACAGTGATTATGCATTGATTTTGTGTCCGTTGTGTAAGTTGAATACCCTTTGGAATATTTTGACGATACTTGGTAGTAATGAAGAACAGGACCAGACGACGTCACATACAAGAATGACAACTTTGGCTTTTTTTTACTTTTGGAATTATCTCCCCTTCTTGTGTTTGAATTTGATTTGTCTCCGCTCTGTAACACAAATACCCTTTTGAATATTTTGATGATAATTGGTAGAAATGTAAAACAGGACGAGATGACAACTCTGGCGGTGGTGTGGGGGCAGGATTTTTTTTTTAAATTAACTTTTTCAGGAATACCATCAGTGTCAAACAGTTTGGATCCAGACCAGGCCCAACATTTTGTCGGGCCTGATCTTGGACAAAAGTCGTCACTAGCGGGGAGAGTTAAATACAAGTCTATGTGACCTGTGTAAAGTCAGATCAGCCTGTGCATCTGTGAAGCTTGATCAGTCTATGCTAATATACCATATTTACCCTAAGTATTGGGACACCTTATCTACTTACTATACTTGTCTTAAAATTTCAAATAGTCCATTCTATTACGCTGATATGTAAATATTACTGTATGTATGGCAAAGTGCAAGACCCTGCTATGGAGCCCTGCTCATTGGATGCAGAGTAATTGTCACCATCCGATTTGCAGATAAAACTGTTGAAATTGCTCAGAAGCTGAGTAATCTTTTAACAAAACAAGTGTCATCTGCTTCAATTGTGATAGGAGCTTTAAGGGTTAAAAAGATAAAGCCCAATGCCCTAGCAGATCATGAAGGAAATGTCAGCATCGGAAACAGAGAAACTGTCACCATCTGATTTGCAGATAGCATTGTTGGAATTGCTAGAAAAAAGCTCACGAGGCTGATTGATCATTTCGGCAAAACCACCAGCCTATAAAATGGAAACTGACAGAAAGCAAAAGTGATGGACAACCCAGACAAAACTGATCAGAATGAACGGTACCAGGCTTGACAATAAAAGGTCAAATACCCAGGATCCATATCTGATGAGGGCTCCAAACCAGATTTTGTCTAAGACTCATAGCCCCAGATATGGTACTTTTTTTTTTTTCAAAAAAAAAAAAAATTATGTCTGTGTGAAAATACCACGTTTCATGGCTCTAGCTCCAAGTTTTTGCAATACTTTGCTGACATGGTAAAAATGCCCAAAATTACAAAGGGCCATAACTCGTGAAGTATTTTTCAGATTTTTATTCGAAATTTAATCAGGTCATCTTCTCATCATTACCAATCTATTAAGTTACGAGGCTCTAGCTCCAACAGTTTTTTTTAGATATTTTGATCACAAGGGAAAGTGCCCAAATTTACAAAGGGTCATTACTCATGAAATATTTTTCAGAATTTATTTAAAAGTCAATCAGGTCATCTACTCATCATTACCAATCAGTTCACCAAGTTTCAAGGCCCTAGCTCCAACAGTTTTTGAGATATTTTGCTGACAAGGTAAAAATGCCCAAAATTACAATGGGCCATAACTCAAGAAATATTTTTCAGAATTTATTCAAAAGTTAATCAGATCTTCTTTACATCGCTACCAATCAATTCATCAAGTTTCAAGGCTCTAGCTGCAACAGTTTTTGAGATACTTTGCTGACAAGGGAAAAATGCTAAATTTACAAAGGGCTATTACTCATAAAATGTTATTTCAGAATTTATTCAAAGTTAATCAGATCATCTGCTCATCATTATTAATCAATTCACCTAGTTTCATGGCTCTAGTTCCAACAGTTTTTGAGATATTTTGCTGGCATGGTAAAAATACCCAAAATTAAAAGGGCCATTACTCACGAAATATTTTTCAGAATTTATTCAAAAGGTCATCTACTCATTGTTACTAATCAATTCAAGTTTCAAGGCTCTAGCTCCAACAATTTTTGCTGACAAAGGTAAAAACAAAGGACCATAACTCATGAAGTATTTTTCAAAATTCATTCAAAAGTTAATCAGGCCGTCTACTCATCACTACCAATCTATTCATCAAGTTTCAAGACTCTAGCTTTAATAGTTTTTGAGATATTTTGCTGACAAGATTTCATCCAAAGTTTTTCAAAGGGCTGTAACTCTGGAAAAGGGCATAATCCTGTCAAGAAAAAAATATGTGTCAGCTTTTTTTTTCATGAGGAATCCACATAAGAAATTTCAAAACAGTAGCATGTACATTTCTAAAGTTATTCTATGCATCAAAAAGCATGACAAACGGACAAAAGACTGATGGACAGACAAAAGCCCCAGAAGTAATATGCCCCTCCAACTTCTTCGAAGTTTGGGGCATAAATGAACAGGGAATTAGAAAGAATTTTAAAGAACTTTTTCACCCAGTTGATAAATTTCTGTTGTTTCTTTGTACATAGGAAAACTGAACACATGATCAATACAGCAGGAAAGGTGACTTCATATAGGTATTGCTTTAGGGAACTTCTGGATTAAGACTAAACATTCTGTGGAAGGTATAATTAAAAGGATAACACATTACTCATAGGTTAATGTATTATGCAGTTAAAACAAATATGGCTTCAATAATGTTGAAAGAGACACAAAATGCCAAATCATCATCTCTTAGATAACGCTGTCTGCTATGGGAATTTTCAATAAACAAGAACACAGAGAATTTTAAATTGTTTACTTTTAGTTGTGCTACAACATGTACAAGACCTGTTTAACATACCACAAAAAAGTTCTCTGAGAGACAATCTAAAGAAAACAAGCACTATATCAAATCCTAACCCTTAAAGTACAAAGTAAAATTGTTGAAGACTACATTCCGATTTTTTAAAATTAGTTTTCAGAGAAAAGGCTTGATATTTCATGAGAACCATTCACATGAAATGTCAAGCCTTATTTTCTCTGAAAAATAAATATTTCAAAAAGTTGTCCGAGTTGTGATAAGCACTTTAAGAGTTAATGCGCCACATGACGAAAAATGATCCTTTATGTACCAGGCTTGACAATCTTCTCTGAACTGCTTGAGATTTTGTCCATTTAATCTCCAGTCACTCTGCAACTGAGCAATGAAATCCCAGATTAGACTGCAGCTTTTCACGATTTATGATGGCCTGGTGCCAAAGATTCAAGGCAAGATTTCTCGCTATGTGGTTGAAAGGAAAAAATCCAATAACTCCTGATAAAAGGGATTCTCTGTAATTCTTTCCTATTTCTCCATAAAAACATACATTGTGGGCCTTGCCAAGGCAATTTCAAGGAGTACCCTAAACATAGGCTTTTACAGAGAAATAAGAAAAATGACAATTTTGTTGTCAAAAACTGGATCTCATCAAGAGCTATGAAATAATCCATCCCACCCAATAAAAATGCATTTTTTTTTTCTTGATGTTAAAAAACATCAAGACAAACCAAAATGGGAAGGGCAAAACTGACCACGAGGATGACATGTTATTTTTTTTTTTTTTTTTTTTTTTTTCAGAATCAAAATGACATTCATTCACCTTTTTTCTTACCTCTCCAGAAAATGTGGATTTTATTCACATTATCATCTCTTGGGAAATGGTTTGAATAAAATATCAAGCTCTTTCTTCTGGGTAAAATAAGAAAATAAATGTCAGTGTCGGGAATTGTTAAGGAGTGTTAAATGATAATTCTGAGATAATTTTTCTTATTTCTCCATAAAACATGTGAGCACTTATCAGAAGCACCTCAGAGAGGTGCTTCAAATGAGTACCCACGTTTTTATGGAGAACTGGACATCATTATCCCAGAACTATCACCAAACACTCCCTACAGCTAGCTCTCTGTCAGTATTTTAGTGTGACAGGTTCAAACTTCAGCATCCTGAACACTGATAACCTTTACCACTTTACCAATTTACTCCTTGCAAATTCTGCAGACAACAAGTTGGTAATATTTTTATTTTTCCCAGAAAAAAGGATTTGACATTCCATGCAAATTGTCTCCAACAGACACAATTTGTATGAGATGTTAAGTCCTATTTTCTGGAAAAAATAAGGAAAAATATTTCAATGAAAATTTTACCCAGAGTGCCAAGTGTTAAACAGTTGCTCAAACAGTATAAAGCATCCTCCCAATGCAGAAATCTTTTGAGTTCCTAGCATTCCAGTAGTTTGCCAGAATGTATACATTTAAAATTACCAGATTTATATGAACACCTATGCGTAGTAGAAATAAGTGAATTTTGTTCAGTCCTGGCAATGAATATTCTTGCATGGATAATGGTAGGAAGTTAAGTTTGCGGGCCAACTTTGTGGTTAGTTTCTGGTTCCAACTATTATGCATTAACCTTAAAGCTACATTTGAAATTCCAGCAGACAACATTTATAGATTTTTTTTTTTTTTTTTTCAAAACTTTTCTGAACATTTTACGTGAATTATCTGCAATTCATCTGTACTGTAATGTCAGTCTTATTTTCTGGGAAAAATTGAAAATATATATAAATATGTTTTTTTGCCAAAATTTTGAATAGAGTTAAAAGGTTTCAGGGTCTGAATAGTCTTCTCCAAAAACAGCAAGTACTGAAACACTGAGAGAAAATGCAAGCAACATACATTTACATGGCAAACAAGAACTTACCGTAGTTACCCGAATTATTCAGACACCATATCTCATCATACTAGTCCTAACATTTGGACAAATCCGCTTGACTATGTTTTGATTTATCTAAACATTGCAGAGTCGATGGCAAACAGTGTTGCCTCAGATCAGATGCCACATAATGTGGCATCTGATCTGAGTCAACACTGTTTGCTCAGACCTATCTTTCTGAAAATTTCGGGTAAATACAGGACTGAAATTCTATATTTGTTTCCTGTTCTGACTTTTTCACATCCAGTTTTGGTCCATTAAAAATAAAAACTACATAAAAGCTAGCTCCAGAAGAAAGTGCATTGTACTGAACATGATTCTCGATTTTCATTACTTGGTAATTAATTTGTTCACACTTGTATACAGCTATAATTTGGGAACAGTGTACTGTCAAGCACAAACTTTGATGGCTTCATCACGTTCCTCTTGCAGCTCTTTCATTGTGACAGTCATTTTGTCACGAGAGAAGTCGTCAATAGCCAAACCTTGTACGATAGACCATTTACCATCTTTAATGGTCACTGGGAAGCTGTACATTAAACCCTTTTCAATGTCATAGGAGCCATCAGAACAGACTGCCATACACACCCACTGACCCTGAAAGATATTTCACAAAAGTAAATAAGGATCACAGCTCCAGACAAGGCATTTTTTTTCTTCATTCATAAAGGTGATATTTTTTTTTCGCTTTCCCAGCATGAAAACAACATTGTGGTTCTCATTAAAAATATGAAAAAAAAAAAAAAAATCTGATGATTATGTCCAAAACACATGCAAATCTTCAGACCATGTAGAAAATGTGCCCAAAAGTTCAAAAAGATTGGTTAAACATGTAGGAGGAGTCATGCAAGACACACACTCTATAAATGTACATTAATGAGGCAGAAAAAAGACATCCACTCTATAGACCTTTTTAATGTTTATCCGGGCTACTGATCACGTGATTACAGTGTTATGCCACGTGACCAAAAATTGTGGATGGCAAAAACATTTCCAGTTCCATTGATACCAGTTGATTCAAGCATTATTTTACTTAGAAAATAAATCACCTTAGGTTAATATTTAACCGTAAATTTTATCTAGTGTTTTAAATACAGCCTTGAGAAGCAATCTCACTACTTTTCATAAGACAAATACAACTATTTCAATGATATATTTCCAATATCGGCAGATACGGCCATAACCGTAATATTGCTTTATGGTGTCCATTTTTACCCATAGTTTTAGCTATTATATAGTCAAAATATATATTAATATTTCTGGTTATGACATTTAAATGATAACTCGATGAGAATCTCTTTTGAAAAGAAACTGTGGACGAATAAAACTGCTTTATTATTCTGAACAAACATCGACAATTATACTGCTCAGTAAACATAAACAAACACTCTCTGCCATCCGATAGGAACGAGGCTAGAACATACTCTGCGTTCAAGACTGAAGGGTTTCGAAAGATGTTTATTGTGTGAAGTAGTGTTTAAAAAGGTCTATAAATGTACAATACTGAGGCAGAAAATGACTTAATTCACAATCTGGAAAAAAGAATCATTTGAGGATAGTGAAAAAAGCACATCCATATGTTAAGATCATGATCAAAACATCTATAAAGTTTCAGAAGAACCAGGGCAAAACTGTAGGAGGAGTTGCGCGCACAAGTTACCTACTACCTATACACTTTTAAATATTCGAGCACAAAAAAAGGTGTAAGTTAGAAATGTATAAAAATGAGAAAAAAGTTATTTCAGGATTCTGTAAAAAGCACATGCAGAACTTTAATAACTGCAATAATTCTGTTGTAAATTGCAAAAATTGATGTGTAACAATCCCAACCCAGATCTGGTTTAAGGTCAATAAACATGCAAAATTTGATCAAACTGCATCAATTTTTTCGGAAGATAGTGAGCAGTAACAAAGGGCTATTACTTCTTTAAATCTACCAAAATTAAAGCATAACAATCCCAATGTAGTTCTGGATAAGGTCAATGCATAGGCAAAATTTGATCGAAGTCCGTCAATTCATTCACAAGATATTGAGGGGAAATGAAATTCTGACAATAACTAAAGGCCATAATTCTTTGTAAATCTGCAAAAATTGACATGTAACAATCCCAACCTAGATCTGGTTGAGGTAAATGTATATGCAAAATTTGATCAAATTCCATCGAATTGTTCACAAGATATCAAGCGGAAATTTTAACAAGAATCAAGGGCCATAAACATATTGTAAATTTGTGAAATTGATGCATAGCAATCCCAATGTATATCTGATCAACATCAATGCATATGCAAAATTTGGTCTAATTCCATCAGTTCTTTCTCAAGATACTAAGCGGAAACAAAGGTGGAATGACAGAATCACAGACAAGCTGAAAAAGTATACCCCCCCTATACTAAGTATGCAGGGGGTACAATGAGAAAAACATCTTCCGAAAGCCCCTACTTATCGGGAACTATGGATACTTCACAAAAGTAAATATTGAGCCAAACCTCTCCTTTAATTCTGATACAACTTCAGCTACATATGGGGCACAATTCTAGAAAGCCTGCCTTCTGACATGTGTCCCAACCAACGAAAACTCAAATCAACCTGCACATCCACACAGTTTGACCAGTCTTAGTTGCATGGATGAATAAACTATTTTCTCTGGTTTTGCTTTGCTTCCCCTTTTTTTTTCTTTTTTTTTTTCAGAATAAAAATAGGACAACTATTTTTTTGGTTAAAAACATTGATTTATTCAAATTTTGATAATACCCTTTAAAATTCACCATAAACTCTGGCATCAGAATTTGTGGTTGTTGTTTTGAACATTTTTCTGTTGTTTTATGCGTGTCCTGGCTCTTTTTACAACCAAAAATTCTTCACAAACATATGTAGTGGGTACTCTTTAGAAGTGCCTCCATGAGACACTTCTAATGAATATCCATGTTTTTGTGGAGAAATCAGAAGTTATTAGGTGGATACCTCCTCTGCTATGTTTTTATGTTGTTTTTTTTTTTGTGTGTGTGACATAGCTACAAATAAGAGGAGGTATCCACATAATATTTTTCTTATTTCTCCATGAAAACATATGTTGTGGGTACTCATTAGAAACGCCTTGGCGAGGCGATACTAATGAGTACCCACCACATACGTTTTCGTCAAGAAATAAGAAAAATATCAGCATTTTTCGTATGAAAAAAGCACCCTATCTGTTGCTATGGTGTGTGTGTGTGTGTGGATGCTGTTTTTTTTTTTTGTTTTGTTTTTTTGTTTTTTGTTTTTGTTTTTTAACGCTCTTATTTCTCCATAAAACCAATCTTTGGCTGTATTTCTCAGAATTAACCATAGGGCTACATATAAGAGTATCCAGATAACTGTTTTTCTTCACAAAAAAATGTATTAACACTTTGCATGCTGGGTAAAAATTTCAGAAGATGATATTTTGTAATATTTTTCTTATTTTTCCTACAAATTAAGATTTGACATTTTGCAATCAAGTCGTATTTTCTAGGAAAATAGGATCTGATTGCAATCAAATGGAGACAAGAAGTGTCAGATCCTATTTTCTAGAAAAAAATAAATAAAATAATGAAAATATTATCACTTTATCGTCTGCTGAATCTGCCCATAGTTGATTAAGTGTTAAGAGTATTAATCAGAAGCATCTCAACTTATACCTATAATGAGTACAGTGTAGCTCCAATACATCGCGGTCCATTATTTCGCGAAAATCCAGTATATCGCGAATCGGCCATGGCTCCCAAATTTTCCATAAGCAAAAAAATTTAAAAACATAAAATGTTTGTTTTATTAAACTCCAGAAAAAAAGACGTGTTCCGCCTCGGGTAATTGATTTTTCGCGCCTACCTTGATGCAAAGTCGCGTCAGGTATTATGACAAACAATCCACTCCCCCACTTAATGTCTATCAGCGCACACATTGATTATAATTGGCAAACAATAATACCCCTGTTATTGTCATAATCATTATCATCATTGAGTACATAGATCTACTCAATGCTCAATCAGTCAATGATGCCCACAAACTAATTTTGCTCAACAGGTGAAAACGGTCCACCTCCTTTTCAACACCAGCAAATTTTACAAGACAGTAGTCTTACAATGTTTCTGTCCCACATACACATATCTTAGTCTGCTTATTTTACACTTCTGTAGCAATAAATATTTCAAAAGAAAACAACTGCGTCAAAAAAAATTAATAATAACAATAAAACTAAAATAAAAAGAAACAACAGTTTTTTTTGTTTTTTTTTGTTTTTTTTTGGTGCCCGCAACGCAATAATAAGCAAAGGGAAGCAATTTAAATTATCTTAGCTCAACTGAAGCAATTTTAGTAACTTCCCTTCGCCGTTCCAGGGAACCAGAGTATCCAAAATGGCGTCCTAAATTGTCAACCCAATGATTTCTTGTTTTCAAACGTTGTTTATCAGCTGGTTTCAATTGAAATTACTTGGTAGACATAGCGCACCATTGTAAATTATGCCATTGAGCAATTCTAATCCAATTTTAATTAGAAAATATGGTGACAGCATGACTGAATGCCATGTATCCGTGATATCTCGGCAAACTACCACAGCGACAAACCGAGCATGCGTGGTACATGTCTGGACTTATATTGCGCTCCGTTTATATCGCGATAACAGACTCCTGACCCTGAGGACCACGATATATTGGAGCTTTACTGTACTCACAACAGGTTTCTCTATGAAAACATTAGTATTCATTAAAAGTGCCTGCAAAATTATCTATAACGTTCTCAAAGAGAAATAAAAAAATAACAACATATCCACTCTTATCTTGAGTTAGGAATTTAAATGTGCCACACCAATAGCATTGTTTGTTTGTGTTGAGGTTTTAAGGCCCATTCAACACAATGGGGCCATATCGAACGCAGTCAGTTTACCTAACTCACTTTTACTGGGCAGGCTTAGTCCTCTAAACGGTTAACCAGTATTGTGCACATTCTTTCACCAGAAACTGACAAATGCCCTTCTAGAATCAGCAGAAGGGAGAGAATGTCCAAAGAAAATATTTCATGATCAATCTCCATGAAAGAATGTTGCCGACCCAGCAGGGGTCAAACCCGCAACCTCCTGCTCTCCAGTAGGATGCACATCCAACTGAGCCACTGAGGCTAGCCACCATACCAATAGTAAATTAAGGACATAGCAAACAAATTCCTGACAGCATATAATACAACTATATACGTACCTCCTTTGTACCAAACCACCAATCACGTACATGGTCACAGGCAGCCTTTGCAGCAGACATGGCACTGGATAATTTTCGAGCAGCAATTACTGCAGCTCCTCTCTTCTGCACTGTCTACAACATATAGATCAAACTTCGGTGAAACTGATGTCAAACCTAGACAACAATTTAAATCTTATAGATTTTAACAACAAACTGCGCAAGACACACAAGCACAAACTACCTCGTCTGAAATGTATGACTGAAATGAGCCCTGACACAGCATTTCCTACAAGATTGCATGTGTACCTAGTGATGACTGTGATCAACCTGTGCATCGGCAGTCCATAGCAACAGATAAGGCGCTTTTTTCATCCGAAAAATGCTGATATCTTTCTTATTTCTCAATGAAAACATATGTTGTGGTACTCATTAGAAGCGCCTCAGCGAGGCGCTTCTAATGAGTACCCACAACATATGTTTTCGTCGAGAAATAAGAAAAATATTATGTGGATACCCCCTCTTATCTGTAGCTATGGCAGTCTTATCAGGGCACTACTTGGGTAACCAAGACTCCCGAAATGGCTTCAGACATGTGGTCTGAGACTTTGCTTAACACACATGCTATCTTTTAGGAAATGCAGTGCCTTGGCTCAGATGTCTATGACAGACCATAGCTCTAAATAAGAGTATCCAAATTAATAATTTCCTTATTTCTCAAAAAATACCCCCCAAAAAACAAGCGGCCCACAGGCCATGGCTCGCTCACCCGAGTGAAATAGCCACTGCAGATTTGTTATACAAGATTTTGGTTTGCAAGGCTTAAAGGCCTGGTATATGGTTTTGCTTACAAGTCTTACAGGCATATTATCTGGTTTGGTTTGTAAGGCGTTATAATAGGCCTGGTATCTGGTGTTGGTTTGCTAGGCTTACATGTCTGGTATCTGGTTAGGTTTGTAAAGCAAACATGTCTTATATCTGGTTCGGTTTGCAAGACTAACAGCACTCTGCATAAATGGGTTAAGCAGAAACAAATACTGGTTTGGAGAGCCCGTTCAACTGGAGTTTGCATTGTAGATCATGATGGACATGAAATATGAAATATATTTTGTCAATGAACATATAGTCCTATGGGATGCTCCAAGCAAATTATTGCATTCGAACATACACATTAAGATCATCCTGTGCATGTGCAAAGTATCTACTCCATTGCTCTCTTTTGATACTTTCTATAGTATCCAATGAATATGCTACCGTATGGTGAAGGCCATGATCATCTGCGCAGGTTGATCTGGGCCTTCCTGTCCGCATATGCCCAAAGACATGTTTTCGCATGGCGTGGCCCATATTAAAGGTGAAAACATATATTTCTCTAGAATGTCTATCTGAATATTACATCAACCTATTTATGCCTTTCAGCCCCTAGGCATCCTTGGTTCTGGAGATTTTTAAAGGGTTTTACCATATATGGGCATGGCAGCCATCTTGATCAATGAACCGCAACCATTTTAGCAATCTTTTGTTCCCCGACCTAAGAAGGCTCAGTATGAAATTTGAGCAAATTTGGCTCAGTGGCTTCAGAGGAGAAGTTGTTTGAAATTCTCAACAGTATTCCCATTCAAATGTATGGGGCTCATACAAATGCATAGGGAAGCGAACTTGACCTTGCCATAAAAAGGTCAAACGTCAGCGTACGACAATTCTTTTAGCAATCTTGGTAGACCTCTCGTCCCTGATGACTCTTGCAAAGATTCAGCCCCAAGGCATCGTTGGTTCAAGAGAAGAAAATTCTTAAAGGTTTTTACCATATACGGGCATGGCGGCCATCTTAGTCAATGGACCGCGACCATTTTAACAATCTTTTGTTCCCCCACCCTAAGGAGGCTTCATATGAAATTTGAGCAAAATTGGCTCGGCAGCTTCAGAGGAGAAGTCGTTTGAAAATGTTAACAGAGGTGGACGGACGCACACACAAAAAGTGATCACAAAAGCTCATCCTGAGCACAGCTCAAGTGAGCTAAAAATACAATATTGACATACTTACCGTACATACCCTTACAGCGCACAGTCAAGCAATTTTGTAGTCTTCAAATTATAGCATGTGTACTTTTATAAAGCAAATCAGATAAAATATCACATAAGTATCATCAGAAAATCATCTCATGAAGTCATCTTCATATCTTCCTTTAAAGTCCTTCATCAGGTGGATATTTTTGAAGTTTTCAAGATTAATTTCGAAAACCCTAAGTGCACACTGCTGTATTTAGGTTAAATGTGGTATCTTGTGGGTACTCATTAGAAATGCCTCACTACTGAGCTTCTAATGAATGCACCTTTTCCTGGAAATCAAATTTTTTGGGGGAGAAAAAGTACTTTATCAAGAGCTCTGCTGACTTTCAAACAAAGCTTACCGAGATGAAACCGCCCTTCAACCAGTCGTCATCTTTCACAGCATCATGAACTCCCAATACCTTGTCACCAACCTTCACTTTGGCATGGCGCATATCAGGGTACTGAGTCGCGGAATGATTGCCCCAAATTATGACATTTGTAACATCAACACTGCTAACTTTAAGTCTCTCGCCAACCTGAAAAATTGAGTGAATTTTTACAGAGAGAGGTATCCATTATTATGCCCCCAATTTTGAATGAAATTGGGGGTGCATATTACTTTGCATTAGTTTGTCCATTCATCTGTCACACTTTTTTTGAGCAAGCCAAATCTTAAGAACTCTGCATGCTAGAGTTTTGTTATTTTATATATGAGTTCCCCATGAAAAAAGCTGACCCGTTTTCCTTGTCTGGCATATTTGTACTTTCAGAAGTATGCCCCCTTTGAAAACAAGAGCTCCGCCATATGGGGCAGTATACGCCTGTGGCGTTATAAGATGTAGCACATAAACTGGCTCCTGTATAATTCAGTGCTCCAGATATAAACTGTAAGTGGAATTACAAAAAAATTTTTTTTAAATTTTCATTGGGGCATAGCGCTAAACAATATGCTGCGAAAAGTTTACAAAAACCTTCAAAGAGGCATAACTCTGCCAATATTTGGTGCACTGTAACCTTGAAATAATATTCGCTGCTCCACATCATTGTGTAACTACTTATAAAGTTTCAGCTTGATCGGATGCAAACTTAAGAAGGATTTAGCCAGAAACGAGAAATAAATAGAAATTTTCAAAGGGGTATAACTCTGCTAATATCTGGTGGACTGTAACCTTGAAACAATATGCGCTGCTCCACATCATGGTCTAACTACAAATTAAGTTTCAGCTTGATTGGATGTAAACTCTAGCAGTTAGCCGGAAACAAACAGTTTACAGAAATTTTCAAAGGGGCATACCTCTGGTAATATTTGGTGGACTGTCACCTCAAAATAATATGCACTGCTCCACATCATCCTCTAATTATTTATGAAGTTTCAGCATAATCTGATGTAAACTGTAGGAGAATTTAGCCAGAAACAAAAAATTAATAGAAATTTTCAAAAGCGTTCAACTCTGCTAATATTTGGTAAACTGTACCCTTGAAATAATATGCGCTGCTCCACATCATGGACTAACTACAAATCGAGTTTCAGTATTGGGGGGGGGGGGGGGGGGGGGGGGGGGGGGGGGGGGGGGGGGGGAGAGGGTGGACATAAGATAAATTTATTTCAATTTGCATTCAATGAACTTTAATTATTTACAGAATTTCTCTTGGTGACTTATAGACTTATATGATGTGTTGATTTTTACGATGTGTTGATTTTTTTCAGAAGACACTCAGTTCTTTTCAAAATGTAAATAATTCAGGATTTTAAAACCTGAGTACCCGGTATTCAAAAACTAATGAATTTATATAATCTCAATTTTTATTATTTTGTTCCAACGTTCATTTCATTGAATTGAAGTAGGTTAAATACAAAAGCATTTTAGTATTTTTTATTTGAAGTGATGGGTATTCCGGTTTTTCGCTGGTATTCTGGTGGTATTTTGGCTTTTTATAAGTAGACTATCAACAATATTTTCAATGAAAACACTTCTAGGATTGGTATTCCGGTTTTTTGCTGGTATTCTGGTGGTATTTTGGCTTTTTATAAGTAGACTATCAACAATATTTTCAATGAAAACACTTCAAGGATTGGTATTCCGGTTTTTCGCTGGTATTCTGGTGGTATTTTGGCTTTTTATAAGTAGACTATCAACAATATTTTCAATGAAAACACTTCAAGGACAATTTGCAGATTAATTGCAGCTACAAAACTCTCCCTCTTTCCATACTTGGGATATAATATATCAAAATTAATTAATGAAACCAAGGGTATTCCAGTAGTGTTCTGGTACTTTGATAACCAGGTATCCATATAATAGTCTTTTTATTTCTCCACAATTACATATGCTGTGGGTACTCATTAGAAGCGTCTCAGGGAGCACTTCTAACAGTTATTCATGGAGAAAAAAAAGCACTATTTGGAGCTATGATACCTGTTTTATTTTTGGTTGAAAAAAAAAAAGCGATTTTTTAGAGCTAAAATGTACCCAAATAAAACAGTGAACAAATTAACCCTTAAACTGCCAATCACAACAATTGTTGTCTGCTTTGTCGTCTGCTTGTGATTTTAAAAGTCATTTTTGCAAACAGCGTGGACCCAAATAAGACTGGAGCAGTCTAATCAGGGTTTACACTGTTTGCCTGTATGCAAAAATAGGTTTGAAAAGTTTGCAAGAATATTCAGCAGACGACATTTTCAGATGTAGGTTTTCTTAGCATTTTAAGGGTTAAAAAGAATACTTGTTTGTGCTGAGGTTTTACGGCCCAGTCAACCCAATGGGGTCATGTCGAACACAGTCAGTTTATCTAACCATACAGGACAGGCTTGGTCCTCTAAGCGGTCAACCAGTATTGTGCACATTTTTCGCCATAAACTGACAACTGCCCTTCTTGAATCAGCGGAAGGGAGAGAATGACCGTAGAAAATATTTCACAATCAATCTCCACAAAAGAATGTTGCCGACCTCGGCGGGGGTTGAACCCGCTACCTCCTGGTCTCCAGTCGGGCGGTGCATCTAACTGAGCCATCGAGGCCGGCTATAAAAAGAATACTAACCTGAGCCATGGCTCTATTCTGATCAAGCCTTGTAAGGGCTGAGAAGTTTTCGTCTGGGATAGATGGAGCATATTTACTGCAAATGAGAGAATTGGTGTTTGCGGGATTACCAACAACCAAAATCTGAAACAGTCACACAATATAACTAGAAACATTTTTGAAGGGAGAACAAATACACAAGAGGATTACAAGACCCTTAATCCCTCTCCTGAGTAAGAATGTATACCATATACAGCATAAATAGTAGAATTATGTTATACCATACTGTAATAATCCTAAGTATTGGGACCGATAGGCTTTTGCAAACAGTGTAGATCCACATCAGGCCCCACAGAATTTGGCATCTGATCAGGGTCTACACTGTTTGCCATACATATAGCAATATTTAACACATATCAATTGGTAGAAGAATGAACTATTTCAAATTTTAAGACAAGTATGGTAAGCAGATAAGGTGTACCAATACTTAGGGTTATTACAGTAAATCTGATAAAAGTTTGTTTGAGTTGGGGTTTTATGGCCAAGTCAACACTATTAAGGTAATGTTGAGCTGGCCAATAACCTATTCACACTTTTTCCAGGTAAGAGAACATATCAGGACAATATTGTTCTTTTTTCACAAAAACACAGGTTGTGGGTACTCATTAGAAGCACCTCTGCATATGAGTACCATATATATGTTTTCATGGAGAAATGAGAAAAATATCAATCTGATACCCACTCTTATCTAAACCTATGTTGTAAGACATGCTATAATAAGATCATCTTCTATATTCACACATTTTGGTCGCAATGTTACTTTTGACTATTTCTATTTTGCAAAGTTCAAATACCGAACAATCAAAGAACAAAATAACTTTACTAAAATGAATATCTGACATGCCAACATGAAATGCATACCTCAAGATAAAAGAGGGTATCCACATAATATTTTTATTATTTTTCCATGAAAACACATGTTGTGGGTACTTATAGGAAAAGTAAGAAAATATCTGTTCTTTTGGGTTGACAGAAAGTGTCTTACCTGGAGTTATGATACAACTATACATAAAGTGTAAACCTTACATGATCAATTATCTATACACAGCTCTGAGATACTGATATACACAAAATTGCAACCAGTTCCGCAAACTGTTTAAATAGCATATAGCCGTTGTTGTTTTTTGTTTGTTTGTTTGTTTGTTTTTTTTGTTGTTGTTTTTGGGGGTTGTTGTTGTTGTTTTTTTGTTTTGTTTTTTTTTTCTATTTTTTTTTTTCTCGTTTGAACTGAACCTATTTACTATAAATATTTTATGCTTCAAAACAACTAGTTTTCTTAACTCTTGTCCTGCTGAATAAATTGGCATACCACACCAATTTCTAATTTTCAGCCAATCAGATTACTTGAACCAAATTGTTGATATAAAATCACATATTTAATGGCAAACAGTGCAGATCCAGATCATTCGGCTTCTCTACACCGTTTGCAAAGGCAGGACATATCCAGGTTCAGCAGGACTAGAGTTAATTCACATAACTAACAGGAAAAATTCAGAACAAAGAGCTGAAACACATTTAGCTTTTTGAACCATTATCAGCTACACACAAAGTACCATCATAGATGTATTAATCCATTTTATTTGGGAAACCCAAACATATGGGTATTAAACTGGCAAACAATGCAGACTCAGATAAGAATGCTACAAAACCTATTGGTAGTAAACAACAAACCACACACCCTGCTATTGACAACAGACAAATCCATAGGGTTGTTGTAGAAGAATTCACATGAAATAAATGTTAAATGTATTGTGATATTTCTGTATAATATATGAGCATCAATAACAGCCATACTAGAATGCAGGTGTGCATGTTGATCTGGGCCTAATTTTGTTTGCATAGTTATGAGGATTCAGCCCTTGGGTGTAACAGAAATTATTATTTGAACTTCTAATATGTACCTTGGCAGTTTTCTTGGCATTCTTTTCCAAAGCTTCTCCTTGCTCTTTGAAAATTTTGACATTAGCTGCCAAAAGGTCTTTACGTTCCATTCCAGCTTTTCTTGGCATGGCACCGACAAGAATAGCACAATCAATGTCTTTGAACGCTTCATTCGGATCAGCAGTGGCAATGATTTCTGAAGAGCAAACATAAAAATTCCATAGCTACAGATAAGAGGGGTATCCACATAATATTTTTCTCATTTCTCCACGAAAACATATGTTGTGGAGAAATAAGAAAGATATCAGCATTTTTCGGATGAAAAAAGCACCCTATCTGTTGCTATGAAATTCAACAGCTGTCAGCTAAGCAGAGCATACATGAGCAATGATTTCTGAAGATTAAACATAACAACTCTAGAGCTTCAGCTAAGCAGAGCATACATGGGGAACTGATAATACTTCTACGGGAAGTTACAAACACAAATTTTTTTGCTTCACTACATCTGTACTCAATGAGCACTACTTCCACAGAAGAATTTGCTCCCTGTGGACACAAAGTCCTTCATTTAACCCTTGTTGTGCACACAAAGTCCTTCATTTAACCCTTGTTGTGCAGAATAAATTAAGATTTAATTTAGATGCCACACCCACTACTGTCTGCCAATCAGGTAACTTGATCCAGGTATTGATACAAATTCACATACTGAATGATAAACAGTGCAGATCAAAATCAGTTGGGGGCTTCTCTACATTGTTTGCAAACGCAGGGCATATCCTGGTTCAGCAGGACAAGTGTCAAGAGTGGACACATTTTTTAAATGATTCAAATATCTAGAAGGCAACTCCCTGTCCGCAAAAGCTGTCTCCCTTTGCAAAACGGAGGCAAAACCTATCAGGAGATGTAGCCAGTTACCTTAGGCTATTATCTCACTGGGCTGTGACTGCTAGCGACAATTTACGAACCATATTAGCGAGACAGTTTTCAAAATACAGTTGACTCCCGTTATCTCGAATTCCAAGGGACTCACTGAAACACTTCCAGATATCCGTACCTCGACATATCAGATTTGAGAGAGGGAGGAAAACAATAAATTGAAAAACCACATTTAACAAATGAATATGTAATCGGACTCCTGAAGTTCGAAATATATATATAAAATAATGTGGAAAAGAGGAGAAATTGCTCCTGAGGAGCAATTTCTCCTCTTTTCCACATTATTTTGTTACCTGTTGTCATAGTTTCATGTTAAAACAGGGACCAGACTTTCACTTCGAGATAAGCGGTAATTGGAAATAAGCGAGTTCAAGATAACGAGTTCGACTGTATATCTAAACATTTTCCAAAGGCTCTCCATTTCCTTGTGTGAGATACAGGGCCTTGGTCTTCAGTCATCTGAATTTTGAACATGGTAAAAAACTTTGCACGACAAATTTCTCTCAAAACAGTGACAGTTGTAGCTGGTGTCTTGAACTTCAGTGGGATCCTTCTCAAGTTAGTTTCCATGAGTCAGTGTGCTAGAAATGTGTGTATGTGATCCTTCTCAATTTAGTTTCCGTGAATCAGAAAGTGTGAAAAATGTGCAACAATGATCCTATTTCTCAATGACACACCCAAATGCCAAAAATATGCAACTTTGTGACATGAATGTACATTTGCACAACATTAGCAAGACATTGGCACAATAAGTGTAAAAACTAGGGGCAAATCTGGTATAAATTTGCAAAGAGTTAATGTCACATTGGTGCAATATTTGTGTGACATACACAAGTGTGTTGCAGTACTAATGCAATGTGATTTCAAGTGAAAATTATTATTTTCTAGAAATATGATGTCTCTGATAACATCAACTCTTTCTCTGCTGAATTAACCAAGAGAATAGTATTAAAGTTTAAACAGAAACTTGAAACAACACTACCCCGCCATTATCGTGTCATGGGGAAATAACTGTCAAAAATTGACAAAATGTACCCAACAGAAATCCCAAACCAGATCTCGATAATATCAATGCACATATCAAGTTTGGTGAAAATTGGATACGTTGAGATTTACTCAAGTTATTCTCCTGAAACAAAAATATGGATTTATGGTGAGCTGACAACTCAAAATTGATGAAATTTGCTCATTAGCAATCCTGAACCAGATCTCCACAGTATCAATGCACACATCGTTTGGTAAAAAGCCATTGATATTTACATTATCATCTGGAAATGTAAATATGGATGTGTAGTTATTCTCCTGAAATGAAAATAAGGAAGTGTGGTGGGCAGATAACTCTGTCAAAAATTTATGAAATCTGCCCATTAGAAATCTGAACCAGACTTCCACAATATCAAGGCACAAATCAAAGTTTGACCAAACAATCTTAACCTTTTAAGTATCAATCACAACTGCAGCAGACGACAATTAGATTTTTTTTTTTTTTAATTTAAAAAAAAAAAAAAAAACAACAACAAAAAAAAAAACACTGACATTTCATGTGAATAGTCTGCAAGTTGACTTATTTTCTCTGAAAAACAAAAATATGTAAGAATTTTAGAATATTGCCTGCTACAAATTTTGCTAAGTACTTTAAGGGTCAGTTGATCAAATACAATGTATGTATTTACGGTAACCACTCTGACAAACATCAATGACCAAAGCAGTATATACTGTAATAACCCTAAGTATTGGACAGACAGACCTGAGCAAATAGTGTAGACCAAGACCAGATGTCACATTCTGTTAACTTCTGTGGCATCTGTTCAATGTCTATACTGTTTGCCACTCGTCCACCAAACTGTTTTCCCACCAGCACTTTGTAGACATATCACCAGGTAGTTAAGGTTTACTCTGGGTAAAATTTTCAGCAGATGACATTTTGAAATATTTTTCTTATTTTCCCAGAAAATAGGATTTGATATTCCAAGCAAACTGTAATTTGCATGAAACATCAAATCCTCTTTTTCTGTAAAATGTTCACCAAAAGTCAAGGTCAAGGTGAATGCATGGGTGAAAGTCCCAGAAATCCCCAGTACTGAAAATCTACTTTTTCTAATACTGAAAGCTACCAGTTCCCTATACTTTATATAGGACGGAAAATCTCAATACTGAAAACTTTCACCCATGTGAATGGATTCACAAGGTACTTTTTCCACCATATTTTCTGCAAGGGAGATTATTTTGTAGCTACCTGTTTGCTTTCCTGCACACCATTCCCCTTCTAAGTGAAGGCATAAAACTTTGACAGAAACTTTTGCATACAATGTAAGTAAAAGAAAGTAAAACAGAATGAACTAATACTAGTAGTTAAGACGTAACACCCAATTTATTGGTCTACAGGTTTCGGTATCATGACCTCCATCAAGACAAAACAAGAGGGCCATTATGGCCCTGTAATGCTTACCTGAGCTACATAATACTTTGCGAGCCTGATCTAGAACTGATCAAGGCAAACATTCTGATCAAAGTTCAAAATGATTATATTAACAAGTAAGACAATACAGCATGTCTAATGGACTGTGAAATAAAGGTCAAGGTCAAATATGGATGACTGCACTCAAGAGGCCATGCTAAGATATATGCATGTACTAAGTATCACTGGCTGTAGGAGCAATACAGTGTAGTTACTGAGAAACTGACCTAAACACAAACACTTCACAAGTACCAAATATCACTCTGTAGGACCAATAATTACTGAGAAACTGACCTAAATGGAAAAACTTAAGAGAGTCACTGGACAGAAAACTATACATCACCTTGAAATCATCAAGACAAACATACTGAGCAAGATTCCTGATGATCACTCCAAAAATGTGACCTCTAGAGCATCAACAAGGTTTTCCTTTGATTTGGCCAGGTGAACTAGTTTTTGATATCAAGTGACCTAGTTTTAAACTAGACCTAGAAATCATCAAGTCAAACATTTTGAGCAATATTTATAATGATTATTTCAAAAATGTGACCTCTGGAGTGTTAACAGTTTTCTGCTGATTTGGCCAGGTCACCTAGTTTTTGACCCCATGTGACCCAGTTTCAAATGACCTAGAAATCATCAAGACAAACACTTTGAGCAAGATTCATGATGATTGCTTCAAAAATGTGACCGCTAGAGTGTTAACAAGGTTTTCTGCTGATTTGGCCCGGTGAACTAGTTTTTGATATCAAGTGACCTAGTTTTAAACTAGACCTAGAAATCATCAAGACAAACATTTTGAGCAATATTTATGATGATTATTTCAAAAATGTGACCTCTGGAGTGTTAACAGTTTTCTGCTGATTTGGCCAGGTCACCTAGTTTTTGACCCCATGTGACCCAGTTTCAAACTTGACCTAGAAATCATCAAGACAAACATTTTGAGCAAGATTCATGATGATTGCTTCAAAAATGTGACCGCTAGAGTGTTAACAAGGTTTTCTGCTGATCTGGCCAGGTGACCTAGTTTTTTGATCCCAAGTGACCCAGTTTCAAATTTGACCTTGAAATCATCAAGACAAACATGTTGAGCAAGATTCATGATGATTGCTTAAAAAATGTGAGCACTAGAGTGTTAACAAGGTTTTCTGCTGATCTGGCCAGGTGACCTAGTTTTTGATCCCCAGGTGACCTAGTTTTGAACCTGACCTAAAAATCATCAAGACAAACATTTAGAGCAAGATTCATGATGATTGCTTAAAAATGTGACCGCTAGAGTGTTAACAAAGCTTTCTGCTGATTTGGCCTGGTGACCTAGTTTTTGACTCCAAGTGACCCAGTTTCAAACGACCTAGAACTCATCAAGACAAACATTTTGAGCAAGATTCATGATGATTGCTTGAAAAATGTGACAGAGTGATAACAAGATTTTACGCTGATTTGGCTAGGTGACCTAGTTTTTGACCCCAGGTGTTCCAGTTTCGAACTTGACCTAGAAATCATCAAGACAAACACTTTGAGCCAGATTCATGATGATTGCTTCAAAAATGTGACCACTAGAGTGTTAACAAGGTTTTCTGCTGATTTGGCCCGGTGACCTAGTTTTTGACCCCAAGTGACCCAGTTTCAAACATATCCTAGAACTCATCAAGACAAACATTTTGAGCAAGATTCATGATTATTGCTTCAAAATTGTGACCGCTAGAGTGTCAACAAGGTTTTCTGCTGGTTTGGCCTGGTGACCTAGTTTTTGATACCACGTGACCCAGTTTCAATCTTGACCTAGAAATCATCAAGACAAACATTTTGAGCAAGATCCATGATGATTGCTTGCAAAATATGACCGCTAGAGTGTTAAGGTTTTCTGCTGATTTGACCCGGTGACCTAGTTTTTGACTCCAAGTGACCCAGTTTCGAACTTGACCTAGAAATCATCAAGACAAACATTTTGAGCAAGATTCATGATGATTGCTCGAAAAAAGTGACCGCTAGTGTTAACAAGGTTTTCTGCTGATTTGGCCCGGTGACCTATTTTTTGATCCCAAGTGACCCAGTTTTGAACATGACCTAGAAATCATCAAGACAAATATATTGAGCAGGATTCATGATGATTGCTCCAAAAATGTGACCGCTAGAGTGTTAACAAGGTTTTCTGCTGATTTGGCCCAGTGACCTAGTTTTTGACCCCAAGTGACCCAGTTTCAAACTTGACCTAGAAATCATCAAGACAAACATAAATTGAGCAAAATTCATGATGATTGCTTCAAAAATGTGACAGCTAGAGTGTTAACAAAGTTTTCTGCTGATCTGGCCCGGTGACCTACTTTTTGACCCCAAGTGACCCAGTTTCTTGACCTAGATTTAATAGAGGCAAACATTTTGAGCAAGTTTCAACAAGATTGGGTCAAAACTATGACCTCTATAGTGTTAACAAGTTTTTCCTTTGATTTTACCTGGTGACCTAGTTTTTGACCTCAAGTAACCCAGTATCAAATTTGACCTAGATTTCATAGAGGCACACATTCTGAACAAGTTTCATCAAGATTGGGTCAAAACTGTGACCTCTAGAGTGTTAACAAACTAATTGTTGACGACGAACGACGGACGACGACGGACATAGGGTGATGACAATAGCTCACCCTGAGCTTTTGCTCAGGTGAGCTAAAAATGATATTTTTGTTCATTTCCCCATGTGGGAGCACCTCGTCGAGATGCTTATCAGTACCCACAACATGTTTTCATGGCGAAATAAGCAAAACATAAAAAAATTTCTGTTTGCAAAAAAACAAAAACAAAAAAAAACACAAAAAAACACTGCACCTTTTCTGCAGTTATGTGGACCATTGAGAGTTTCCTGCATCATTAGGTTATACCCAAGTCTTTTTCTCCACATCTCAGCCAAAACAAATACACCATTTTGCACACAGTATGGTCCAGAAATTCCCTGTTACGGAGTCAAAATATATTAGAGTAACTAATATTTATTCTAAAGTAATGGGACAGACAGGGCTGAGCAAACAGTGTAGAACTTACCGTATTTACCCTAAATATTGGGATATCTTAACTCTTTACCATCCTTATCTTACAAAGCTGAACATGTCGATTTAACTGCTTTTCAATGTGTCTGAAAACTGATGGATGAGTAGCTAACAGTGCAGACCCTGATCAGATGGTGATGATTCTAACAAATATCCAAAACACATGTTGCTTGAAGTTTTAATGCAATATTCTTGCATAATTTCTTATTAACTGCCACCTCTTGAGCGAAGGTTTTGTGAAATTAAAATTGTCATTATAACGAATTCTTTCATTGTATCCAGTGTCAGTATAAAGAGGGTTGACTGTACAGTAATCAGATATTATTAGGTCTACACTGTTAGCACAAGTGCAGGGATCAATTTTGGCACTTGCTAATTTGCTAAATGCTGGTTAATTTCCTCAAAAAGCAAGCTGCAATTTCCATCACTTGCTAATTCTAGCAAGTTGGAAAGATTCTCTTTAATTGGTGGAACCTGAGGCATTGTTGCTGAAGTTTTGCAATTTCTTTTCCAAAAGCAATGAAGATATTTTTCTAATTTTTCCCCGAAAACAGGTTTTGACATTACATGCAAATTGTCTCCTATGGAGACAATTTGCATGTAATGTCAAAACTTGTTTTCAGGGAAAAATAAGAAAAATATTTCAAAATGTCTATTGAAATTTTTACCCAGAGTGCTAAGGTTTAAAGCCACATCTAACAGTGTTTATAAGTGTGAAAAAGCAAGTTGGCTGAAAGGTTTAGCAAGTAAAAAATAATGCTACTTGCTTATTTTAGCAAGCTGTCAAAAAAGTTAAATTTGAACCCTGAAGTGTCCAGATTATTATGTAGGCATAGCACCAGATAAAATGTGATCAGGAAAATGGTTTTCTTATTTCTCCATGAGAACATATTATACTCATTACTTGCACCTCGCCAACGTAGCGTTAGGAATCGGCCAGGGCCCAGTTGTTCAAAGCTAACGATGTCGTTAGTTAACGATTTGTTAAAATTTACATCGAGTAATACGCAAATGTGCTGAAATTTTTTGCTGAAAAAAATGTGAGTAGCTTTTGCAGTGCAAAAGCTACTCACATTTTTTCAGCAAAAAATATCAGAATATTGTGTATTGAATCCACTAAAACAGTTAACGAAATGACCCTTAACGAGCTCGTTAAGCTAACGACGCTTTGAACAACCGGGCCCAGAATTTCACAGCTGATCATCGTTTTTGTAAAACCGACTGATCATCAATTAATAATTGACTTGTAGAATATATATTCACTCTTAATTCAGATACTTATTCACTGCTCCAGATCAATAACAGGGGTATCAAGATATCTGTGAGGCAGCCATAAATCTAGAATAAACCGAATAGACAGCTGTGAAGTCCATTTCTTTGTAACTTGCCTGTAAAAATAAAACGTGAGTAAAATATGTTTCTAAATTTAGAAACAGAATTTTCCTATTAATTGACTATAAAAAATCTTTCTGATCATCAGTCACAAAAGGCAAAATTGACAGATGATCAATTATAATCGATCATCAGTAGCAACACTATGCCATAGCACTTCCAATGAGTATCCACAGCATGTTTCTATAATGAAAAACATCATCATTTTCTGGTTGAAAAAAAAACGTGCCTTATCTGGAGCTACATGTGAGACATAAACAATAAACTACACGACAACCTCTTTAACAACCGTGTTATATATCCAAACAAAAATGTATAGATTATATTGAAAAATGACCACTATGGTCATTTTTCAATATAATCTATACATTTCTGGGATCCATCTTTGAACCGTGTTTTATCAAAAACTGTGTTATAACGAACCGTGTTATAAAGAGGTTGAAGTGTACCTGGTGAATCTTACCTTGTAAAACAGGGAAAGAACAGTCCATCAGTTCCATAGTAACACCCTGCAGTGTTTGCAACATTGGTGCGATATCCAGCATCACAAGAATGATTTTCTGTAAGGTAAAAATCCAAAACTAGTCCCAGCTCTTAATAAACAGAGCAGTTTAACAGTTCTAGATAAGTGACTATTTCAACCAAGGGACTATTTCAAATAAATAAAAAGTGTCAATATTTTTCTTATAACTCCATGAAACTTATGTTGTGGGTACTTGGACTCGGTGAGAGGGACATACATGCCATATCTCACACTGCGAGGAAAAAACTCAAAGAATTACGGTGTTTCTCACGGCCTTACGGCATTTCTCACAGCCGTGAGACAAAAACCTCACAGAAAGAACAAAATCCTATGTTAATTTTTCCCTAAGCTTTCAATTTTGTGGACAGCTACTGTAGAAATTATTTTTCCCGCGGTTCCTGGTATTGCAGCATGAGTATTATTGAGCGCTAAGAAAAACCGATAACATGCGTGCAGGCCTCCTGGTGGCCAACTTTGAAAATATAGGTTTTTATGTAGGTTCTTCTTACTCAAAATATAGGTTATTTACAGGTTTTTCAATAAAAAATATAGGTTAAAAAAAAGGTTCTTCCAAACTCACATAGAGATTTAAAACTGAAGAAAAAATATTTGATGAATTTTTGCACCACAATTATTCAGATAAAGTTTATCTGAATTTTACATAGTCCGAGCGAGCGATGCGAGCAAGGAAAAAAATACAATTTCTTGACAGTTTTCATCACTTTTTTGGGACTAAAAAGTAAAAATAGTAGGGCATTTTGAAGAAAAGTTAGGGTTGAGTCGCGAGAAGGTTAAAAAAGTGAAAAATATAGGTTTTTTCATGAAAATACAGGCTTTTTATAGGTTTTATGAACAAAATAAAGGTCTTATAGGTTTGACACAAAATTATAGGTTATTATAGGTTTTATAGATTTCGCTAGGAGGCCTGTGCGTGTCATGGTGGATATTGAATATACAACTTATCTGCTCGCTGATAAACTGTGGCAACAAAGTTATTAAGAAGGTGTTAAATGGCCAAGTGGTCAGACTGACACATTATCTGCGTCAATTACATGTAACGATTATCAGTGGGCCATCATAACTGAGACAATGCCACGTGTCAGTGATCTGGCTTGAAGATGGGCCGGCACACGTTTAGCAGCCTTCGGGTAAGTATTTGTTGTGACATTTTGCGGCTCTTTTTATGTCAAAGACAATATTATGTTAGATTGTTTTGTTTGCAATATCTGTCAAATAAAGTAATGAAGCCAAGCAAAAATTGGAAATTACTTAATCCGAAGTTCGAATAACCATACATAATGCAAATGTCCAAGCGTCCAGTATCGCCAGTATACCAGGGTAGCAAATCCTTTCCCAGCAGTTATCTCTCTTTGGAAGGAGTTATTTTGATAGCAAATCCTTTACTTTTAGAGTTATTTGTCTCTGACAAGGTGTTAGGCATGTGGAAAGTGAAAAGCATGTGGAAAGTGAAAAACTGAAACATATTGCAGGTCTTGAATTCAGATTCAGACAAGAACATCATGTGCTCTTTATTGGAAGTCAGTTTTAGTATGCATCTCCAAAGGGAAATCAATCTGGTGAGAAAGTCTTCATCTCCATGCTTATTGAATCAACTCCTATAGGGAAAAATTGCTATTTAGCACAGCAAATATTTGTTTTCGAGATAATTATTTCCAATACCAGGGCAGCAAATCCTTTCCCAGCAGAGTTATCTCTCTTTGACCTGCGGAAAGCGAAACCTGTAACACATTACAGATCTTACACTTATTTAACTGTTTCTTGTCTTATCCATTGTTATAGCAAAATAAACTAACTATTGCACTTAACTATACTTTTCTTTATACAATTAAACTGAGTATTGGGAGTCAAACAAATTACTGTCTTTATCCTATCATTTTAACAATATACTGTCCAGTGTAGCAATTTGTGAAAAAAAGTAATACACCCTAATAAGATCATTGGCAGCAAGAGATGGTTAATCAGCCATTAGTTCTTCTCTCAAAGTATAAAGCAGTAAAGCAGTAGCAATGAAATAAGGGTTATGCACATGTATCTCCCTTGTGGCACATATTTCTTTAAAATCAGCCAATTTAAACACCCAAAAGACGACTTTACCCTTGAAATACAGTGCCGAAAAAAAACTCACAGAAATTTTGCACCAGACTCACAGATTGACAATGAGAGCTTATGGCATGTATGCAGGGAAAAAGACTAATAGTCGCCCAGTCGCCCATGGCGACTAAAAAATCGTATGGGCACCAGAAAAAAATTTGAGGGTCACCCATTTTACGATTGTAAAATTTAGTTGTGAAACCGTTTGAACAACCAAAATATTGTATTGCAGCCTGATTTTGACAGAACCGGTTTTTGCACCAATTTTCCATTCCGTAAATATAATTATATCCATCTAATTGTAATTTGCTTTTAAAATTCATTAATTTTTTTACGAAATCAGTCGCATTTCAAAAATGAAAGTAGAAGGTTTTCACGGTGGCTGTGTTTCCGGTGTTCAGGCAAAACTTTATCTGTCATTTAATATTAGGTACAGTACAGTAGGTGGTTTTTCAAAATCCCCCCCAAGCCGGTGGGGTGTGGATTCGGGTGGAAAGGATTAAATATGAGTATCCCACGGTGGTTTCACCTGGGCCGGTGGATCCGCTGCGTTCCCGTGGTAAAAATCGCCTGATAAAATTACTTTCCAACAGGTAAAATTCCATGCGATTATGACAGGCAATTGAAACAGCTGCGGGGGCCACGCAGTGTTTCCGCGATGAAGTGAGAAAGCTGTTTCCAAAGGGGCGTGGCTAAAGCCAGTCGTACTTTTTCGGCATGCACGGCTGAATAGGACCAAACTGCCGACCTGATCAAATCAGCCTTTTCAACTCATTGTGTGACAGCAGTTGACGAATTTTGATTGTAAGCATTCCCATTCACCATGAGCGTACAGAATTGTTGGTATTTGCGTACACAAAACGTACCGCAAATTGGGTGCATAAATTGCAATATTCGTATGTCCTGCTTGAGTCAGTTTTCGCTCATCAGCATCCTTTTGAATATTAATAAAGCATCGAAACACTGCGATTGCCGACGGACAATAACGAATGCGTATGGCCAATGCATTTTCCAAATTGCCACTTTCCGATCCCCCAAAATCAGGTTTATTCCCTTGTTCTCTTGAAATATTAACCAAAGCTGCCCTGTTCCTTGAAATATATTTGGGTGTTCCCTTGGTCCATAGAAAACCCTGGTAGCCCCATTCACTGTTCGAGCAGGTAACATGGGCCGCAACAAAGCTCTATATGAAAAAGTACCGGATTCTGTGGCTTAGTTTGGTCCGGCCAACAAGTGGGCACGGCATGGTCATTTTTACTTAATGCGCCGTAAAAAACAAAACAAACACTCAAAAATCACAAAGAGAATCAAACATCTGCCTCGAATCCACGAATTACGTATTTATGTTTGGTATTCCTGTAACTGCCTTTTCCCATGCAACAACAGCACGCGCTCAATATAAATGACCTAATGTGGTAAAAGACCGGGAAATTCTCACTGGCGTGCAGCAACCGCACGTGTCAATATAAATCTACTTAAAGGGGCGCTTCTGCTATCAAAGAGACATTGAATCAATGAGACAGCCCAAGCAAAAATGGTGTCTGTCATACAAAAAACACACGTAGAGAACAAGGGGCCACAGAAGTTAATGACAATTCAAATGAGTGAGTTTTTTAACGTCCCACTAATAGCTACTTCATACGGAGGTGTGGACCTTGGTTTAAAGTCCCATATGAAAGAAGCCTGGGATCGAACTCATGACCCCTGGGTGACAAGGCGCACAGCTTTACCACTACACCACCGAGGCACCCTTTCCCAATATTTCAACCTGTTAAATATCTAATAAAAGGGCTGCAGACATTTCACCATGCCCCACCACTGCACTAACATCAAACAAGTACCATAACTTTGTTAATAAATTAATTAAGTTTCAAGAAAATATCACAATTTCGCAAACAGTTTTCAAGTTACAGAGCAGACACAAATATATTACAGAAATCACTAAAATAGTTTCGGTGTTCAAAGGGCCATAACTCCAAAAGTAGGCTCTATCGTCAAAGTATATGAAAGAAAAGAAGGGCAGTTGTCAGTTTCTGCTGTAATAGCTTATGAATAAGCCCACCCGGAAAGGTGTGCGGGCTCGATGAATAGTATTGACTGGGCAGTTTAACTCCAGTTCAAACAAAAATTACGTCGGTACAAAGTTCTCATGTCTGAAGTATGATTTACAATGTACGAACTTTGAACTTTGAACCGGATAAAACCTACAATACTACAATGTACGTGCGACCAGCAAAGACTCCGGTTAGTCTGTGCATGGACCCACACATAGGGGGTACTTACGATTAGCGAAGGCTCTGATCAGACTACTGAGATCTGCTGATGTGCAGTCTCAGAGTGTGCAGGCTGATCCGTCTCTTCCTACAGGTTTTGTTGTAGGTTTTGCCATGCACAGACTCATGCGCGAGTTGTTTGTGCAAATCTTAACGCTAAGCACCCTGGGTACAATTTTCAGCAGACGACATTTTGAAATACTTTTCTCATTCTTCCAAGAGAACATTATTTGCACTTCATGCAAATTGTCTCCACTGCATGAAACCTCAAATCCCGTTTTCTTGGTAATGAAAAGAAAAAAAAAATGAAAACGAATTCAATCTGTCGTCTGCTGAATTAGTCCAGAAGACGCTTTCCCGCCGATGCGCTAGGTTTATACAATGCGTCTCTTTTACTCGTTAAATAAATTACGGTCTTGGTTTTGCATATCGCATATATTGAAGCCACAAAAACAGAACACTTTACATGGAAACGAAAGTTCTGAAGATTGCTGAAAAAGCCAATAAATATAATGTTATTAATGTATTATACTGTAAGAGAATAACGTAACATAGTAGTCATTTGTACTCTGATAAATGCTGGGTAAGGTACTCACACTGCAGGTTTTACTGATTTAAGGGAGCTAACTGTAACTGACTTACAAGGGAGTTAACTGCAATTGCTTCACACGTCTGATCTGTGCGAAATGGAATGTTTGTTTGTTTGTGTTTAGGTTTTACGGCCCAGTCAATCCAATGGGGTCATGTCGAGTGCGGTCAGTTTACCTAACCACACGTTTACTGGGCAAGCTTAGTCCTCTAAGCGGTTAACCAGTATTGCGTACATTCTTTCGCCAGAAACTGACAATTGCCCTTCTTGAATCAGCGGAAGGGAGAGTATGACCGCAGACAATATTTCATGATCAATCTCTACGAAAGAATGTTGCCGACCTCGGCGGGGGTTGAACCCGCGACCTCCTAGTCTCCAGTCGGACGGCGCATCTTACTGCGGAATGGAATGGGGAAGAGCATTTTTTATGAATCGTGCCAATACAGAGGAGAGCATGCTTATACAATCAGTGGTTAACTGGTACACTGAACTCCCTTCTACCAGAAACTTCTAACTGCCAATCTTGAAGCAGTGGAAGGAGCGAATGACCGTAGCAAATACATGTGTTTCATGATAAATCGCTCAATATGTGAGGATCGAATACACGATCCTGACCATCGGAGATTAATGCGTCCGCCTACGTGACATTACTCGTATTTTTTTTTCCGGGACGATGCTCGTTGGTCTCCAAATAAAAGCCTCTAAGATAGCAGAAGCGCCCCTTTAAGTACCCGGGTACAAGGTAAGAAATAAACAAACAGAAATAAGTTATTTTTTATTTCTTGTTTTATTCATTAATTCTTTTTTTTTGTTTGTTTGTTTTTTTGTTTTTTTTTTGTTTGTTTTTTCTTTTTAATCTCCAGGTAGAAATATTTCTGTATGTATTCAGCGGCAAATCAGCGGAATGATGCGTAAGCAAAATAAAGGTTCCGATTTCCTCCCCATGCAGTCACAGAAAAATTCGGAGCTGTCAATCATTCTGACGTCACTAATCTTTCATTGCGAGCTCGCTAGGATAAACTTTTTCCAACCGCGGAGTTCTACAGGTTAAGTGGGTGGTTTTGCGGAGGGAACTCGGCGGAAACACGGTGGGCGAAAAATCCGTCGCGGTGGGAACTGGAGTGGGGTATCAAGAAGATCCGCGGTGGGCTAAAAAATCAACCCCACCGGTTCGGGGGGGATTTTGAAAAACCACCTGAGCTGTACTGTACCAGGTTAATTGCTGACATGAACATGCAGTAAAGTCGACTGTACTATCATTTTGGTAATAATAATACCGGTAATAATATATCATATCATCAGAGTTCTCGGAAACGCCAAATCCGGCGTATTTTTAAGCCTATTTTTGCTTTTGTACGCGTAAAATTTCCTTCCCAGGATTCTCATTTACGCTCTATTGCCACCGGACGTCCAAACTGAACTTCAAAGACGTACCGCGGACTTCCGAAATTTCTTTTGTCCGTCGAAATCGATACCTGAGATGTCCAAAAATTGTCAAAAAGCCCGCCCACTTTTAACGAGTTGTATGATGATTGCCCCGCCTACTTATTGGGAATTCGCTACCTGTGTTTGTTTGTGTTGAGGTTTTACGGCCCAGTCAACCCAATCGGGTCATGTCGAGCGCGGTCAGTTTACCTAACCACACGTTTACTGGGCAGGCTTAGTCCTCTAAGCGGTTAACCAGTATTGTGCACATTCTTTCACCAGAAACTGACAACTGCCCTTCTTGAATCAGCGGAAGGGAGAGAATGACCGTAGAAAATATTTCATGATCAATCTCCACGAAAGAATGTTACCGACCTCGGCGGGGGTTGAACCCGCGACCTCCTGGTCTCCAGTCGGACGGCGCATCCAACTGAGCCACCGAGGCCCGCTCGCTACCTGTGTTGACTGAGCTTTAAGGACGTCCCACTTTCCGCTTGCGGGAGTTTTATTGACATCTGTGTCAAGCATCGCGGCACCCTTTTGATGGCTGCGTGATCACTGTGTGTATTTGTCACGCGTGCCGATTTGATTAATTGATGTTTGTATAATTAAACTTTCTTCTGCGACACCCGAAAATATTTGGTGAAATTATATGATTATTATTTTTAAATATTCACGTCTTAAAATCTTAAATTATTATTTTGCTAAGTACGTGTGTCGTCTGAAAACACCTCAACACTTCCGGGAGTTACCGAGTGAAATTAAATAAATAAATAACAATTATGCACAGAACGCAAATTTTTTTTTTTTTTTTTTTTTTCGATTTTTTTTTTTTTTTTTTTTTTTTTTTACGCAAATTTAAATCTATTCGAATTTAGAAGCTTATGTTTGTCATGACAACAAAAGCAATTTTTCAAATGAGAAGAAAACATATTTTTCGTCAAAATTTTCGGAAAAATCGTTTCTAAATTCGTAGCCTTGTTCCGGCTGCGCTGTTTACCAGCGTGGAAAAGACGCAAAGTAAGTCTATATAGAGGCGAATTGCGATGGTTTTGCTTGCTATTCTCCGCGAACGAAAGTATTGCTGTTGGTATTTCATCGAGAGCTGCCTTTTATTTATTTGTTCTTGCACGAGTCGGCGCCATTTTCCCGCAATTTTTGTGAAGTAAGCAACTCGCTCGCTCGTGTTGATCAGCTTCAATCCAAACAAATATTTCATTAAATACATTTCTACAAAATAATTTCAGCATACGGTAGATTTCCCTTTAGTTCGAACAGGTAAAAAATAAATATTGATCCGGGTGTTCGAATTATGCGAAAATTAGTTTCAGAAAAAAAAACACTGTTCGAACTATTTTAAATTGCGGAAAATCTCCGATAAAAACTGTCTTAAAGAGTCATGATAAAAAAATCAATAACTAACCATCAGTCCCTGGGTGATGTGTCAACAATTTGAGCTATTTTCCCACTGTTGATTAAACTAGAACGTAGCTCGCGGTATTTACCGATATTGCTCATGGTTGTGCGAATTCCCTATCAATAACAATGGACCATTTTCAATAACAAAAACATTCTATGTCACTTTCTTCTTATCCTCAGAAAACAGTAGCCTGGTCATAATTGAGGTTACTCTCAACTTTCTTCAATTATAGAGTAACACTCTCATTTTGATGTGGATAATTTTCTGTATTTGTAATGTCATCCGTATACTACGCATTTCAACATTCCTTAGACATTGATGCGGACGTGACACATGACAGTTGTCTAACGGCGATCATCAAAAACTGTCTATAAAAACATCAAACTAATCGCTTGCATAACAGAAGGCGGTCATTGAAAAAAGGTACCTTACCAACTACAACAAAACAAACCAAAAAACTATGATAGGACAGCAGTTGTTGCATCCGCTTATTCCGATCAGGGCCTACAGTTTGCTTGACAGCATTAACAGGACCTAGAAACATTTTTATGCGCATGCTGATCTAGGTCATCATTTCTTGCCCAAGAAGTAACCATTTTTTGGTTCATGAGTCTACCGGTAAATCCCATAGTGTTCCGACCAGTAGAAACGCACCTTATTGCAAATGCGAAAATTGCTGATCCAGACAAGTCTGCGCGGTCCGATAAGGGTCTAGTTTATTTATAGTGCATACTTACAAGGACAGATATTTTTTACGCAAGATGTTAGCAGTTTTATTATTTTGAAAAGCCTGCACAGCCGATCGGGTTGCGAGTAATTCTTGTAAGATCTCTTTTTCTTTTTGCAGAACACCAGAATTTTGCTCAAGGGTCATCTCTTTGTGAAACATACCTATTAACCTTTACCAATTTAGCAGACAACGAACTGATAACATTTTTTTTTAATTTTTTTTCCAATATACACAATATGACAGTTCATGCAAATCGTCTCCCAAGGAGACTATTTGCAAGAACAGTCGGCTGCTATTTTCTAGGACAAGAATAGAAAACTGTCATCAGTTTGTCGTTTGCTAAATTTGCCCATAGCATGGTACATGTAAGAGCTAACATGCTTTAAATAGCACCTGCAGTCAGCTGGAGAAACCGTGTTAACACAGATTAACCCTTAAAGCGCCATTCACAACTGCAGCAAACACACACACAAACTTTTTAATTTATTTCTATTTATTTTTTATTTATTTTTTTTTTTTTTCAGAGAATAAAGTCTTGACATTTCAGGTGAACCATCTGCCAAGCAGATGCTTCACATGAAATTTCAAAACTTATTTTCTCAGAAAAATAAATAATAATAAACAAAAAAAAAAACAAAAAAATCAAAATGTCTGCTACAAATTTTGCTTATGGATTAATGTGTTAATATACAATCTAGCGCTGCCTTCTGTACAATTTAAATTAATCCTAACAGCGCCAATCACAACTGCAGCAGCAAAAAAAAACAAACAAGAACTTAACTTGTATTTATTTATTTACTTTTTTTTTTTTCTGAGAAAAAAAAAAAATTCAGTCTTGACATTTCAGGTGAATCATCTGCAGCAGATGGCATTTTGATTTTATTTTTATTTTTCAGATAAAACAAGTCTTGACATTTCATGTGAAATGTCTACCCAGCAGATGCTTCACATGAAGTGTCAAGACTTATTTTCTCTGAAAAATAAATAATGAATAAAATTTTCAAAATGTTGTCTGCTACAAATTTTGCGTAGCGCTTTAAAGATTATTTTCCATCCTTCCGCGTGCCTTCTGTACAGTTTAAACTAACCCTTAGAGCGCCAATCACAACTGCAGCAGAAAAAATTCTATTTATTTATTTTATTTTATTTGTTAATTTGTTGTTGTTTTTTTTTCAAAGAATAAGATCTTGACATTTCATGTGAATCATCTGCCAACGAAATGTCATCACTTATTTCTCTTATTTCACTTTTTTTTTAAATAAAGAAAAAATCAAAATGTCGTCTGCTAAAATTTTTTGCTTAGCGCTTCAAGGGTTAGTTTAAACCGGCTGTCAATCAGCTATAACGGTAAAGGCGCTTGTGTCATGTATGAATGAAACCTGAGCTGAAAACGCTTTGATGTTAACATTGGTTGTGAACACATTTAACCCTTAAAGTGCCAAGCAAAATTTGTGGTAGACGGCAATCTTAATTTATTTTTTTTTCTGTTTTAAGAGAAAACAAGTCTTGTCATTTCATCTGAATTGTCTACTTGGTAGATGATTCACATGAAATGTCAGGACTTAATTTCTCTGACAAGTAAAAAATAAAAGTAAAAAATAATGTCTGCTGCAGTTGTGAAATGCACTTTAAGGGTTAACTGAGATACAGATAAGTTGCTGAATTAGAAATGCAAGAGCATATAAAGGAAAGGGTATTACTTCATCTAACCCTTAATGCGCCAATCACAACTGCAGGAGAAAACAGTTGTACTTTTATTTTTTCAGAGAACTAAACCTTGAGATTTCTTGTGAATCATCAGTCAAGCAGATGCTTCACATGAAATGTCAAAACTTTTTTCTCTGATAAATAAATAATAATAGCTAAAAAAATTCAAAATTTTGTCAGCTACAAATTTTACTTGGCGCTTTAAGGGCTAATATGCCTTCTGGAGTCAGCGATAATTATAAAGCGCTAATACACCGATGCTAAAACACTGATTACTGGTTTTCAGTGCATTTTGGTCTCTCACTCTTCTCTGCGGGTCTTTTCATTTCAGCAGACAGAAATTTATTTACTCTGAAAAGAATTGGGATTCTTGGGTGTAAAAGAAGAACTAACTAGCTTTCTTTCTTAAATAAAGTTTAGTTTTGTGTAACAATTCATGTGCATCATTTTTTTTTCATCGGATCGCACACGGAAATTCAAGGTACGTAATGTTCATCAATGAACTATACATGTACGGTTTGCAATCATATTTCATGTGTTCGAACTATTTAAAAATCAGTTTAAAAAAAAATACATGACTGTTCGAACTAGAAGAGCAATTTTCGGGAGGTGATTCCAAAACAGTAAGGGGTGTTCGAATTATTAGTGTGTTCGAACTAATAGGAAATCTACAGTAGTTTGTTTTTAAGAAAACATGTTTTGGGTGTTTTCTCTCATGTATTTTCTTTTCTTTTTTTCTTTCTCTGGGTTTTGAAACGAACGCGAAGTTGGGCCAATGTGTTGATGCTTTCTCTAAGGTCCGACATACAAGTACAGGCTTTCCAAAAAGATGCGATCGAATTTTAATAAGCGATAAGGATATGTTTAAAACACATCTAAGAGAAGTGTATATCATGATGATTCTGTGTGACACTGAATTAAGAACCTCTGTTCTACTAAAGAAAGGGCAGACTGCCACAGCAGGGAAAAAGGTGGGATTTTCCTGTGGGACTTCCAAATTTGAGGGGTAGGAAGTCTGGGACTTCCTGAGTCTGGAAGTTAATGGAAGTCCTGTCACTATTTCCTAAGCCCCAAAAGCTTTTGGATCCTTACCAGACACTCAGTGGTCAAGGTTAACTATGTTGAAAAATGAAGTTGTCCAGACAATGTCCTTAAATATTAAGTTTTCATATTTAGCCGAAAACTCCAAGTTTTCTAGGTCAAACTCCTATTTTTCAATTTTAACTCCAACTTTTCTCAGAGATGGATTCTTAAACTCCTGCTTTCAGAATCCTAGTGAGAACTCTGATTATAATCAGATTTTTGATTAACGTGCAGGTACAGGGGCAACATCCACATCAGTGGCCCCCTGCCAAATAGCTGGCTTGCTACAAGCAGGGCAGATCTCCAGGTATGTCTATCATGAAGGTTGATAGCCGAGAGCTTCCACTCTCTGCAATCCCTCTCTGTCAGCTGCTTCCATGTCATCTTGGGTCTCCCAGGCCCACGCTTTCCATCAACCTGTATGTCAAAGGCTGTCTTGACTGCACCACTGGAGCATTCCACATGTCCATACCATCGGAGTCTTCTTTCTTTCAGAATGAGGTCCAGATCCTCAATGCCAAGTCGCACAAGTAGCTCACTGGACCTGGTGGTGACAATTTCTTGCGGCCTGACATTGCAGATATGTCTGATCATTGCCCTGCCATTTCGCTGCAGATGCTAGAGGTTTGGCTTTGTCAATAGCCAAGACTCGCTGGCATGGAGCATTACGCTCTGCACACAAGAGCTGTACACACGGCCACGTGTTTTGACAGAAAGGTGGCGTGAAGACAGAACTGGTAGCAGATCCTTGAGCTTCTTCCAGGTGGTTTTCACACGTGTTGTGGTTGATTTTGTTTGTGTTGAGGTTTTACGGCCCAGTCAACCCAATGGGGTCATGTCAAGCGCGGTCAGTTTACCTAACCACACGTTTACTGGGCAGGCTTAGTCCTCTAAGCGGTTAAGGCCAAAAAAAAAAATTGGTGTGTTTACGGTCGTCCGACCGACCCTGTTTTGCGCTTGCGACCCTGCGTTTTTTTTTTCTTTGAAAAAAAAAAAATTGCGGTCGATGCCGGTCCCGGTCGGGTGGTACCGGATTTTAGCGTCTTGTCTTGTACTTCGGTGTGTCGTTTGACCGTACATCCAAAATGGCGGCGCCCATGGCTACATCCGTCATTGCATTAAAATTTAAAAAATGCTGTCATCAAGAGCAAAAGAGCTTCATGGAAGCGACGAAACATCGCCTCACTATTCTGGAAATCTTCAATCAACATCATCCCACAAGTGCTAAACCAGATAATTTCCAGGCGGTGGCAAAAACGAGTCTCCAAGGAGAGGAGTTCGAGGTACGTTTTCTGGCGTGAAGTTCACTGCTAAAAAAGTCACAAACACTCGCGGATGATTTAGTTACAATTTTTCCAGGTATGTTACTTTAGTTATCTGTCTAAGGTTTTGAGGGGAAAGGCTGTGCTTTGGACGCTGACACTTTGTCGTATGAGCCAATGTACTCAACCCACCTTTCCCCTTTGCTTCTTTCTTGCCCCACTTCTTTTCATGGGCCTACGAATTTGGGTGGTGAGAGATGGAAAAGTTCAAAATCTAGGGGAAACTATGCCCGATTTTTTTTTAGGTTTGGACTTAGTTTTTTTTTTTTGGGGGGGGGGGGGGGGGGGGGGCGTGGTAGGATGGTGTCAGTGGCATTTGATGTGGCACATCTTTCTGTTGGGAAATTTTCCTCCGGACAGCTCATATCTTATCGGGCACACTGAATTCCATTTGGACACGAAATTCTTGGGTGTCAGATTGTATTTTCTTCCATTTTCTCTTTTATTAAATGACTGATTTTTTTGGAGTTAGTGTAGAGCCTCAGCAGTTGCCGCATTTGGTGGCATCTGATCTGGACCTGCACTGTTGGCAAATCAACTGTTTAGGCATTTCCAGTACTTTAAATGGTTCAAAATTTACAATAATTGACCCCGAGAACCATATGATGTAAAATAACCAAAATTATTTTTAATAGGACTGTGAAACCGCAATGCATAAACCAACCAATTTTTTCCATGCCATTTTTTTTACATATTGTCAGCACAAAGGGTTTCTTTTTCAGGTCAGTGGTTCCTTACAAATTGGAGAACTTGTCACCCAGTTTCATGTAAACTGTTTGGAGTTTACGTGCGTTACAGAAAGCACAAACCAACTGGATGGTCTTGCGGCAGATTTACAATCAGCAGCTTGTGAGGCTACAAAAAAGGCAGTTGATGCCTTCCAATTGCTCATGGCCGGTGGGAGAGCATACCCAGCAAAAAAGACAAGCAGGTATATACAGAATCCTTGCCTACATTTTCATGATTTGAAACACCATCACAAAAACTTGAACATTTTTAGATGTCAAAATTTTGATGTACCTATCAAACTTGTACTTGACCAAAATTTACTCCAATTCCTATTTTAAAGTTAAAGGATAACATTCAAATGACCCAGAACCAACATTATAAATGTCACAGACGCAAAACTAAATAGACGAAATAGCAAACAAACTGGACCCAGTTTACAGCTCTCACATACAAGCATTAGGCATGACGTTACCCATCATTTTTACATAGACTCTTATCAGACTTTGTGTGTCTACGGGCTTATCTGAGTCCTCTCTTGTTGCATTTGTAAATGAATGATGTTGTGTCTTGGCTTAAATTAAAATATAAATGTGTGAACGGACTTAAGACATGCAACATCATTTTTTTTCAGTTCTGGGGTTAAAGGATTAAACAGAAAAGACCAGATGTACAACAAGCTGGTTGATAAATTCCATCAAGATGGTCTAGACTTTCCTAAAGATAGTGTCAAAACAGAAGGAGCATATTTTGTCCAGGTATTGTCATTTATTTGAAGTTGGTTTCAAAGATAATGGAAGTGTTTGTTTGATTGAGGTTCAACGTCCCCTATCAACACTGAACACATGTATATGTCATTTTGGAGACATCTCAAGCCCTTTCATTCAATGAAACCAAAAAGGATTTATATTACGCATGGACTTTGCTTTAAAAAAGCCTGGACAGGCTTTAATAATAGAGCCTCTAGGGGGTTTGCCAGTACTCGTGTGTGGTCCAATTCAGCTGTGAGTGGAAGCATCATGCTGCCCATCTATTTCTAGCAATGCTCAGGAATCGATACAGTTAACTTATACACCTATCATCAGAGACATCAAAGGGAAAGAAACACAAACATGCAGCGACTAGACCCTAATGAAAACAACAGCAGAGGAAAGCCAAAATAACAGTTTCTTTCCCACAGAATGGACAGCTGGCTATCCAAAATGAAAAAAAGACACAAGCGATACATACAATCAGTGACAAACAATAGTACAAATAAACCACCCCAGTAGTGCCAATGGACAGGGCCGAATAATGGCAGGGTAGCATAGATCTGTATTCAACATTGTTTTTCACTGCATTAATGTTGGCCAGGTCCCCTGGGACATGTTAAAAACTTTGTGCTTCACCATTACTTTATACCTTGAGACCCAGAGATCAGTAATACTTGAAAAACCATGCGAAAAAAATATTTTGATTGTTATTTTCAATATAAAACAAACATTAAAGAAAATTAAAACAAAACAGAAAACAAAGAAGCAACAGTCAGCTATTTTAAACTATTATTTCAATGTAGTTTTATAATACATATTAACCTCTTTATAGCACTGTTATTTGTAACATGATTAAGGATATAGCAAAGTCAAAGGTAGATCCCAAAATGAATTATATTGAAAAATGACCATAAATGGATCTAACACAATGTATGGTTTGGATCCCAAAAGCAGTGTTATATTTAAAAAGTGATTGAATTGTAATTAATACCAGACTGTACTTTCAGACACTATATACAGGTATGTATAGTGTGTATTTTAAAAAAAAAATGGGCAAGGGATTGTTGTCATTGGTGATGGGTTTTTGTATTCTGTAAAATATGTATTCATGTAGTGATGTAGAAAACATAATTATTGGTGATTGGGTTGCTGAATAACACTATTAAAGAAAACATGTCTTCCACATATCCGACCAGGATTATAGTAGATTAAAAACAGCCTGTACTGTTTGAAAATTATCTGGAGCCTTGAAATTTTGCATATATATAAAACTAGAGGTATTACATTATCTTGATATCAAACATAAATGACACTGTCAGATCAGATGTGCAGGCTGCCAGATAAGTGCCTTTGATAGTTCAAAGATGTCCTGGTTGTGTATGCTGTAAAAAATACAACAGTTTTACAATACACCTTGTAGTTTATTCTCTCATCTTGCTCTTCTGTGCTGCTTTGCTATGTCTTCATCATCTATTTAAAAAATCCTGGCTGTTCTGGACATTGTATTATTGTTTGTTTGTTGGTACTGGGGTTTGAAGGCCCAGTCAACGCTATCTAGGTCATTTTTAGTCGGTCAGTTTAGGTACCCAAACTTTGTCCGTAAGCGGTTAACCAGTACAGAGCACATTCTTTCACTAGAAAATTGTATTAAAATATTTTGAAGAAACACTTGCCTTGGCATCGGTTGTAACAGAGTTGTTGTATAAGCTAATTTAAGCAAAATGAATTCTTTTGGAAGACTTCACAGTAGTGTCAGATTGATTTTTCATAAATTTAACAATGAATCTTTCAAACACAAAGTAAAGACCCTGATGAGATGATGCATTATGCTATTTGAACACAATGAAAACACACCTATAAAATTTGACCCCCCCCCCATCCCCCGTCAACCCCACTTATAATATATTGTATAACTGGGGTTTAAGGGGGTAAACATCATTTTTTCTCATTTCTGCTCTATGTATTGATCAGAAATTAGAAAATATCAGACATTTTATTGGAAAAGTTTCTTTTGTTTAGGTTATAAAATTTTCTATACATCTGCATAGGCGCGTTTTCATAATGTCTGTGGATTATCAGCCGTCAGGTGAACATTTCAGTACCAGCCATATTGCTTCCACAATGCAAAGTTTTAGTATTAAAACATGGTGCTGCAGTTTTTGATTGATCTTCTTTCAGGTGATTTGCAATGCTCTATGGTATGTGACTAACCACCACCAGACAATAAATGATGCTGCACAGAGAAGGAAAGAAGTGCTACCAATTCCACCTGCTTTTGGGGACTTCGATGGATTTAATGACTTAAAGCGCAAAAAAATGAAAGCAATGCAGTTATCTCAGCAGGAACTAGAAAGTCATTCTCAGGCTTTATATTCTCTCTCAATGAAGCCTGTGTGTAATAGCTCGCATAAATGGCAGAATGGAAGCTCTGAAATTCAGCAGTTAGCTGACTGTTTTAAGGGGTACAAAGACTTCTTAGTGAAGCAAAATGAAACTGTACAAGCTAATCATAATCTTGATTACCCTGTTAGAACAACTGACAAAGAAGCAACTGTTGAACATAGGCAGAAAACTCCTTTCTTGAGAAAAAATTATTCTCAACTTGATCGGGCTGTTAAAGAAGCTGATAGCTTCGTTATATTTGATGAAGATTTACATGCACCAACACCCTTTGAAACAAATGATAAGCGTTATCAATATTTCAGAAATCTTCAGTTGTCTATGCCTATTGATATAGTTCGCTTTAGTCCTGGGGGTTCAGTTGTATCAACTGTTTGTATCATGAAGGTCACAGAAAACAGGACAGAGGCTCAGATACTTACAGAAGGGGCTAGGTTCCTTCAGAGGGTGCGGCCACATTTAAAAGAGTTTCATACCAGACAACAGCGAAGGCTTTTTAAGAATAGACTAAAAAATGTTGCGTCTGTCCTGCCTTCTGTGGCAGATCTGATCTACAAAGAGTTAACACTTGATGCATCTGTGTCTTCACACCCTGCAACGCAAGAGCGGCTGAGGCTTATATTTTTAGGGGAATCTGGCTTGCTTACTGACTTGAGACATATTAATCCAGGACGGCCTAATAACACTTACGATACATTTTTCACTATGCTTTCTGGCATAGTGGAGAATGTCTCAGCAGCTGACGACAGACGGCATGGAATAGCCCATATGTCCCAATTCATTTCTCTTGAGGAAATGATGAAGCAAGCCAAAGAAGCGTGCCCTGAAGGGACACCCATTCCATCAAAGAGTCTGGTACGGCTTCAGTTTGCACCGAAAAATCCATATAGTAAAATGGCCCTAAATTTTACTTCTAGGCTAGAAGTTCAGTATAAGGTACAACGGCGACAGCTACGTGTCAGCCACCCAGATGAGCACTTTTGTCAGGCACAATTTAAGTATTTGAAAGAAATGTCCATAGAGCTCAAAGAAAAAGCTCTGCTGATGTTCTGTGATGACAAAGCTAAAGTACCTTTTGGTGACCCAGGCAGTGCAGTGTCCAGTGGTGTTAGGGGTAAAAAGACAATAGTACCCAGAACTACTACACTGGCATCTTTGGACCACGATATGACAAAAGCCTCCCTCACACCATCAGTCTTGCTGAGATGCAGTGTTCCTGAGACTATCAATGGGTCATTTGTGCGAGGGAAGGTGACAACAGTTGTGAATGACAGTGTTTTTCAACAAGCCTCACCATTTAGGCATGCTGCTATCTTGGCAAAGCTCCTGTCAAACAGCCAGACAGTTCCACCAGTCCTACTAAAATTTACAGACGGGGGAACTGACCAGCGAAATACGCTGGAAAGTGTTCGCTGTGCATGTATCTGTCTGTTCAAAGAATTTGACCTTGATATGTTGGTTCTTGCCCGATGTGCCCCAGGCCACAGTTACACCAATCCTGCGGAAAGGATAATGAGTATTTTGAATGTAGGCCTGCAGAATGTTGCTCTGGAGCGAAGCAGCTGCTCTGATGCTGTTGAACAGAAGCTTCGCCAATGTAACAGCATGTCAGACATTAGAACTGCAGCATCAAAACAGCCAGATTTGAGGGTGGCTTGGGTAGATTCGGTGGAGCCTGTGCAGTCGCTCTTAAGGAACAGATTCACCAGACTCAAATTAAAAGATGAACCATTTGATTGTCTAGACCCTGCAACAGAACTAGAAATAGACAACCTCAAACGTCATCTGCGTGAACTCTTCCCAGACCTCGACCTCAACAAACTACAGAAGGTCCACACTGCCAAGTCACAGGCCTACAATGCATGGATATCTTCACACTGCAAGCTTAGGCACTACACTTTCCAGATCAGGAAATGTAAGGATGATAGCTGCTGTTTGCCTACCAGGATTCCAGATGAAGAGCTGTCATGGTTGCCTGACCCAGTCCTTGATTCCTCTGGTGACCATTATAAGCCATATGCTGAAGTGAAGGGCCAGGACACCAATGATGATAATAGGCCATCTTTGATGAAAGGAAAAAAAACAAAGAAGGCAGCTGTACAACCTGCAACTGATAATCACAGAGCTGATGACTCAACAACTGAAATCCCTGCAACTGAACCACCTGCAAATGAAACCGAGTGTGAAGTAGCAGTGGAACAAGACATATACAAAGATCCTGCTTTCCCAGTTGAAGATCCACAGCTGTGCACAACCCAGAATGCACGTGCCCTTGTGACCTGTACTGAATGCCGAAAACCCAGGGTGATTTATTCTCATCAAAGATTGTCAGAGAGGCAGAAGATATCTATTACAATCACTGTCAGTGAATTTGATTATTCTTGCGGGGCACCACTTCTACCTCCATCTAATAACTCTTATAAAAAGGTAATGTGCAGATCAACTCTTAACTGTGGGATGCCAATTGAACTCCAATATTATGGTAGCTCACTTGGAAGGCAGGATATTTGCAGTTATTGCTGTACAGAAGAAACTGAAGTCCTTCCAGAATTGAAGCAGAAGTACAAAACTGTCTTGCCCATCTGTAAGGAATGCATTGGAAAAGGAAAACTTCCTGTTGTAAAAAGACCATTTGGCAGAAACACAAAATGAGCTTTTCCATGTAGCTGTTAGAATTCTGCCTGAAATATATTTTCAGTGCTTGGTAGAGACTAGTCATTTTCAGTGGACCCAGATTAATATGTCTCAGCCAGAAGCCAAAGCTTAAGCATATGAACACTTGTTTATATTTGCCAAAATGTGAAATGTGTCTCCAGAACAAGAGATAGCATGCACATTTGCTATTAAAATTTTTGTTAATTCCATTCACTTAAGTAATAGCAAATATTGTGTGTGTATTCAATTGAAGGCCAGGCAATTCCTATGAATTAATTCCTGTTCCTATTAATCCTTTTCCTGATGAATATTCAGTTTGGCTACACCCATTTGTTTAAAGGCTCTCAACCTATAAAATGACATGTTATTCATTCCTACAAATTCATGCACTGAATGTCAAGCTGTATATATCCTGGTCAGTTGGCTTCAACCAACTGATCTGGATCTATTAAAACTGTAAAGATCAGGCCCCAAGGTTATAAAACTTGAGTTCATTCTCAAACTCGAAATAAAGCACACTGGTTGGCTGCTTCAGGGCACATGCCAAGAAGCAGCGAACAAGTGTGCTTTATTTTGAGTTTGAGATTGTACTCATGTTTCATAACCTCGGGGCCAGCATTGTCATGTCAGACCAGCAGGATAAGGGTTAAAGTGTCCCGAAATTATCATCAAACACACAACTTATCTCTTGTCCTGAAACATACATTGTTTTAAACAGTTCAATTCATTGGTTCAAAAACAAAACAAAGTTATGCAGTCTTGTCTTTTTTATTTTTCTTTCCAAATTTACATGTCAGATACATCAATGTGTCATAAACTCATACAAACACAGACAAACCCTATTTTTAATATCACTTCCAAGCTATTAACAACATATGACAGTAAAAGCATGCCAATGACATGTTTTTAGAATGGTCAGTAATAAAATACTTAAATTGAAGCCCTGATTAAATAAAAAAAAAAAAAAAAAAAAAAAAAAATCGACCTACCTACCCTGTTTCAATATTTCATACAATAGTAAACACACCTATTTTTTTTTTTGGCCTAACCGGTATTGTGCACATTCTTTCGCCAGAAACTGACAACTGCCCTTCTTGAATCAGCAGAAGGGAGAGAATGACCGTAGAAAATATTTCATGAGCCACCTTCTGCTGAGAGCATGTCTCCTAGGTAGCAAAAGGAAGCTATCACCTCAAGCTTGTCAGGTCTGACCTGGACTTCTTTCTGTGGTCTGCAATCCAAGGGGCGTGCAGTTCCCAGGCACCATGTGCATCTGTAGTCAGGGTCTTTTTTCAAGCGCTTGACAGTGCTTGCATTAAGAAAAGTCTGGGAGTTAGAGACTCCTAAAAATTGCCCTGGGACTTCCAAAAATCAATGCCAGGAAGTCTGGGACTCCCAATTTTTAAAGTTATTTAGTCATTTATAACAAAAACTTAGAATGAATTCATGTGTTATTTAGCTTAAGAATGGCGATTTTACTCCATAAATGAGAGTTTAAGAATATGGAGTTTAAATTTCTGAAGTGAATGAAAAAATTTGATCACCAGGACTTTCAGATATTGGAGCTAGGAAGTCCTGGGATTTCCTGATTTGGACAGTTAGTGCAAGCACTGGCTTGAACCCACTGTGCCATCCATGCATTTTCAGACACTCTAACCTCTCATTTTTGAAGGGCTGTGCTGATACGGAGTCGCTAAAAAAAAGTCGTAAAATTGCCAATGCAGTTAGTTCTGTCCATTTTTTTTTATATTTTTTTTTATTTCTCTAGTCATTTGGGTAAACTTAAGGGAAACAAGTCATACTCAACTCATCTGGTCCAGTTCTTGAAGTTGATACATGTTTTCAGCGAATATTTATGTGAACCATTCACCTGGTCCATTCTCTGACTTTATCTTCTGGGTTTGATACAGATTTTCGGTGAATAGGTACATTCTTTGTAGATGAACCATTCATTCTCCGAAATGGTGAAATGGCAGCTTAGGATGACAGATTTTGGGATCATTTCGAGCAAGAACATCAATTCCGAGGCCACAGAATATATCTCCACAATTGCAGTTTCCCATGCATCGAAAGCAGACAATAAATTCTGAATGAAGAGTCAAGGGTGCAACAAGACAGGATAGCTCGCCTGATATTGCACATTTTGTTTCTGGAAAATTCTAAGTCCGTGACCTTGATTTTGACATGACCTGGGTGTGTGTGTGTGTTGGGGGGGGGGGGGGGGGGGATGGGGGAGGGGGGGTGCAGTATCTGTCTTTGTACCAAATAGGAATGAGATCCTAAAAAACTTTGGCGTAAAATTTTAACATCAAAATTCTAAGTCTGTGACCTTGACATGACCTAGGGCGGTGGGGATTGGTACTGCGTAAAAATCTGGACCAATATGTACGATCATACAAAAGATGAATCAAATCTGCTGCAAGGTTAGGATTTAATGAGGTTTTAAAAACTTTAACGAAAACTTTAACATTTAAATTCTAAGTCTGTGACATTGACCTCAAGGTTATGGTCATGACCAGTATCTATCATAATACCAAATAGGAACTAAATCCATCATTAGCTCGCCTGAACAACATTCACGGAGAGCTATTGTACTACCCCCGGCGTCGGCGTTGGCGTCCACAAATGTTTAAGTTTTCGTTGAAGTTTTTAAGACCTCATTATTTCCTAACCTTATCACCGATTTGATTCATCTGTCATAAGGTTAGGAAATAATGAGGTCTTAAAAACTTTAACTAAAACTTTAACAGTTGTGGACGCCGACGCCAACGCCGACGCCAGGGGTAGTACAATAGCTCTTCTTAAATGTTGTTCAGGCGAACTAAAAAACGAGACTGTAATGAAAAATCAACTAAAAATGACATTTTTTTATATTTTTGTCGATGAAGTTTGTCTTGAATTTAGTTTTCAAAAAAAAAAAAACTCCCTGGTAATGACCAGAAATTCTGACGCAGAGATAACACTGTGTTACAAATTTTGCTTGAGGCTTTAAGAGTTAAAGTAAGATACAAACCTGGTCTTTTCCAAAGAGGTCTCCACTGGCTACCATGTACACAAGGGAGTAACCAATTTGGCCAGCAGCTCCAGTAATAGCAACTTTGATGGGTTGTGCCTGAAAAAGCAAATAATACAGCTATGTACATTCAAAGAATTTCAGAAATTTGTGTGTGTGTGTGTGTGTGTGTGTGTGTGTGTGTGTGTGTGTGTGTGTGTGTGTGTGTGTGTGCACGCACACACACACAAATCTTTACATAGCTACAGATAAGAGGGTATCCACATTGATTGATTGATTGTGTTGGGGTTTAACGACACTTCAACCCTTGAGGGTCATTTTGTGTCGTCTCCCAGAGAAAGGGAGAAAAGAGATAGAAGAGAGAGTGGAGGAGATGAAAGAGAGGGACAGGGAAGAAAGAGGAACAGGAATGAAAGTGAAGAAACAGAAGAAATAAAAACATTCCCCCTCTACCCTTACCCACTACAAGGATAGCAGGCCTTGCCCAACTGTAAGCCAATATCAGCTGGACGCCCCGGTGATGTAAAAGGGTATCCACATAATATCTTTCTTATTTCTCCACAAAAACATATGTTGTGGGTACTCATTAGAAGCGCCTCAGTGAGGCGCTTCTAATGAGTACCGCAACATATGTTTTCATGGAGAAATAGGCGATATTAGCATTTTTCGGATGAAAAAAAAATGCCTTATCTGTTGCTATGTCTTTAGATAAGGTGTTTTTTTTTCTTAAATCAAAAAGTATTAGATATTTCTTATTTCTCCATGAAAACATATTCTTATTAAAAATGTCTTGGCATCTAATGCGAACAAAAGTATATGTGTGTACACTAAATATGATTCACACTGATCAAACCATCCAGTGATGTACGAAAAGATACAGACAAAAATCCTTCCTGAAATCTTTCTTTTAAAAAAATTTCAAATGTTTTAGTATTTTTGGTTTGAAGTGATGGGTATCCCTGCTTTTCATGGGTATTCTGGTGGTTTAATACTTCTGGCTCTGAGCTAGCAAACTATCAACAATATTTTCAGAGAAAACACTTCAAGGACAATTTCCAGATAAATTGTAGTTACAAAACTCCCCAGTCCTGCTGACCCTGGATATACCCTGCCTTTGCAAAAAGTGTAGATCCAGATCAGTTGGCTTCTGAAGAAGTCAACAGATCTGGATCTGCACTGTTTGCCATTAAGTATGTGGATTTATAGCAACAAATCAATAGATCAAGTAATCTGATTGGCTGAAAATTAGAAGTGGGTTTTGCATTTGCATCTTAATTTATTCAGCAGGACAAGGGTTAATCAATAAAAACAGTGGTATATGGGTTGTGTTCTGGTGTTTTGGTAAGCCATGTGACCCATAAATGGCTCTTTGCTCCTTGAATCAGATGAAGGGAGAGACTGACAGCAGAAAATATTTTATGATCAAGCTACACCAAAGAATGTTGCCGGGACCAGCAAGGATCGCCATCACATCCTGATCACCAGTTAGACATGCATTGGACTGCGACACCAAGGCCGGCATCTGTGCAATGAAGCACTGTGCAGTATTGAGTTTAATTCCGTCTTCAGTGGGATTCAAACCTTGAACCTTACAATCTAAAGTCAGGAACCCCAACCCCTCAGTCACCCAAGCACTTCTGGAGACAGAAAAGGAAAGACAGGACAGACAAGATAAAAAAAAACTAGAGCTGGTGTTTGTAAAACACTATGCCCCCAACTGCCTGACTCTAACACTGTTTGACTCCAACACTGCTTAGCCATGACGGTAACAACAGTACAAATATATAATTTCAATGTTATTTTATCAAAGGGAAATAACTCTAAAATAGGAGATGATTGGGATAAGAAAAAAATACGGATCACCTATTTTTTCATGAGGAATCAAAACATGAAATTTCAAAACATTAGCATATATGGTTCTAAACTTATGCTATACACAATAAAGCAACGACATTAAATGGCCCGAAATTGCGAAGGGCCATAACTCCAACATTTCATTTAATTGGTTCAAAATTTATTCAGGTGATCTCCTCCTCAATCCCAATCAGTATACCAAATATCATGGCTCTAGCTTAAATACTTTTTGAGATATCTTGCTGAAAAAGTCAAAATGCCTAGAACTACAAAGGGCCATAACTACATCAATTTTTCATGGAATTCCCTAAAAAACAAACCAGGTAATCTCCACATCATCCCCAATCAGCATATAATGTTTCAAGACCCTAGCTTAAGTGCTTTTCGAGAAATCTTGCTGACAAGGTCAAAATGAGCAGAACTGCATAGGGCCGTAACTTTATCAATATTTTCATGGAATTCTCTCAAAATATAATCGGGTAATGTACACATCATTCCCACTCACTGTATCGAATTTCAAGAACCCAGCTTAAATACTTTTCAAGATATCTTGCTCACAAGATTTAATTCTGATTTTTTTCAAAGGGGCATAACTTTAAATAAACATGCTAGACAAGAAACAAAATACGGGTCGGCTATTTTTTCATTGGGAACCCAAATATAAAATTTCAAAACCCCAGCGTGCAGGGTTCTTAAGATATGGCATGCACAAAAAAAGCTTGATGAACGGACAAACAGTCGGATGGACAAATGAAGGCAAAATAATATGCCCCATCAATTTCATTCGAAACTGGGGGCATAATCAGGTCATCTACTCATCGCTACCAATCTATTCATCAAGTTTCAAGGCTCCAGCTTCAATAGTTTTTGAGATATTTTGTTCACAAGGGAAACATGCCCAAATTTACAAAGGGCCATTACTTACGAAATATTTTTCAGAATTTACAAAAAAATTAATCAGGTCATCTACTCATCATTACCAATCAATTCACCAAGTTTCAAGTCTCTAGCTCTAATAGTTTTTGAGATATTTTGCTGACAAGATAAAAATGCCCAAAATAACAAAGGGGCATAACTCAAGAAGTATATTTCAAAATTTCTTCAAAAGTTAATCAGGTTGTCTACTCATCACTACCAGTCTATTCATCAAGTGTCAAGGCTCTAGTTCCAACAGTTTTTGAGATATTTTGCTGACAAGGTAAAATTGCCCAAAATTACAAAGGGCCATAACTCATGAAGTATTTTTCAGAATTTCTTCAAAAATTAATCAGGTCATCTACTCATCACTACAAATCCATTTACTAAGTTTCAAGGCTCTAGCTCTAACAGTTTTTTGAGATATTTTGCTGACAAGATAAAAATGCCTAAAATTACAAAGGGGCATAACTCAAGAAGTATATTTCAAAATTTCTTCAAAAGTTTATCAGGTTGTCTACTCATCACTACCAGTCTATTCATCAAGTTTCAAGGCTCTAGCTTCAATAGTTTTTGAGATATTTTGCTGACAAAGTAAAAATGCCCTAAATTACAAAGGGCCATAACTCATGAAGTGTTTTTTCAGAATTTCTTCAAAAGTTAATCAGGTCATCTACACATCACTACAAATCCATTTACTAAGTTTCAAGGCTCAAGCTCTAACAGTTTTTGAGATATTTTGCTGACAAGGTAAAAATGTCCAAAATTACAAAGGGCCATAACTCAAAAGGCATTTTTCAAAATTTCTTCAAAAGTTAATCAGGTTGTCTACTCATCACTACCAGTCTATTCATTAAGTTTCAAGGCTCTAGCTCCAACGGTTTTTTGAGATATTTTGCTGACAAGATAAAAATGCCCAAAATTACAAAGGGCCATAACTCATGAAGTGTTTTTCAGAATTTCTTCAAAAGTTAATCAGGTCATCTACTCATCAATACAAATCCATTTACTAAGTTTCAAGGCTCTAGCTCTAACAGTTTTTGAGATATTTTGCTGACAAGGTAAAATTGCCCAAAATTACAAAGGGCCATAACTCAAGAAGTATTTTTCAAAATTTCTTCAAAAGTTAATCAGGTTTCTACTCATCACTACCAGTCTATTCATCAAGTTTCAAGGCTCTAGCTTTAATAGTTTTTGAGATATTTTGCTGACAAGATTGCATCCATATTTTTTCAAAGGGCCATAACTCAGAAAAGGGGCATAATCCTGTCAAGAAAAAAAATACGTGTCAGCTATTTTTTCATGAGGAATCCATATATGAAATTTCAAAACAGTAGCATTCACGGTTTTAAAGTTATGCTATGCATCAAAAAGCGTGACGAACGGACGGACGGACGAACAACCCAGAAGCAATATGCCCCTCCAACTTCTTTGAAGTTGGGGGCATAAAAAAAAAGGTAACCAGAGGACCATGATGGCCCTGTAGTGCTCATCTGAATATCCTAGCACTTTAAGAACCTGACCCAGAAATTATCAAGCAAACATTCTAATGAGTTTCATGATGATTATATTAACAAGACAATGCAACATGCCTATTGGACCGTGAAATATAAATCAAGGTAAAATATGGATGACTGCACTCAAGAGGACATGCTAAGATGAATGCGTGTGCTATTATCACTAGCTATAGCACCAATAATTACTGAGAAATTGATCTAAATGCAAAAACATAACAAAGTCAGGGTCCTGTGAAATATAGGCTGAGGTCAAATATAGATGATTGATTCAAGAGGCCAAGCTAAGAGTCTGCGAATGCAAAGTATCACTGCTGTAGGACCAACATTTACTGAGAAACTGACCTGAATGTTGACTGACTGAGTATGGGTTTAATGACACTTCAATCCTTGTGGGTAACTTTGTGTGGCCTCTCAGATGAAGGGAGGAAAGAGATAGATGAGATTGTAGAGGAGATGAAAGAGAGGGATAGCAGGCTTTGCACTAGGATTTTTTTTTCTTACGCCACCATTTTGGCCAATTTGATTTTTTTTGTGCCATTTTCTTTAACTTTGAGAGAGATTTTGAGCCAAATTTTTACCATTTTTTGCCAAAGAATTATCTTGTCAGAAAAAATTTTGGCCATTTTTTCGCCGAAGAATTGTCTTGTCAGAAAAAAGGTGTTCAATTATTGATTCCTATAATTGCAGCAGTAGATTCAAGAAGCAGTATAGTGTGAAATCTGTGGGAGACTTGAATTTAATTCTCACACTTATTTTCAAAACTTCTGCTGTAATTAATTACAATGTCATGAATTAATAATGACTCTTGGTTTTGCATATCAAATGTTTAAGACACAAAAATAGAACACTTTACATGGAAATTAAAGTTCTAAAAATGGTGCTGTATAAGCCAATAAATAAAATGTTATTAATGTATTATACTGTCACATAATATTCATTTGTACCCCGATAAATGTGGGCTAAGTTTCTCACACTGCAGGTTTTACTGTTTTAAGGGAGCTAACTGCAACTGACTTAAAAGGGAGTCTACTGCAATTGCTTTACGAGTCGGGTCTATGCGAAAAGGAATGGAGAACAGCATTTTTTATGAATCGCGCCAATAAACAAGAGGGCCACGGGTCGCTCACCTGAGTGACATAGCCACTGCAGATATGCAGATGTTATGCAACATTTTTCCAATCCTGTCATCGCAACTAATGAAAAGATCATCATTTCAGCAGTTCTTTATTTTGAAGAAGAAGATATATGGCATGCCAGTCAATTGAGTGTAATCATTTGAACAAACTCTTAATGGCAGCCAGTTTGGATTTACAATCGGCACGATTTTAGCTATTTTTGATCAACGAGTCACCCAAATGCTTCCTACCAAGTTTCGAGTCAACTGGCCTTTCAGTTCAGGAGAAGAAGTGAAAAACAGATTTTCAAGATGGCTGCCATGGCGCCCATCCTGGTTTTACGATCGGCATGATTTTAGCTATTTTTGATCTACAAGTCACCCTGATGCTTCGTACCAAGTTTGGAGTCAATTGGCCTTTCGGTTCAGGAGAAGAAGCGAAAAATAGATGTTCAAGATGGCTGCCATGGCGACCATCTTGGATTTCCGATAGGCACAATTTTAGCTACTTTTGATCTATAAGTCACCCCAATGCCTCCTACCAAGTTTGGAGTCAACTGGCTTTTGGGTTTAGGAGTAGAAGTGAAAAATAGATTTTCAAGATGGCGGCCATAGCGACCATCTTGGATTTCCGATCGGCACGATTTTAGCTATTTTTGATCTACAAGTCATCCTGATGCTTCCTAGCAAGTTTGGAGTCAACTGGCCTTTCGGTTCAGGAGAAGAAGCGAAAAATAGATTATCAAGATGGCGGCCATGGCGGCCATCTTGGATTTCCAATCGGCATGATTTTAGCTATTTTTGATCTACAAGTCACCCTGATGGTTCCTCGCAAGTTTTGGAGTCAATTGGCCTTTCGGTTCAGGAGAAGAAGCGAAAAATAGATTTTCAAGATGGCGGCCATCTTGGATTTCCCATCGGAACGATTTTAGCTATTTTTGATCTACAAGTCACCCGGATGCTTCCTACCAAGTATCAAGTCAATTGGCCCAGGGGTGTAGGAGGAGTAGGCTTTTAAAGCAATTGTTGACGCCGCACGACAGACATTGACTGACCACAAGAGCTCACCATGAGCACTTCGTGCTCAGGTGAGCTAAAAAGAGGGAGCAGGCTTATACAATAAGCGGTTAACCAGTACATTGAACACCATTCCGCAAGAAACTTGTAACTGCCAATCTTGAAGCAGTTGAATGAGCGAATGACATTAGCAAATACATGCATTTCATGATAAATCGCTACAATCTGTGGGGACCAACTGATTGATTGTGTTGGGGTTTAACGACAAGTCAACCCTTATGGGTCATTTTGTGTCGTCTCCCAGAGAAAGGGAGAAAAGAGACAGAAGAGAATGCGCGATCCGGACCATCGGAGACTAATGTGTCCGCCTCCGAGGCATTAATCATGTTTTTTTGTTTGTTTTTTTCGGGACGACGTTCGTTGATCGCCAAATAAAAGGCTCATCAGAAGGTACCGAAAGATGCTTAATTAAGGTCGGTACTGTCAAAGTATACTTACCGCTTTAATTAGCATAATCCGAACTGATTAATGACAATAATTATTTCTCGTGTAATCATGTTTTCCATCTTTGTGTTTGACATAGGGTTCCACGTGATTACATTCTGGGTAAATTTCCTTGATGTAGGCGATGCAACTCTGACATCAATTCCTGGTTGGTAGTTTCGGCAGAGCGTCATGAATATTGAGGATGAAAGGCGAGGAAAGTGGGTGGTGCTACTGTCAAACTGCACATCATTGCATGTGTCAATTTGATCAGCTACCATTTTCTGATCGATAATTGAGTTGTTAATTGGCGAATTATACAATCAAGGAAGGTGCGATAGACACACGCGACAATTATATGGTTCAGTTCAGCGGGTAATTCAGGTGATATTTTTTTGCCACTTGTTTTCGCCAACTTATGATTTTTTTGTGCCAAATTTTATTTTTCTGCGCAAATGGCGACAATGGCAATCGGTAACGCGAACCTTGGGGATAGGGAAGAAAGAGAGCAATGAAAGAAAGTGAAGGAACAGATGAAATAACAACATTCCCCCTCATTCCTTATCTGCTGCAAGGACAGCAGGTCTTGCCCAACCTTAAGCCAATATCAGTTGGATGCCCTGGTGACAAAAGCTACAGATATTCGTATAAATTTAATATTCAAGAATGACACAATGGTTCTACAAAATTGAGTTGCAATGCTGTATTTGGCAAGCAGTGGCTCACTTCATATCTGACCTTTAATTAATCGGTTTTCAAAAAAAAACACCCACCGATCATTCCATCCAAGTTTGGTCAAAATCGATACAATAAAAAGCAAGTGGGCCCCGGGATGGGACCATTTTTTACTGCAGGGTTATAGTTTGAACAACTTTGGTAGAGTATTTGATAAGGCTACATATTAAATATCAAGGACCTGGGCCTTCCAGTTTTAGACAAGAAGAGTTTTAAAGGTTTTCCCTATATATATTTATGTAAAACATGTGGGGCCCTGGGCGGGACCATTTTTGGCCCCAGGGCTATAATTTGAACAATTTTGGCAGAGGTCCACTAGGCAAAGCTATGTATCAAATATCAAAGGCCTGGGCCTTATGGTTTCAAACAAGAAGATTTTTTAAGGTTTTCCTTATATAAAGCTATGTAAAACAAGTGGGCCCTGGACATGGCCATTTTTGGTCCCAGGGCTACAATTTGAACAATCTTGGTAGAAGTCACTAGATAAAGCTACATATCAAATAACAAAGACCTGGGCCTTCTGGTTTCAATCAAACTTCTTCAAAGACATAATTATAGCATAAAAATTGTGCTGGATGTAACACTGGCCTGGAGATATGGAGCCATGGGTGTAATGGATAAAACCAGGAAGCAGAATCTCACACAAGAACCGTCGCCAGACAGAATAGCTTTCCTGAACTCGGGTTTGCTGACAAACCAAATAAAAAAAATCATGGTCCTAAAACCTTAGACGTAAAATTTTGACATGAAAATTCTATGTCTGTGACCTTGACATGACCTAGGGTGGTGGGGATGGTACTGCCAAAATTTTGGACCAATATGTATAATCATACCAAAGATGAATCAAATGTCATAAGGTTAGGAACAAATGAGGTCTTAAAAACTTTAACAAAATTTTTAACATATATGTGGACGGGGATGCCAAAGCCAACTCTTCTGCTGCCCTTCTTGAATCAGCAGAAGGGAGAGAATGACTGTAGAAAATATTTCATGATCAATCTCCACGAAAGAATGTTGCCGACCTTGGCGGGGGTTGAACCCGCGACCTCCTGGTCTCCAGTCGGACGGCGCATCCAAATGAGCCACCGAGGCCTCAATAGCTCTACATGAACATAGTTCAGGTGAGCTAATAAATGCAATTACAACCAAAAACTTTATCATAAAATGCCTAAGTCCATGTCCTTGACCTCAATGTCATTGAGTATGGTGGGCATCGACTGGATAAAACTTATAACCAGTAATTACCAGCAACATCACTCAAAATACTAAAGCTTTTGAGTTGCGGTTTATGTCACTGCACTGACTGCAGCAACATCACTCAAAATACTAAGGCTTTTGAGTTGCGGTTTACGTCACTGTCCACAATCTTTCGGTCATGTCCTGATAGTGTCTGGATTTGACAGTGGGACTGGATGCCCATTTACAGTTATGCCTCACTGCAATATCAAACACCAGATGCCTTCCAATACTGAGACAGAATGAGGTTCTAATCACTGAGCTACTGAGGTCAGTATCAGCTAAATACTAGGTATTCAGGACATTGTCGCAAAAACTTGAATGTAAAGTTTAAACAGCATGCTAAGTCAGTGACCTTGACTTCAAAGACATAGGGGAGAGTTAAAGACTGAACTGTACAAAATGTTGGACAAGAATCTAGCACATATCTAACTGAAAATAAACATCCAGGCATTTGGGAGATAAATATAAAGCCTTTCAAAAATTCTTACTGTAACTAGTGCAATAGTATACTGGGGGAAAGAAATATTCTGTGTCCAAAGAGACACCATTAGCATCATTGACAGGCCATTTTAAAATAGTGCAGCTGTAATAATTTCAAATGGAAGTTACTGTGGGTAGGAGACATCCCCTTATCAGCTACTTCTAAAAAATGGTCCCTCAGTTTTGTGGAGAAGTGATCCTGCAAAATAGTGTCCCTTGGGGTAGGCCTAATAGTCCAATAAGAGTGACCCATTAGTGGTATACAGAAAAACCAATACAGAGAGCCTGACTATAGGTTCATTTAAGTTCATTGTCCTGCATTTACCCCATGTTCAGATGTGACCTTTATCAAACTGTACAAAGGAATGTACTAAACACAGTATACATACATGAATATCAAATCAAGGATCTATGAAAATGGATAATTTTTCACAGTAACCTGCTGAAAAGGAGTATATTGTAAATCTGCACTTTTGAAGTAAATGGAAAATAGTACCACAGGCATGTAACTTAGCGATACAATACTAACCATGTCAAGGTCGCGTTAGAAACCAGCTTCTTCTATAATTACGGGTATAATATTGAAAAAACAACCACATTAATGAAACGAGCGTATCAAAATTGCTTTAAATATGCCCAATTATGAATGTTTAGTTGAAAACAATTAACAAACTTACCATTTTGCAGACTTGTGTTCGCCGAGATAGACTTGCAGTTCCAATGCGGATGTATCAAACCGGTATGCTGACCTTCACCTTCAGCAACGTATTCCACCTTGGATTTCATTGGTCGCTGCTTTAGGAGTGCCTTTAAATACCGGAAAGGACAAAAAAGACGCAAAAAGGATAATAATAATAATAATGTGAGGAGAAAACGACGTAAAACCCGGGCGTTAAACAAACAAATAAAAGGTATATTAACACTACTGAAACAGAATCAAAATTTTATTGGTGATACATCTAGAATGACATTCATTCACCAGGACCTGTGATATATGGGAAATTAGTTCCTGGCTCTCAATAGAGATATTTATTATATACAAAGTAATGAAATATAGGGAATTATTAATGAAATAAAATGCATATTTCGAAAAAAGTTATATTTTCACTAGTGAAAATATAAAACTTATATTTTCACTCCTCTGAGCAGTGAAAAATATAAGATCTGGAACTACTTTTTTTTTCTTACTTTTAATGTTTTCATTATACAAGATGAAAATTTTTATGGTATTCACTGAAAAAGAGTAAATTTTCTTTTTATTTTATTGTTTACAGGCCAATGCGCATTTCTGACGTCATATCTAACGTCACTAAACAAAACATGAACGTCATGGCGTCGACGTCGACTTCCCCTTGCAAATGCAAGATTTGCACCTCTTCTATCGAAAGTGATGTATATAATAAATAGAAAATTCAAATTTTTGTCGTGAATATGACTTTTATTTCATCTCGTGAAGTGAAAAAAATGTATATTTCATTCGTGCTTTCGGCACTCATGAAATATACATTTTTTTTTCACTTCACTCGATGAAATAAAAGTCATATTCACTCCAAACATTTGATTATCCTCTATTTATTTCCAGTATTCCAGTGACACTCCCGGTTTCAAAGCAGTAATTGTTAGTTACAAACCTAACAGCCCTATTCGAGGAAACATTTTACGACCACCATACGGCATTAACATTAGCTATGGTGAATATAAACATATTCTTAAAGAACTGATCCATTTAGAGCAATGAACAGAGAGAGAGAGAGAGAGAGAGAGAGAGAGATCAAACTAATTACATATATTTGTAATTCTAACACAGTGTGCATATATATATATATATATATATATATATATATATATATATATATATATATATATATATATATATATATATATATATATACAGGCAATGGAGTAAACCAGTGATTTATTCTACGAAAAATCACTGGACGGAAGCACGCGAAGCTATCTGGCGCCTTTCCGACGTCATTTTGACACATTGCTGATGTCAGTCTTCGTTGCCACGGCGTTTCGGTGTCTAACGTCGTTTTTCTCGTCAACAACGTAAGAAATGAATGTAAACTTAAGCGTTGCAGTCAAAACTGATAGCGGGATTTTTATGTGATGGCGGAAAGTTAGAAGACTCTGAAGGATACAATTACTTTTTCATCGTTCTCTGTGTTAGATTCGAAATAGATCAGCTCTTGTGCGTGACTTGTTGGGAAATAAATCTCAGTTGGACGGTCAATTGTAAGTAGATAAATTACTCGCGCTCCGCGCTAGTGATTTCATCTACTTTACAACTGTCCTCCAAACAGTGATTTTATTACTCAATAAATCACTGCTAGAGCTATTCCATTTCTTAAAAACATAAGAATCTGATGAGTCTGGGTCATTAGTCTTATCTCTGATAAGGGACAGGTTGTTATAAAACTTGGTATTCTATCAATGAAGGGTAAACAGGTAGAGGCTCCATAGGGGGAATATGATGTTGGGGACTTTAGTACTGACTTATTTATCTGTTTCATAGGTAATAACATAGGAGCATGCACACAGCAATTGTCCTACAAAATTATCTGAGGGCTGAGCGGAGAGTCACACCAGTGTGCACATCTGATCAGAAGCCTAGTAAGAGGCTATGGATGTGCAGACTGATCGAGTTTTCACCAGGCACATTTTTTTTTTCGTAGGTTATACATTGCATTAGTACCCTTCATTATTGAACCCGAAACTTGAACTGTCCAGAGGACATTTTAGAATTTTAATAATAATACTATGAAAATATTGATCACTTTCCTTATAGTTTTATAATTCACTGTGGAATAAATTCAAACTGGAATATGCACAATTCCATATTGAGATTTTTTGCACAAATGAATAACATAAAACCTGGAGAATAGCAATTTCTACAAAATGGCATGTGCACCCAGTGAAGACTCAGATCAGCCTTAAGAACCTACGCAGGCTGATTTTAGTCTTCACTGGGCACATATATCAACAATTGCATAGAAACAAATTAATCATCAATATTTTATTATTAAACGGAAAATAATAATGATAATAAAAGACTATAAAGAAAGACGAAATATACAAATACAAATTAAATTAAAACAAATTAAATAAACAATTCCAATCTACCCTCCAAATAAATGCTTTTTTGGTTGTGTGTAAAATATATATATATATATATATATATATATATATATATATATATATATATATATATATATATATATATATATATATATATATATATCAATTTGTTGTCTGCTGAATTTGCCCAGAGAATACAAGGGTGAGTCAATAAATAACCAGCCTAACTTATTTCCGGTTGAGATCCACCTCTTCTTTTTCGATGCAATTGCCCTCTAGTGTGATGCACTTAGATCAACGGTGTTCAAGTGCCATCAGCCCAGAACTGAAAAAGTCAGGGTCCTTTCCATTGACCCACTCCTCAACTGCCGTCACGACTTCTTCATCAGACCGGAAATGAAGTCCACGGGTATCCTTTTCAAGTTTGGGAATAGGAAGAAGTCGCTAGGCGCTAGGTCAGGCGAACAGGCAGGATGTGGTATTAATTCATACCCGTTTCGCTCTACAGCATCCATTGCAACTTTGCAAGTGTGGACTCTCGCGTTGTCCTATTGCAGCAAAACACCTTTAGAGAGTTTACCTCGGCGTTTTTCACGGATGGCGGTTCTCAGCTGGTCTAACAAGTTTGCATAGTGCGCTCCAGTTATTGTACTTTTCTTGGGTAAAAAGTCCGACATAATAACGCCTTTGCGTCCCAAAATACTGTGGCCATGACCTTGCCAGCAGATGGTTGCGTCTTGAACTTCTTGGCCTCGGGGACCCAGGCCCTATCCACTGACGACTCTGAGCTTTATTTTCTGGGTAATAATAATGAACCCAAGTCATCTACAGTCACCAGACGAAAAGATGATTTTCTTTTGACCTAAAACGCTTCAACAAGGCGCTGCATACTGATGCTCTGGTTGCCATTTGCTCATCACTAAGGAATTTGGGGACCCAACGGGTTGTTAGCTTGCGCATACCTAAACGATCATGTAAGATTGTTGAAACGCTACCATGTGAAATGCCGAATGCCTGCGCTTTTTCTTCCACCTGAATTCGCCTATCAGAGTATACCAGATCCCGAACTTTCTTACACATTTCTTCGTCGGTGGCATCCAGACCTGGCTTCATCTTCTGACGTTCTACCGCGTTTGAATTCCCCTACCCAGAATTTAACCTGAGCATAAGATGGTGCAGAAGACCCATAAACATCGGCAACTCGCTGTTTATTTCCTTGCCTGTTTTACCTTTTAAATACAAGAACCGAATTACAGCACGGTACTCAACTTTAGATGAAAAGCATGGGTTTGCATCACTAGCCATGTTTGACATTCAATATCTTAATAAAGAATACGTGTGCAATTTTGTACCCATGTATAAAACATATATTGAAACGAAACGAAGCATGAAAATCGTGACCGTCTCGGTCCATCGGAAATGGGATAGGCTGGTTATTTATTGACACGCCCTCGTAGTAAAAGTTAAACTAACTTGATCTGGGAGATATTGCTTTTGAACCTCCTGTGTTTAGGATGTCTTGAGACAGAACTTCAAACGCCTGTGCTTAGATCAAATCTGGAGACAAAAAATAAGTTATCTTTTCATCAAAATTTGGAGCATCTGCGTACGGCCGCAAACTCCATGACAGGAAGATTTGCGTATGATGGACATATGTGTAGCCTTTGAAAATTATTCAACCCTGTGGAGTATTTGCGCATATCCGCAGAAACTCGAAAATAGGTCAGTGCTCGTATATACGCAGAAACTCAAGAACTTGCCAATGTGCGTATGTATGCACAAAAACGTAATAGTGGTGCAGTTTTTCTGCGTGCCTACGCAGATGCTCCAAGCCTTGCCTCTGTGCGTATACACAAAAACATAATAGCGGCGTAGTTGTTTTTTTATCTGCGTACGGATACCGATGAAGAAACTCCAAACATTGCCAATGTGCGTATATACATGTATGCGCAGAAACTTTCAACTGACTCGCAAGTTTTCAGCGTGACTACGCAGAAACTCCAAACCTTGTCAATATGCGTATTGGTACACAAAAACGTAATGACGTCAGGGAGTTTGTTTTTTTTTTCTGCGTATCTACACAGAAACTCAAAGCTCTGGGTATACCTCGTAAATATGTAAATACACACGTAGTTATTCTGCGTACCTACGCAAGAACCTTGCCAATGTGCGTGCAAGTGAGCAAAAACAACTGTGCCGCGTTTTTTTTTTGTTTTTTTTTTAAAAAGAATTTCGAGTTTTAAGATAAAAATGCGCAAAAATCTATGACGACAACAGGTAAATTAATAGCACGGGTATGTTATTTTTTAGGGTTTATTCATTTTGACGGATTCAGAGAAAAAACAATTGCTGAATATGGTGAACAGGGGAGTATCTTATACATGTATCTCTGGACATACTACGGAACCAAGCCAATTCTAATAAACAAACCGGTTGGTTGTGTTTATTATCGTCCGCAAGTTATCCAACGGGTTGACCCAACGTTTACATATCTGCATAATATATGATCAAAGCCTCAAGGAAACCTGCCTGCGGGGTCTGCGACTCAAACCAGCCTGTGCAGCTAGAAAAGCTAGCTACAGGCTTGGAATTTCGGAAATATTCGGCATTATCTGATTATACTGTCTAGGCAGCGAATAACAATGACGCGCATCAGACTGTAGGGATGCACAGGCTGATCTGCGTATTTGTTGTTCGAGTATAGCAAATCATGGTTTCTCGCTATGGGAAAATGCAGAGCCTGGAAATCAGAGAATCAGGGACGTCATTCCAATCCCTAATTGTTCTGCTGATATCCGGATTTATCAGTTTTGGAGTTTCTGCAGACGTATGCAAAATGTTCCGGGTCACTATTAAGTATCTGCATATGTACGCAAATACAATATTTGAGTGTCTGCGCATAAGCGCGAACGGATCTGTTTTGGAGTGTGTGCAGGTAAACGCTAAAAAGGTCCGCGTCATTACATCACAAAAACATGCCTATATAATTTTGATCCCCTTAAACCCCACTTTTATATAGTAAAACTGGGATTTACAGGGGTATACATTATTTTTCTTATTTCTTCTCAAAAACATAGATTGTGGGTACTCGTTAGAACCGCCTCGCCGAGGCGGTTCTAACGCGTACCCACAATCTATGTTTTGAGCAGAAATATGAAAAATATCCGAGTTTTTTTTATCCGAAAATTTTCATTTTATTGGTGGTAAAATGTTCGGTATATTTGAAAAGGCATGTTTTCGTAATGTTAGGAATCTGTGCATCGCTGCAAATAATACAATATCGAAATTATTGCGTATATGTGCAGACGGGTCTGTTTTGAAGTTTCTGCGGACGTATGCAAAAACGCTCCGTGTCACTATTAGGAATCTGCGCATCTACGCAAATGATACATTATTGTCTCAAAATTGGATATTCTGCGGATATGTTTCGAGTTGAGGTATGGACCAACATGATACGCAGATTTTCCAAATCTGGAGTATCTGCGACCGTGCGCAGAAACTCTGAATATGGATGATATACCTGGGAAAATATCAAACAACAAAAATAGCAAGTAAAGTTTAAAGAACTTTATTGTGATGTGAGGATTTATGACTAGAATTCAAACATAAACAAAGATGCCTAATCAAGAAAGTGACCAAAGTCGGCCTGCTCACTGGTTGACACAGGTGTCAATGTGAAATAATCGAGAGGCGAATATATGACATGAAGGCCACTGGCTGACAAAAAGACCCTTAGGGCATATACAAATGGTGAAGCCCCATACCAGTTTGCACAGTCACACGTCTGGTCAAGACCTATATCTTCAACAAGGTCACTACGTGTATATTGTGTATGCGAATAGTGAAGATCCTGACCAGACTGCAAAGATGCACAGGCTGGTCTGGATCTTAGCAAATGTTCTAAGGTCATTTTTACTCAGCCATTGGCCCATGTATAGAGCTCAATGGTGCTATCATATAAGCTATGGTTGCTAAATGCTTTATTAATGTTATCTATCTGGACTGAGTACACATTTTTATCTTTATTTTTTGATTGATTAAATAGAGATTTTAAGGCCCAGTCAACTACTACACTTTTCTGAGAAGCTTTTATTTCTCTATGGGGTTAACTAGTACTTGTGCACATTCTTTTACCAGAAAAGATAGATGTCTGCCTTTTTTACAAGGGAGCTAACTTTTGTGCTTTTGTGATTTCCTATTTACTTTCTTGCACACCAATTCCCTTCTGAAAAGGGGGCTACTCTAAAAGAAGAGCAAAATGTTTTCCTTTTAGAGGGTGTGCCCCTTTTCAGAATGGAAGTAAAATATTTTGGCAGTGTTACCTCCTCTTAAAGTGTATTCAGTTTTTTTTTAAAGAAAATCACCAACAGCTTCAGAGCTGTTATTTGAAAAAAATATTTTTGTTTAAACCAACAGTAACCATGGCATCCAATGAAAACACAGCAGCTGAACATAAAAAAAAAAACAAAAAAAAACAACATTACTACATGTAAGCAGAAGAACGTCCATTGCACATTTCTACTAAGTTTCACCGTTTACAACTCTGGGCTAATTCAGCAAACAGCAAACTGGTATTTTTCTTCCTTTCCCCCAAAAAATTGATTTAGACATTTCCTAAGGAGACAATTTTCATGCAATGACAAAGCCTTTTCTCTGAAAAATAAACAATAGGGCCATGATGGCCCTACATCCCTCACCTGGATCATATCATACATAGCACTGCTAATCGATGTGGTTCTAAAGGTCATGGTGACACTGATAATGACCTTTGCCTTCAGGGTCATCTTCTGGTCAGAAGAAACATTCCATCTATGTTTGTGGGTCCTAGCCCCAAGGACTGCCGAGTTATATTTTTTCTGCACTAGAGGTCACTGTGACCTTGACTTTGCCATTAGGGTCATCTACTGGTCAAGACTAACATCCCATCTAAGTTCAAGTGTTCAAGCCTCAAGCATTTTAGTACTAAAGGTCATGGTGACCATCACCATGACCTTAGCCCGAGTGTCATCTACTGGTGAGAACCAACATCCCTTCTAAGTTTGAGGGTCCTATCCCTAAGCTTTGCCAAATTATCAAGTTTTTTAATACTAAAGGTCTGGTGACCTTGCCTTTGCCCTCAGGATTATCTACTGGTGAGGACCAACATCTCTACTAAGTTTGCAGGTCCTAACCATAAGCATTGCAGAATTATAAGGTTTTTTGGTACTAAAGGTCATGGTGACGTGACCTTGACCTTTGACTTAAAAGGAACTCTTCAGGGCTAAAATCTGAACAATCTTGGAAGAGGTCCACTAGGTGAAGCTAAGTACCAAATATTAAAGACCTAAGCCTTCTGGTTTCAGATAAGAAGATTTTTAAAGGTTTTCTCTGTGTAAGTCTATGTAAAACATGTACAACAACTTGTATTCATCTTGGTAGAGGTCCACAAGGTGAAGCTATGTATCAAATATCAAAGGCCTGGGCCTTCTGCTTTCAGACAAGAAGCTTTATGAAGTTTTTCCCTATATGGGTAAAACAAGTGACCTCCGGTGCAGGCCCTATTTGACCCCAGGGCTATAATTTGAACAATTTTGGTAGAGGTCCACTAGATGAATCTATATACCAAATATCAAAGATCTTGGCCTTCTGGTTTCAGACAAGTAGATTTTTTTTTTAAGTTTTCAGTTAAAATTCTATTTTTAGCTCCTGTGACTTAGATGTGCAATAGACCGGAACCATCTGAACAACTTTCAAAGAAGACCAACCCAATATCAGTCCTGTGAAGTTTGTTCAAAATCCAACCAGTGATTTAGGAGATGTTGTTAGAAGAAACTGTTTTTGGACCCACGCAAACAAGGATGGACAAAATGTGATCACAAAAGCTCACCTTGTCACTATGTGACAGGTGAGCTAAAAAAATATTTCAAACTGTCTTCTGCTGGAGTTTTTACCCAGCATGCTAAGAATTAATGAAACTGTTTAATCAGTTTCATAGATGCTGTTTTGCCATTCAGATATTATAAGTCTGTTACCACAAAGGCCCATGTTGCCTTGGAGAAATTAGAAAATCAATGTGTTTTTGCAGAAATAAGAAAAAAATAATGATACTTATGGCTGAAAAGAACTGTGTCTGTGATCAAACAGATTTTAGCTAAAAAGAGCTGTGTCTATTATCAAAAACATCTATTGCAATTCATTTATTCATAAGACATTAATAGTCATGATAAAAACAAAACATGCTACAGTAAATGACATTATCAGCTATATCAAAACACTCGAGTTGCATTCACTTCCTCCTGCGGGTATTATCCTCAGAACAGAAGTTCCTCTTGAATTAACCGTGTTCCTCCTAATGAACCCTGATATGCCCAGCCTTTGTAAACAGTGTATTGGGATATTCCTTATTTAGCTTAATGCTCACTTTTAGAGTGCTGTCTCGCTAAACTATTATGCCCTGGACACGACATGATATTCCAAGCAGTCACATTATACTCACACTAGGGTGACCAGTCCTAGCTCTACTTTCTGAATGCAAAAGCAAAAGAGCAGCCATTACCAGTTTTAGTCTTGGGTCTCATCAAGGGATCAAAGCCGCAACCTCCCAGTCACAAAACGGATGTTCTACCAAATGAGTTAACGGTCTGGGTCCAGTTGTTCAAAGCGTCGTTAGCTTAACGAGCTCGTTAGTGGTCAAAATTTTAACTGTTCTAGTAAGTACAATATCTAATTCACAAGTATTTTTGCTGAAAAAAAAATGTGGGTAGCTTTTGCAAATGCAAAAGCTATTCACATTTTTTCAGCAAAAATATCAGCATATATGCCATATTTAATGATCAAAGTTTTAATAATATGTTAACTAACGACATCTTTAGTTTTGAACAACTGGGCCCTGATCAGAGTCTTTGCTGTCTGCTTAGGAAGATACTTGGCATCCTTGGCTATCCAAAATGCACCCTTGGAAGATTCACAGACGGCCCCAAGGTTATAAAACTTTTTTTCATACTCAACTCAGCTAAGCATGAAATCTGTCATGCTAATAAATCTCAAATTACCAACAATTGCGAAATCTTCCTTGTTAAACATAGCTGAACATGAAAATTTTTCTGCTAATAAATATGAAAATGCCAACTATTGTTGGCATTTTCATATTTATTAGCAGAGAAAATTTCATGCTCAGTTGAGTTCAGCATGAAAAAAGTTATATAACCTCAGGCCCTGATCTGAATCTTCAGTGGGCGTACATGTCAGAAGGTATATTTTCTGACGTTACAATTCAAGAAATATCCATACTTTTTGGTTGAAAAAAAATAGCCTTATCTGGAGCTAAGAAAAATGAACAGATACAGTATCAGAGTATAGGAGACAGCTCGTTGACCAAGAATATATAGGTGATCAAGTTTCAAAACAATTCCTCAAGGAAGGACATAAGTTATGGCAATGAACATGCATGTAAACAGGACAATTTTCTAAGTTTGATTTTGGACATATCCATCATTGCAAATTCAAAAATCCAAAACCAAATGCCAAACAATTTAGATCCTGATGAGACTGCTCATTACAAGCTGTCTCATCTGCTTCTACCTTGTCTGCAATGGTATGCATTTTAGTCTGCCAGGTTGAAAGAGTTATTTCAAAACAATCCTTCAAGGATAACAAAAGTTATCAGTGAAAATGTGGATAGGACAATTTTCTTAACAATTAATAACAATTAAGTCCAGCAAAAATGCGTAACAGATATGTAACTTATTCTACAGTTGCCTTGTAAGGTAATATTTACATTTTTCAATATTCAAAACAATCCTTTAAGAACAACAAATCAACAAATGTGAAAATGCCTGTGGCTATGACAATCTCCCAAAGTAGAAACGTGTCAATATTAATTAAAAACTAGAGCAAGTGCCCAGAGGGCCACAAATACCCCCGGCCAGCACCATTTCCTAATTATAAAATATTTTAAAATTAATGACAATGATATAAGGTAAGATATAGTTTATAATATCAGTGTCACTCAGAGACTGACATCCTAAGTACAAATTTCCTGAAGTAAATAGTCTTCAAGACATGAAGCAAATTTGCTGGGCCATAAAATATAGGTCACTGACCTACCTATACTTGAGAAGTTAATCTGAAGGTCACACTGATGCATTATTCCAACTATGATGTTAATCCATTAAATCTAAAAGATATTAACCAAAATCACTAGACCATGAAATATAGGTCATACTGATCTATATTTACTTTGGGGGTGAAAGTTTTGGTCACTGTGTCATTATATGTAAATATGACATTTAGATATCAAACAGTGAAAGATAAAGACAAAATCACAGGGCTATGAAATATAGGTCACATAATCCCAAAATATGATAGTAATACATCAAATTGTCTTCATGATGTAACATAAAATCACTGGACTATGAAATATAGGTCACAGTGATCTACATTTACTTTTAGGTCAACTGTTGGATGATACTAATTCATAATCCCAAATAATGATATTCATACATTAATTAACATTCAAGACATGAGGCAAACTTACTAGACCATGAAATATAGGTCAAGGTGACCTACATTTGTTATGCTGTCAACTGTGGTGTCACACAGAACCAATATTCCAAGTATCACATTAACCCATGAAATAGTCTTCAAGATATACCGGTAAGGCGAAATCACCGGAGCATAAAAATATGATCACAATAACCTTGACCATATTACACTGAATGTTGATGTGATAAACATGTCTGATGCCCATCCTTCTTTAAGAAGTTGTTTGTATAAACAAACTGCAATATACTACTTTATTGGCATTAATCCATGAAATAGGTTTCAAAATATACGTCAAAATCACTGATGCATGAAAATAAGGTCACAATGACCTTGATTTTATTACACTGAATGTTGATGTGATAAACATGTCTGATGCCCATCCTTCTTTAATAAGAGGTTGTTTGTATAAACAAACTGCAATATACTATTTTATTGGGGTGTCCTAGATTTTGACCTCTAGCCCCACCCTGGAGTGTTACCCAGGGGTTCATAGATGTAGAATGGAAGAGAACCCTCCCAGGTAGCTATACACCAAATATGAAAAGTTTCTGATCAGTGGCTGCTGAGTTATAAGTAATCAAAAAACTTTGACGTAAAACTTGGTTATAGAGGGTTAACGGACAGAATCATATCCACACAGACGAACGGACTAACAGAACGGATGAAAACTATAAACCCCTTTGGGGGTATAATGAATAAGAGTTATGTAACTTGTTCTACAATTTCCTTATGACCTAACATTTAAATGTTTCAACTTTCAAAACAAGAGGGCCATGATGGCCCTGTAATGCTCACCTGAACATCATAGCACTTTGAGAACCTGATCTAGAACTGATCAAGGCAAACATTCTGATCAAAATTCAAAATGATCATATTTAACAAGAAAGCCAATGTATCATGTCTAATTGACTGTGAAATAAAGGTCAAGGTCAAATATGGATGACTGCACTTAAGAGGCCATGCTAAGATGTATGCATGTACTAAATATCACTGGCTGTAGGAGCAATAGTTACTGAGAAACTGACCTAAACACAAACACTTCACAAGTACCAAATATCACTCTGTAAGACCAATAATTACTGAGAAACTGACCTAAATGGAAAAACTTAAGAAAGTCACTAGATAGAAAAATATACATCACCTTGAAATCATCAACACAAACATTTTGAGCAAGATTCATGATGATCACTTCAAAAATGTAACCTCTAGAGCATCAACAAGGTTTTCCTTTGATTTGGCCAGGTGACCTAGTTTCTGATATCAAGTGACCCAGTTTTAAACTAGACCTAGAAATCATCAAGACGAACATTTTGAGCAATATTTATGATTATTTAAAAAATGTGACCTCTAGAGTGTTAACAGTTTTCTGCTGATTTGGCCTGGTGATCTAGTTTTTGACCCCATGTGACCCAGTTTCAAACTTGACCTAGAAATCATCAAGACAAACATTTTGAGCAAGATTCATGATGATTGTTTCAAAAATGTAACCACTAGTGTGTTAACAAAATTTTCTGATTTTGCCTGGTGACCTAGTTTTTGACCCCAAGTGACCCAATTTCAAACTTGACCTAGAACTCATCAAGACAAACATTTCGAGCAAGTTTCATGATGATTGCTTCAAAAATGTGACGGCTAGAATGTTAACAAGGTTTTCTGCTGATTTGGCCCGGTGACCTAGTTTTTTATCCCAAGTGATCCAGGTTCAAACTTGACCTAGAAATCATCAAGACAAACATGTTGAGCAAGATTCGTGATGATTGCTTAAAAAATGTGACCACTAGAGTGTTAACAAGGTTTTCTGCTGATTTGGCCAGATGACCTAGTTTTTTATCCCAGGTGACCCAGTTTCAAATCTGACCTAGAAATCATCAAAACAAACATTTTGAGCAAGATTCATGATGATTTTTAAAAAATGTGACCGCTAGAGTGTTAACAAAGTTTTCTGCTTATTTGGCCCCGTGACCTAGTTTTTGACCCCAACTGACCCAGTTTTAAACTTAACCTAGAATTCATCAAGACAAAACATTTTAAGCATGATTCATGATGACTGCTTAAAAAATGTGACCGCTAGAGAGTTAACAAGGTTTTAGCTGATTTGGCCAGGTGACCTAGTTTTTGACCCCAAGTGACCCAGTTTCGAACTTGACCTAAAAATCAAGACAAACATTTTGAGCAAGATTCATGATGATTGCTTGAAAAATGTGACGGCTAGAGTGATAACAAGGTTTTCCGCTGATTTGGCCAGGTGAACTAGATTTTGACCCAAGGTGACCCAGTTTCGAACTTGACCTAGAAATCATCAAGACATACATTTTGAGCAAGATTCATGATGATTGCTTAAACAAGTCACCCCAATGCTTCCTACCAAGTTTGGAGTCAATTGGCCTTTCAGTTCAGGAGAAGCGAAAAATAGATTATCAAGATGGCCGCCATGGCGGCCATCTTGGATTTCCGATCGGTATGATTTTAGCTATTTTTGATCTACAAGTCACCCCGATGCTTCCTTGCAAGTCTGGAGTCAAGTGGCCTTTCGGTTCAGGAGAAGAAGCAAAAAATAGATTTTTAAGATGCATCTTCCGATCAGCACTATTTTAGCTATTTTTGATCTACAAGGCATCCCGATGCTTCCTAGCAAGTTTGGAGTCAATTGGCCTTTCGGTTCAGGAGAAGGAGCAAAAAATAGATTTTCAAGATGGCGGCCATCTTGGATTTCCGATCGGAACAATTTTAGCTATTTTTGATCCACAAGTCACCCAGATGCTTCCTACCAAGTATTGAGTCAATTGGCCCACGGGTGCAGGAGGAGTAGGCTTTTAAAGCAATTGTTGACGCCACACGATGGACGACGCACGATGGACATTGACTGACCACAATAGCTCACCATGAGCACTTTGTGCTCAGGTGAGCTAACAATACTTTAAAGATAACAAAAGCTTTCAGTGAAAATGCACCTGGATAGGACAATTTTCTTAGTGAGATGTGGGCCATCAGTCCTACAAAATGCAAGACAGAGTTATGTAACTTGTCCTACACAAAGCTCTAGATAAGACTTTTTTTTCACCCTAATAGTATTGATACTTTTTCTTATTTTTCCACGAATACATGTTGTGGGTACTCATTAGAAGCACCTTGCTGTGGTGCTTCTAATGAGTACCCACAACATATGAGGGCGAGTTAATAAAAAACCAGCCTAACTTATTTCTGGGTGAGATCGATCTCTTCTTTTTCGATGTAATTGCCCTCTAGAATGATGCACTTGGACCAATGGTGTTCCAGTGCCATCAGCCCAGAACTGAAGAAGCCAGGGTCCGTGTCTCCGACCCACTCCTCAACTGCTGCCACGACTTCTTCGTTGGACCAGAAATGACGTCCATGGATATCCTTTTACAAGTTTGGGGATAGGAAATAGTCACTAGGAGCTAAGTCCGGAGAATAGGCGGGGTGCGGTATTAGCTCGTACCCATTCCGCTCAACAGCATCCATTGCAATTTTGCAAGTGTGGACTCACGCATTGTCCTGTTCGAGCAAAATCCCTTTGGTGAGTTTACCTTGGCGTTTTTCACGGATCACAATTCTCAGCTAGTCGAGCAAATTTGCATAATACACACCTGTTATTGTACTTTTCTTTGCTAAAAAGTCCAACATAATAATGCCTTGTGCATCCCAAATTACAGTTGCCATCACAGGGTTGCGTTTTGAACTTCTTTGGCCACGGAGACCCCGGCCCTACTCTCTGGCAACTTTGAGTATATTCTCTGGCTCATAATAAAGGACCCAGGTCTCATCTACAGTCATCAGACGTAAAAGGAAATCATCTTCCTTTGACCTAAACCAGGTCTCATCTACAGTCATCAGACGTAAAAGGAAATCATCTTCCTTTGACCTAAACCGCTTCAACAATGCGCTGTATACTGATGCTCTGGTTGCCATTTGCTCGTTGCTAAGGGATTTTGGGACCCAACGGGCTGTTAGCTTGTGCATACCCAAGCGATCATGTAAAGTTGTTGAAACACTACCATGTGAATTGTGTAATGCATTCGCTATTTCTTCCACCTTAATTCGCCTATCAGAGTACACCAGATCCCGCACTTTGTTTCTTCATCGGTGGCATCTGAATCGTGTCCAGACCTGGTTTCATCTTCTAAAGATGTTCTACTGCATTTGAATTCCCCAACCCAGAATTTAACTTGTGCATACGATAGTGCAAAAGACTCATAAACATTGGTCAACTCGCAATGTATTTCCTAACCAGTTTTCCCTTTCAAATACAAGAACCGAATTACAGCACGGTACTCAACTTTTGATAAAAAGCTTACTTTTGCATCGGTAGCCATGTTTGACATTCAATATCTTATGAGTAAATGATACGATAAGGGTGCAATTTAGCCCTCAGGCCTAAAACATGTATTGAAACAAGGCAGGAAAATCTTGAGTGTCTCAGTCAATAGGCTGGTTACTTATTGACTTGCCCTCGTATGTTTTCATGGAGAAAAGTATTTAGCATGTGAACTCTTTCACTCTGTTTGGTGGGGGAATAACATTCTGAAGTAAACTAAAGCACTATTTTCTAAAGTATATACACATATGAACAGATAATCTCTCTCTCTCTCCTTGCTCTCTCTCTCTCTCAATCTACAATCAATATAAAAATGATACTACTGTCTCTAAAGATATATTCAATAAAAATGAAACTTTACAGTATGTAACATATGCTCACAAACAGCTTTTCACTTGATGTGGTCAACATTACATTTAAAGCAGCAACCATAACTGCAGCAGAAAACATTTTAAATTTAATTAAATTCTTTAATTTCTCAGATGAAATAAGGCTGGACAGTTAATACGAGTCATCTGTCTAGCAGATTATTCACAAGAAATGTCCTACCTTATTTTATCTAAAACATCTTTTATTTCTCAGAGAAAATAAGGCTTGACATTTTGTGTGAATCACTGGTCCAGAATATGTAATGTCAAACCTTATTTTCTTTGGGGGAAAAAAAAAAAAAAAGTTTGTCGTCTGCTACAATTTTATGTGACACTTTTAGGGTTAAATGTTAGTTATATACAATTGCCTATATTTGCAAAGATGGTATTAAGGCTAATTTTAACTCTTAAAACATCAAGCAAAATTCGTAGCAGACACCATTATATTTTTTTATGCATTTTTTCCATAGAAAATTAGTCTTGACACTTCATGAGAATTGCCTGCTTCACAGACAATTCACAGGATATGCCAAGACTTATTGTCTATAAAAAATGAGAAAAAGTGTCATCTGCTGCAGTTGTGACAGGCACTTAAAAAGACTTCCCATCCCCTTTAACCATCAACTTCCTTTTTATTTGTTTGTGTTGAGGTTTTACGGCCTGGTCAACCCAACGGGGTCATGTTAAGCATGGTCAGTTTCCCATACCACATTTTTACTGGGCAGGCTTAGTCCTCTATGCAGTTAACCAGTACTGTGCATATTTTTTTCACCAGAAACTAACAAATGACCTTCTTGTATCAGTGGAAGGGAGAGAATGACTAGAAAATATTTCATGATCAAATCTCCATGAAAGAATGTTGCCGACCCAGTGGGGGTTAACCTGCAACCTCATCACCAGTCGGACACGCATCCAACTGAGCCACAGAGGCCGGCCTAACTTCTTTCTTATGCCAGACATTTTATTTTATTTATCAAAACCACTTATGCATATAGCACACTTATACACACACATACAATGGGAAAAAAAATAATTCATTGGAAGATGGTTTCACACCTGCAGTGGTCTGTCTGCATAAAACACTACAATTCATGTAAAGAATGTCAAAGTCAATGGACTGAGAAATGTAGGTCATGGTCACAAAATACCATTGTTAGGGAACTAGTGTATGCTGGGTTTGATCATTGTAGATCATATTGTTAATCATGCTAATCATGCTAGAGCTGGCAAAAAAAAAAAAAAAAAAAAAAAAGCAAGTCATTAGACCATGAAATATCAGGTCATAAAATGATACTGCAGTGTTTGGGTATATGCCAGTTCTGATGATTGTAGCTTCTTACGTAAATCAGAAACAGAGCTTAACCCTAGTCCTGCTGAACCCAGATATACCCTGCCTTTGCAAACAATGTAGATCCAGATCAGTTGGCTTCTGAAGAAGAAGCCAACTGATCTGGATCTGCACTGTTTGCCATTAAGTATGTGAATTTATCAACAATCAAGATAAAGTAATCTGATTGGCTGAAAGAAGTGGGCATGGCAGCTTAATTTATTCAGCAGGACAGGGGGTTAACATTAGGATTGATGAAACTAGAAATGTTTGTAAAACACTATGCCCCAAATTATGTGCTTGTTTCTATAAAATGCCAAAGTTGAAAAGGCCATAACTCTCACAAAATGCACTTTTTTTTTCAAAATGTTAATCAGGTGAACTACTCCTCAGTCCCAATAAGCTCACCAAGTTTAAAGTCTCTGGCCCATATAGTTATGGAGACAATATATGACAAATGAATGGACAAGTGAACTTTCTTTAATTGCTCAGATGAAATAAGGCTGGACATTAAATGTGAGTCATCTGTCTAAAAAAAGCAATATATATATATCTGCTCCAAAAAGCAATATATGGCTTCAATTTCTACAAAGCTGAAGACAAAATAATGACGATGACTGCAATGTTTGAGTCCATGTTAGAGAAATATGATAGGAGTGAAATGACTGCAGGTATTATCAGAAATGGAGCTAAACGCAAGGGCTGATGTAAAGAATGGCTAAGTCATTAGAAATGAAAAATAGGTCATGGTCATCCAACGTTACCGCATTGTTGGGCCCATGTTAGGATGAAAATGACAGGTAGGATGATTGTAGGTGTACTAATTTAGGACCTAGATGCTAGGCTTGACGTAAATGTTGAAAGAGGTATGGATGAGAGAACAAATGGAAAAGTGGACCCCACCTGCTTGCAAAAAAAAAAAAAAAAAAAAAAAATGCAAAGCTTCAAGAATTCCTTAAGTGTAAAACAATTTCTTAAAGGCTTTATATTCCTCAAAAACAGATATTTTATTATCCAAGAAAGGTTTAATAAATTGATATATGGTATTAATACAATCATAAAATGTGGCACCCGACAGTCTGTAAAATTTCAGTTAGTTTCTCGTTCTTGATAAAAAATCATTTCATTTATGATCCAGTCCAAAAGCGAGAGACTAACTGAAATTTTACAGGGTATCAGATGCCACATTTTATGATAGTATTAATACTATATATCAATTTATTAAACCTTTCTTGGTTAAAAAATGTCTATTTTATAGGAACATGGAGCCTTTAAGATATGAAGAAACAAGAGGCCCATGGGCCACTATGCTCACTAGACACCAACAAAGATGGACAATGGACCATCGACTATTCTATGAGCTCCCCTAAAGCCTTTCAGCTCTAGTGAGCTAAATATCCATTGTTTGCATTTTTACCATACAAAAAGAGATCTAAAATAGGTAGCACAAAAAGCAAAATTCAGGCCAAATAAGTATGGAATAAAGTGTTCAAAATTTTAGGACATTTCCCATAACTTTGATCAACTGTTTTGTAGGTTGTCACATTTACAAAAATCTGTTAATGTTTACACAGAGGGTCATACACAAAACGACTCTGTGTATCCGAAACAGTTCTGAAATCATTTTACAAAAAGACAGAAAGAGTGAACCGGTGTTATTTAATGTTGAATGTTTATTTGTTTTGATAAATTTCCATCATGGGAAAATATGCTTCTGCCGACGTGCTGTATTCAGTCATATGCATTTCGAGAAAATCCTGAAGAGGTAGCATTAAAATGTTACACAGCCAGCTGTGAGGTAGCATTAAAACATTACACAGCCAGCTGTGTAATTGCCAATTACCTTGATGATACCGCTTTGTGTATTGGATTTACCCTTTTCTGAATGGAGCACATACTGTGGGGACGTTTCAGAAACAACATTTCTTGATCACATAATTGGCAAAATCAAAGTGAGGGTAGTTTGATAAAAGGAATAGAAGTTAAATAAAACACTGAATTTTGTAACACACTGAATTTTGCATCCAAACAATGATTTTAAATACTTCATTTAATTTCAGTAAAAAAACTTTCATCCGACTTTGATTCATTTTTGTTTTGGCATAGTTCTGGTGCTGTTTCCAGAGTACAAAACTTCCGTCTTGCCTTAATTGTCGACAGTAAAATCGTGCCAAACTGGGGATCGGAAATATTTAGGATAATGAAAGAGCGCAAGAACAAAGGAAGTGACAATCATTATGATGTAGAATTTTAATGATGCCATTTGTTTGATCATGCGTACGTCATGTGTTCATGTAAACTGCCAGTCAGTTTTCTAAGAGTGTATTAGACAGACACGAAACAATCCCGGTTACACATTTAAATGTGATAGCCATACTGTTTTGACATGGAAGGCGTTATTTTGTTTTAAGTTTTTTGGCTGGTGGTTCAGCAGGAGCACCTATCAGCTTCTCTTCTGTGAAACCTGAAAATATACAAAAAATAATATGTGTAATAACTTAACACTTGTCATGCTGAATAAATTAATGCCATGCCCACTTCTAATTTCTAGCCAATCAGATTACTTGATTCGGGTTTTTGATTGAAATTCACGTATTTAATGACAAACAGTGCAGATCCAGATCAGTTGGCTTCTTCAGAAGCCAACTGATCTCAATCTACACTGTTTGCTAAGACAGGGCATGTCGTGTTCAGCTAGAGAAGGGTTCATAAAATTGACTCAACATACACAAGAATCTCACGAAAAGTGGTATAGCACCTGTGAGTGTTATAAACGAGCTAAACACTACTTTTGATGTAAAGAATGACAAAGTCACTGAAATGTATGTAAAGGTCACAAAATGATACCACAGTGTTTGAGTTACTGTCAGGGAGGAAGGTAATTCCAGGGCCCTGTTGCTGAAAGCATCGTTAGCTTAACAAGCTCCTTAGAGGTCAAAATATTAACTGTTCTAGTAGGTACAATATCTAATTCACAGGTATTTTTGCTGAAAAAATGTGAGTAGCTTTTGCAAATGCAAAAGCTACTCACATTTTTTTAGCAAAAGTATTAGCATATATGCCATATTTAATGATTAAAGTTTTAACAATACATTAACTAACAACATCGTTAGTTTTGAACTACTGGGCCCTGGATTATAAAATGCTGCTGCAGTGATCTTCTGTTAGAGACAATGTATATGCTAGGTTTGATGACTGTTGGTGGTACAGTTAATCAGTAATGGAGCTAAACACTAGGGTTACTGTAAAACATGACAAAGTCATAAGACTGGTAAATACAGGTCTGGGCCAAACATTGACACTGAAGAGTTTTATTCCATGTTAATTGAAATCAATGCCAGGTTAGATAGTTATTGGTGTTACAGTTAATCAGAAATGGAGCTAAAAATAGGGGTTATCATTTGACCATGAAAAATATGTCATGGTCATGAAATTATATTGCACTGTTTGTGTCACATTAGAGACAAAGTGTTATCCATTTAAGACTAGAGGCCTGTGGGCCAGAAATTGCTCACCTGGATTAGGCTGTTCATGATATCTTACATTGTGCCATGGCGGCCATCTTGGCTATCAGATCTGATTGCCTTTAGCAAGTCAAAATCTGATGTTGTTTGAAGAGTTTCAAGATTGCCACCTTGGCTGCCATCTTGGATATTGGAACTGAACGAGTTTAACAATTCTGAATCTCCATAATACCCCGATGCCTCCCATCAAGTTTAAGCTCAAGATTTTCAAGATGTCGTCCATGGCAGCCATCTTGGATATCTGAACGGAACAATTTTAGCAATTCTGAATCTCCAAGTCCTCTTGATGCATCCCATCAAGTTTCAGCTGACTTAAGGTTCTTGGATATAATCTTTTAACAATTTCAAGGTGGCAGCCATCTTGGACATCAGAACAGAATGATTTTAGCAATTCTAAACCTTCATGTGACCCCAATGCCTCCTACCTGACTTAGGGTTCAGGAGCAAATGTAGTTTGAAGATTTTCAAAATGGCCACCATGGCAGCTATCTTGGATAAAAAAACAGAATGATTTTAGCAATTCTGAATCTCTATGTCTCTCCGATGCCTCCCAGCAGGTTTTGGCTCAATCTGACTTATGGCTTGGGAGGAGATGTTGTTTGAACAATGTCAAGATGTGTGGCCATCTTGGTTATTGGAATGAAATGATTTTAGCAGTTCTGAATCTCTGTCGCCCATCAAGTTTCTGCTCTATCCAACTTACCATTTAGGAGAAGATGTACTCTAAAGAATTTCAACATGGCCACTGTGGTGGCCATCTTGGATATCGGAACAGAACAATTCTAGCAAAGTTAAGGTCATATTGAGCTGGTCAGTTAACCTACTTACACTTTTCCTAATCCTCAAAGTAGTTAACCAGCACTTGTGCACATGCTTTCATCAGTAACTGACAACTGGCCTCTTAAATTAGCAGGGGGAGAATAAGACATAATTCCATGATCAAACTACACAAGTTATGTGGCTGAGCCGGGATTCGAACTTGATACTGCTACATCTGCAGTTAGATGTGCAATACTGCTCAAATGCTTACTGCATTTACCCTACTATTCAACAGACAGACCTCAGCTCACAGTGCAGACTGCTTGCTACTGATCCAGCAGTTTGTAGACAAATTATTAGATAGTAGAATAAACTTGCTGAAATTTTCAGACAACCCAGGTAGCATTCTACTTAAATCTATATTGGAACATTAATCATATTGGGCACAAAATGGTCCGATATAGATTTAAGCATGCTAACTGGGAAGTATGACAATGAGTTTAGGGTAGACATGGTACTATCCACATCAACAACATAACTCTGTGTGTGTGTGTGTGTGTGTGTGTGTGTGTGTGTGTGTGTGTGTGTGTGTGTGTGTGTGTGTGTGTGTGTGTGTGTGTGTGTGTGTGTGTGAAGTCTATCTGGAAGCAAATACCTTTTTCCTTCCTAGCTTCCTCTGCTGCTTTCTGTATTTCAGCTACAGCCCTGTTATCATCCTCCTATCAATAGATATACAGATTTCAGCCTTACTACAACAGTCACTCTAGGGCAGACATATACATGTACTTGGCTCTCATAGGGAGGTGACAGATGAAGAGAGGTTAAAAATGTAGTAAAGCAAATCTTTGGAAATGATAAGTGTTTAAAATAGAAAATTAAAGGCTCCATATTCCTCAAAAATAGACATTTTATTTTCCAAGAAAGATTTAACCCTGGTCCTGCTGAACCCGGACATGTCCTGCCTTTACAGTGTAGATCCAGATCAGTTGGCTTCTGAAGAAGCCAACTGATCTGGATCTGCACTGTTTGCCACTAAGTATGTGAATTTATATCAACAATATGGATCAAGTTAGTAATCAGTTTGGCTGAAAATTGTAAATGGACGTGGCATCTTAATTTATTCAGCATGACAAGGGTTAATAAATTGATATAGGATAGTAATACAATCATAAAATGTGGCACCTGACAGCCTGTAAAATTTCAGTTAGTCTCTCATTCTTGAAATTGAATGATTTTTCATCATATCTCTGAATCAATGTTGCCAACATTAATTCAGAGATACGAGGGTGAGTCAATAAGTAACTACAAAATTACACACGTATCGAGTCATTCTTTAATAAGATATTGAATGTCAAACATGGCTAGTGATGCAAAGACATGCTTTTCATCTAAAGTTGAGTACCATGCTGTAATTCGGTACTTGTATTTAAAAGGTAAAACAGACAAGGAAATACACGGCGAGTTAGCCGATGTTTATGGGTCTTCTGCACCATCTTATGCTCAGGTTAAATTCTGGGTAGAGGAATTCAAACGGGGCAGAACGTCTTTAGAAGATGAAGCCAGGTCTGGACGCCCACTGGATGCCACCGACGAAGAAATGTGTAAGGAAGTTCGGGATCTGGTATACTCTGATAGGCGAATTCAGGTGGAAGAAATAGCGCAGGCATTAGGCATTTCACATGGTAGCGTTTCAACAATCTTACATGATCATTTAGGTATACGCAAGCTAACAGCCCGTTGGGTCCCCAAATCCCTTAGCGATGAGCAAATGGCAACCAGAGCATAAATATGCAGTGCCTTGTTGAAGCGTTTTAGGTCAAAAGATGATTTTCTTTTGCATCTGGTGACTGTAGATGAGACTTGGGTTCATTATTATGAGCCATAGAATAAAGCTCAGAGTCATCAGTGGGTAGGGCCTGGGTCCCCGAGGCCAAAGAAGTTCAAGACACAACCATCTGCTGGCAAGGTGATGGCCACAGTATCTTGGGATGCAAAAGGTGTTATTATGGTGGACTTTTTACCCAAGAGAAGTACAATAACTGGAGTGTACTATGCAAACTTGTTAGACCAGCTGAGAATCGCCATTCGTGAAAAACGCCAAGGTAAACTCTATAAAAGTGTTTTGCTGCAACAGGACAACGTGAGAGTCCACACTTGCAAAGTTGCAATGGATGCTGTAGAGCGAAACGGGTATGAATTAATACCACATCCTGCCTATTTGCCTGACCTAGCTCCTACCGACTTCTTCCTATTCCCAAATTTGAAAAAGGATACCCGTGGACTTCATTTCCAGTCTGATGAAGAAGTCGTGATGGCAGTTGAGGAGTGGGTCAATGGAAAGGACCCTGACTTTTTCAGTTCTAGGCTGATGGCACTTGAACACCGTTAGTCTCAGTGCATTACACTAGAAGGCAATTACATCGAAAAAGAAGAGGTGAATCTCAACCATAAATTAGTTAGGCTGGTTACTTATTGATTCACATTCGTACGCAGAAAAATCATTTCATTTTTGATCCAGTTCAAAAACAATAGACTAACTGAAATTTGACAGGCTGTCAGATGCCACATTTTATGATCGTATTATTACTATATATCAATTCATTAAACCTTTCTTGGATAGAAAATGTCTATCTTTGAGGAATATGGAGCCTTTAAGTGTTTATTATAGAAAATTGATTTTTGCTGAAAAGTGGATCTTACACTGTAGGCAGAGTATACTCAATCAGGGGAGAATTTATGACCTCAGTTTTCTTATTTCTCCAAAATTATGTATTTTGTGAAGAATTAACCCTTGTCATGCTGGATAAATTAAGATGCACCGCCTACCTAATTTTCATCCAATCAGATTACTTGATCCAGGGTGCTGATATAAAAGATACATACTTAATGGCAAATAGTGCAGATCCAGATTAGATGGCCTCTGCAGCAGCCAGCTTATCTGGATCTACACTGTTTGCAAAGACAGGGCATATCCGGGATTCAGCAGGATAAGGGTTAAGAAAATGTTAGTGTATTTACCCTAAGTATTTTAATGGACAGGCCAGTGAAAACAGGGTAGACTCTAATCAGATGCCAAAGAATGTCTGAGCAGAGTGTACACTGTTTGCTACTGATCCAGATGATTTTCAGACACATCAACAGGTAGTCAAAAGAGCTTGTTCAAATTCCAGGATGAGCTTGTTCCAATACCAGTATGAATATGACATGGAGTTATGGTGTCTGAATACTTAGGGTATGTACAGTAATAAATGCGTCCAACAGGAACTGCGAACTGCAAAGCAGTTCCCGAACCACAGAGCGGTTTGCCGTGCAGACACACTACAATAGACTACCAATGTGACCAGTGATGTGTGTGACCAAAAATGTGATGGTCCAACAAACGCTTTGGTGGTTCGGTGCTTATCCTGAAAAACAATAAGCTTTCCATGATTTGGCAGAGACTACTGACACGGTGGCCGTATCAAAAATAGCAATAAAACAGCCAGTAACGCCAAGTATTCCAACTGCAAGGGGTTGAATCATGAGACTTATTACATCAGCCTACAAATTTGCGATCGCGGCCATTTTGAATAATGTCTCCACTTAGAATTTTATTTCTGTCCATTCTCCATCTATTTCCAAGCTAAGAATGATTCATTTTTTGCATACGGTACACTTTGGTGTAGATTTTTTGATAACACATAGACTTTACGCTCTTTTCACGTGATAATCTTAAAAAACCTTGACACAATAATGTGTTTGTTTGACCGGTTTGTAAATTGTTGTTATTGTTATGCTGGGGTTTTTTTTCCAGCTTTTCATAATTTGTAGACTCTCAAAAAAAAAAAAAAAAAAATACAAACAAAGACCAAAAAGAAACAAAAACAAAAAATGCACAATCAGTCAAAAATCTTTAGGAAAAATCTTGAAGCAGGTAAGCGAACGATAGTATATTGTCATTGTACCTGTCATCGGCATACACTAGTTTTTGGTATTCGGAAAGCATGGCCCCCGCCCATCCGGGCCCACAAAATAGATGCGCTGCCTAAAGACTCTATGGCAGAGCTGCTAGTAACAAAGCAGGAACCGAATTCATGTGATTGGGTCGGGTAAAAGTCACACAAATTTGGAGGCAATGTCTCTGAAGTACTGTAGTATTGTTGACTTGGACGTTATATTGCAATTCATGCAGTGGATTCAGGTCAAGTGTGGTCTGAAATCAAATTCAGTTAGATCTGGCCAACCCACCTTTGAAGCATGTGATGATAATTTGGACACATGGATATAGGCAGCACCTATTAAATTCATATTAGTTTTTGTGAAAAAATAAAACAATAAATCTGTATTTACCATATGTATTCAGACAGACCTGAGCAACCAGTGTAGACCCAGACGAGACGCTGCAGATACTGTTTGCCACTCATCAAGCAATTTTTAGACACAACATCAGGAAGTAAATTGTACCGGTTCAAATTTTAGAACAAGTATGTTGAGGTGTCTGAAAATTTAGGGTTAATATGGTAAATAAACAGTGAGGTTCCAATCATATCCAAATCAAATTAACCAACATGAGATAAAAGCATGTATCTTTATACATGTGTGCCTAGTTTGTCACTCTTTGGACAGCCAAACAGTAGTTTTTTGCTATTATTTTTGAGAGAAAATAAAGCTTGACCTGTCATCCAAATTGAATGCACGAGAAATGTCAAGTCTTATTTTCTCTCAAAAATAATAAAAAAAATGAGGTATCAGCTACAGTTTTGCTTAGTATGTGACTTTAAGCGTTGAATAAATTTTAGAGGTTTACCAACAAATGCCTAGCCCAGCTTTTGCAGTTTCCCCCCCCCCCCCCCCCCCCCCCCACACTGCTACAGACTGTTCTTTTATGCTCCTTTAGACAAAGAGTCAACCCAGACCATAAGACGACAATTTTCAAGTCAATCATCAGAGCTATTGTTCAAGTATCCAGATATCCTCAAGGCTCTATCTGCAACAACATACCGTATTCGACCTAATTACCACACATACCCCTATAAGCGCACAGTCAAGCAATATTATAGCAAGTATATTTTCTCTCTACTTCTTTACAAAGGCATATGTTGTTGGTACTCATTTGAATTGCATCGACTTGTCGATGCAATTCAAATGAGTACCCACAACATATGCTTTTATAAAGAAAGTCAGAAATAAAATCAAATAAGTATAATTAGACAAGTCTTTCGCTAATCTCTTTTTTAGTGTACCCTTAATATAGGTGGGTACATATTTTAAAAGTTTTTTCCAGTAGTTTTGAAAAACCTAAACGCACAGTGTGGTAATTAGGTCGAATCGGTAGCTCCAGATAAGAAGGAGTATCCAGAAAAAAAATCTTATTCCTGCATGAAAACACAGTAGTGGGTACTCATTAGAAACTCCTCAAGGGAGGTAGGTGCTTCTGATGAGTGCCACAACATATGTTTTTGTGCAGAAATGAGAAAAATTTAATACTTTTTAGCAGAAAAAAGTGCCATATCTGGAGCTATGGCAACCCTTTTACTTTTCTGCATTTTGCAATGCCACCTATCTGGGCCCAGTTGTTCAAAGCATTGTTAGCTTAACGAGCTCGTTGGTGGTCAAAATGTTAACTGCTCTGTAAGTACAATATCTAATTCACAGGTATTTTTGCTGAAAAAATGTGAGTAGCTTTTACAAATGCAAAAGCTACTCAAATTTTTTCAGCAAAAATATCAGCATACATGTATATGCCATATTTAATGACCAAAGTTTTAACAATATGTTAACGACATTGTTAATTCTGAACAATTGGGCCCTGATGTTTTAACATATAATCATTTTCAGTCTTTAAGGGAAGATAATATGGAGGCAACATGATAAAGACCCAATCAATGATGAGCAGAATTCCACTCTGTGTGGCATTTACTGGGAATAGATACTTTCAGGGGGCACAACTATGTCAAACCCATTTTTGCCTCCCTTCTGAAAGGTGTCTAAGCAAAGACTTTGGGGTCTACTCTAAAAGGAAAGAATTTGCTCCCACTGGGAGCAAATTCTTTCCTTTTATAGTAAACCCCTTTTCTGAATGAGTTTGGTTTGCAGGAAAGCAAACAAGAAGTCATAAAGGTTATCTCCCATTCTAACAAGAGTTGTCAGAAGATAGCACAGCTTGCCAGACAGGGTTGATCGGATAAAAACACAATCTTTAAATATTAAAGATTAAATGCAGAACTTAAATAAAGCTATAAATGACAGAGTATGACATGACTTTGATGTCTGAAGAATGTAAAACTGAGGGATGGGGTATATGCCATTGAAACATTTACTTTTGAAAACTTAAACACAGAACTCGAACATGGGTTTAAATGACAAAGTATGACCTGACCGTGACTTAGGCAGAAGGTGAACCTGAGGAAGGGGTGTGTGCTATTGAAAGGTCTTACCCTAAGGTAGTTGTGGGCCAAATAATAAAGCAGTATCTTGAATACTTCAGCAGTTACAAACACTTTTCAAAACTTAAATGCAGAACTCCAACATGGTTGTAAATGACAAAGTATGACCTGACCTTGACCTAGGCAGAAAGTCAAACTGAGAAACGAGTGTGTGAGGAAGGGGTGTGTGCTATTGAAAGGTCTTACCCTAAGGTAGTTGTGGGCCAAATAATAAAGCAGTATCTTGAATACTTCAGCAGTTACAAACACTTTTCAAAACTTAAATGCAGAACTCCAACATGGTTGTAAATGACAAAGTATGACCTGACCTTGACCTAGGCAGAAAGTCAAACTGAGAAACGAGTGTGTGCTATTGAAAGGTCTTACCCTAACATTGGTGTGGACCAAATAGTAAAGCAGAATCTTGAATACTTCAGCAATTACAAACACTTTTCAAAACTTAAACACAGAACTCCAACATGGGTTTAAATGACCAAGTATGACCTGACCTTGACCTAGGCAGAAGGTCAACCTGAGAAAGGGATGTGTGCTACTGAAAGGTCTAACCCTAAGGCTGGTGTGGGCCAAATATTAAAGCTCTATCTTGAATACTTCTGCAGTTATGTACACTTTTCAAAACTTAAACGCAAAACTTAAACATGGGTGTAAATGACAAAGTAAGAACTGACCTTGACCTACATAAAGGGTCTAACTTGGGGATGGGGGTGTATGCTATTGAAAGGTCTTACCCTAAGGTAGGTGTTGGCCAAATATGAAAGCAGTACCTTAAACAATTAAAAAAACTATGCACAACTTTGAAAAGTTAAACAATGTGCTAACGCGGATGCCGACGCCAACAAATGGGTGACAACATAAGCTCTCCAGGGACATAGTCCCGGCAAGCTAAAAAATGGAAGAAAATCAATCAAGTGTATTTAGTCCCCTTAACAGTTAAGAGAGCTCACATGCCCTATATCTAGTGCACAGCAGGCAGTTATGTGTATAAAGGCACAGATCAGCCACAACCAATACAGGTTAATCTCTCTAGGAAATGTGGTTTTCTTATTTCTACATAAAAAACATATGTTGTGGGTACTCATCAGAAGCACCTCGCCCAGGGACTTCTTATGAGTACACACATTTTTTTGTGGATAAAATAAGAAAACTATTATGTGGATACCTCTTTTATCTCAAGTTATACTAGGGTACATATAACAGTGACTGGAGACATTTTGCATGAAATATAAAAATCTTTCTGGGAAAAAATAAGAAAAATATTTCAAAATGTTATCTGCTGAATTATCGAGGCCCTCCCAGGGGTAGGATGGGTGGGGGTTGCGGTGGGGGTACCTGTTCTCTTGTTCCCCTGAAAAAAAATTGCATTTTCCCTTGTTCCCCAAAATCAAAATCTTGATTTTCTATGTTCCATGTTCCCCAAAATTGCCTTTGTTCCCCTGTTCCCTTCAGTTTCAGACTTTTGTTCCCTTGTTCCTCTGAAATAAATGGCCTTATTCCCCTGATCCCCCAAACCCCTGGGAGGGCCTCATTATCCAGCTAAGTGTTAAGGCTACCACTTACGTCAGCATTAGTCCATAAACTACAGGCTGTACAGGTATTACATTTCTTCCCTGGATCTCTAGGATGGCGACAGAAATGATCATAATTAATCTGCAAATGAGTGAAAACAAAATATTTCATTTAATGTTCTTAACCCTTAAGCACTACTCACAACTGCAGCAGACAACAATTTTTATTACTTTTTTTTCAGAAAAAATAAGGTTTGACATTTCATGTGAATCATCTGCCTAGCAGAAGATTCACATGAAATGTTGTTAGAATGCCATCTGCTACAATTTTGCTTGCTCCCCGGGGGTCAAAATGATGATTATTTTGTGTTTTATATCCCTTTCAAGATTATGTAAGTCATATCGAGACAATGGAAGGGTTGTAATGAAAGGCTCTGTGCAATGAAGCACCATACAGTCAACACTGTTAAGATCGCATCAATTCAATCAGTTAATCTAGTCACAATTTTTCTTGGGCAGGCTTTAACCAGTACTTGTGCACCTACTTTTACCAGTAACAGGCAACTACTCTTCTTGAATCAGCAGAAACTTTAGCATTTTACAGGGCTTCTTCATCAGATGATAGTTTTTCTTTGTTTGTTTTAAATCATGTGCCTCTAACTTTCATTAAAAGAATCTTATGTTTGTTTGTTTGTGTTGAAGTTTTAGGCCCAGTCAACCCAATGGGGTCATGTCGAGCGCGGTCAGTTTACCTAACCACACGTTTACTGGGCAGACTTAGTCTTCTAAGCTGTTAACCAGTATTGTGCACATTCTTTAGCCAGAAACTGACAACTGCCCTTCTTGAATCTGTGGAAGGGAGAGAATGACCGTAGAAAATATTTCATGATCAATCTCCACGAAAGAATGTTGCCGACCTCGGCGGGGGTTGAACCCGCAACCTCCTGGTCTCCAGTCGGACGGCGCATCCAACTGAGCCACCAAGGCCAGCAAGAATTTTATGTAACAGGGTGAAAACTCCAAATCACCCAAGCTAGGGATCAAACTTAGTTCAGGGAACTCACAGTCCAACAATCTAACATGGTGCTGTAGATGCCAGCTGCAAGGCGTGTGTTATTCACCTATACCCAGTCACATTCTGCTCCAGATTAAACTTTGTCCCTGATTTTCAAGGAGTCTGAGAACCATGTGAAATGCAAAACAAGGAGTTTTAATGCATGTGTGTCATTTAAACTGGGCTGCAACATAACAGGCTGACAAATCCTAACCAAGGTACAATTGCAACAGTATCTGCCAAAATAATATTTTACGTCCCTTTCAACATTATTTAGGCCACACCATGCAAAAAGGCATATGCAGATATCTGAGGCCTAGATCAGCCTGCACATCAGCATAATCTGATCAGGGTCATTAGTCCCCTAACAGAATCATCTGACACTATATAATGCATCAATCGAGAGCAAATGCATGAATGATAATTTGCACATGCACAGGATGATCTGTATGCACAGTTTGCGCATGTTCAAAAGCACGTTGTTGCTTGATGCAGCCCGTTTAATTTATATTAAGATGATGGATGAGTGATAATGGAAGGCTCTGTGCACTGGAGCACAGTTCAGTCATGAGCTGAATTCGACCTCCAGCAAGATTCAAACTCGAGACCTCATGATCCGGTCAGGAGCACTAACCACTTGGCCACCTGAACATTTCAAATGTTGGCACAGACAGGCCTCAGAGAACAGTGTAGACACAGATCAGATGCCACAGAAAGACATTTGGGCCCAGCTGTTCAAAGCATCGATAGCTTAATGAGCTCCTTAGTGGTCAAAATGTTAACTATTTTAGTAAGTACAATACCAAATTCACAGGTATTTTTGCTGAAAAAATGTGAATAGCTTTTGCAAATGCAAACGCTACTCACATTTTTTCAGCAAAAATATTAGTGTATATGCTTTATTTAATGATCAAAATTTTAATGATATGTTAACTAACGACATCGTTAGTTTTGAACAACTGGGCCCTGATACACTATTATATATTCAGCAATTTTTAGACACACTGATAGGCAGTGAAATATACTTGGTCACATTTTAAAAGTGCAAAAAAAAAAAAGTGCATCTACGTAAAGAGGTAAGGTGCCCAAATATTAAGATACATATTACATATTATTTTCTCTGAAAAATAATTAAAAAAATTAGATTGTCTTCTGCTACAATTCTGCTTGGCACTTTAAGAATAAACAATGGAAGAATACTTACATCGGGTTTTCTACAGATATAGCACATTTTAGCCCCGCATCTACATGTCATCTTGTTACAACCATCCTCTTTTGTAAATTGTGCTTTACATCTATGGCAAACACGAACTTTCGCTTTTGTCATCTTCTCTTCACTTTTAAAAAGAACGGATACAAAATTATAAAAACTAATGAACTTCTGCCTTTGATCATCTTTTCTTCACTGTTAAGGGAAATGGACACATTTTCAGGGGAGACAACTCTGTTAATATTGTTTTGCCTCCCTTCTGAAAAGGGTCTATTCTAAAACAAAAAAAGAATTCTAAGAAAAAAATGAAGGAAAATCTACCAAGTGTATCCATTCACGTTAATAAAAAGAACAAAATTATATATATATACTTAAAACCAAATGTAACCTGTCACCTTTTATTGATGAATAATTTTGTTTCTACTTCGGTTTGGTTAAAATAAGTAAGTTCAGTTCTTTTCCACAGCTAGTCTCCACAGAATTCAAGAGAGATCCATTTGTATAAGTGATTTCAGTCTCGAGTTACCTACCTTTTCATCAAAAACAGTATTTTCACATTTTCTCACAAATTCAAAAGCAGAACATGATTCTCAATACAAAATCTGAAAGGCCTTTGTCTGTCGACAAAATTCCCTGCAAAACAATTTTTCAGCTCTACCTGGCTAATTAATGGCAATTATTCAAATTTGTTTCACGTTGAAATTATCTCCCTTGCAATAAAAACAATAGTAAACTTTCGCTGCTCGTAAAAGCCATATCTCCGATATTTTTTGAAAGTTTTAAACAGTGATTTGTATGGACCTCTATAGAGAGTGTATGACCAGAAGAAAGATGCAAAAGTTCTCATTATGTCAAATGAAAAATGGATGACAATAACCTGTAGGATTATCATTACAAATATTTTAAGTTTGAACAAACGGCCTTCTCAATAAAAATCGACGCGTTCTGAAGTTGTGCAACAGATGATGCAGTTTTTTTTTGTTTTTTTTTTGTTAATTTAAGAACAATTTTCAATACATGTCTAAGCGAATAAAGATGGGTCTAAACTGATTACTGAAATAAACCCGTATTTAAGATACTGTGACCTTCCAAAAGTGAATTAATATCGTAACTTTTGATTCTGACCCCTTCTGTTTTGAGAGAGCCCCTCTTGATAATCTGTTTGACAGAAAGAGCTCAAGTACTGTATATCATGTGCACAAATGCTTGTTCTTTAACATCATTAAAACAGTTTTTAAATTTCACTCAGCAAAAGTTAGTAAAATGTATAAATATATGCTGTAAAGTTACTTTTGGCTTTAAGTATATATATATAAAAACCCAAAAAACTTTGGAAACCTTGAAACTTTGGCTACTAACAGCAGGACACTTTCAGCTGATACTAATTACAATATTTTGATACTGCTATACCAAATACTTTTCTTCTTAACTCTTTGGACCTGTCCATTTCTAATTCAAAGGGTGCCTGGTTAATTTTTACTACTGCCATGTTTTCTAGTAATTTTTGCATTTAATGCAAACAGTGTAGACCCTGATCAGATGCCACATTCTGTGGCATCAGATCTGGGTCTACACTGTTTGCCAATGTAGTTTTTATGAGACACTAGCCATAAACAGGTTAACAGAACTGTGTAATTGTGGCGGTAGCTACTGAACATCAACTTGCTAGTCAAGCTGAGATTTTGTTTCTTACCAAACAAACAAGTATTAGTATTAACCCTAGTCCTGCTAAACCCGGATAGTCCAGCCTTTACAAACAGTGTAGATCCAGATCAGTTGGCTTCTGAAGAAGCCAACTGATCTGGACCTGCACTGTTTGCCATTAGGTATGTGAATTTATATCAACAATCTGGATCAAGTAATCTGATTGGTTGAAAATTAGAAATGGGCATGGCATCTTAATTTATTCAACATCGCAAGGGTTAACAGGGCTGTGTAAACATTGTTTGTGTTGAGGTTTTATGGCCCTGTCAACCCAATGGGGTCATGTCAAGCGCAGTCAGTTTAGTAATTAAACTTACTACTTAACAACTCCTCAGACTGGTCTAATTCTAATAGAAAGGGTGTCTTATTATTACCATGTTTTATAGCGATTCTGGTATTTAATTCAAACAGTGCAGACCCTGATCAGATGCCACATTCAGCAGTATCTGATCTGGGTCTATACTGTTTGCCAATGTCCCTTTAATGGGACACAAGGCATAAATGGATTTAGATAAAATTTTGTTTCATACCAAAAGAAACAAAGGGCTAGATATGAATGGAGTAACATACATCTACAACATCGCTCCAGAAAAGAGGGGCATTCAGATAATTTTCTTATTTCTCTGTGAAAACACATCTTGTGGGTAATCATTAGAAGCACCTCACCGAGCGGCTTTTAATGAGTACCATAACATATGTTTCTGAGCAGAAATAAGAAACATATCAAGACTTTTTGGTTGGAAACTGCCTTATCTGGCACTATGATACAATTTACATCAATCATCGTACATCTACTCACTATATCAGTCTAAGTTTTGTTTCATCTTTTTTCTCAAGTTCTTCACATTTCTTTCCAAAATGTTCCTTCCAGTCTTCTTTACAGTACCGGCATGTCTCCTGTGAGGAAATATAGGAAGAAATTAGTCCTATCTGACACACTTAACTCTTTGCATATAAATTCAAAAGAGAACATTCCATCCAACTACAAGTGTCATGCAAAAAGTTCTGTCACTAATAGGCTTACTTCGTTTTATCCCAGGTATATTTTAAAATACTTCACTGCACTTGAATGGTGTGTTGAATAGCTAACGATACCCCGTTTATTTCGTGCAAATTGCTTTCCAACTGACCGAGTTATTTCAAATTGAAATAGATGCAGTCATATACACTGACCAATTTACTTGTTACATTGGAACATGGACCAGAAGACTGAAATTCGTAGCTTTTTTTTTTTTTTTTTTATTTGGGTTTTACGGCCCTTTCAAGAATATTTCACTTATATCGAGCCGATCGTTCATCGAAGGTGGGCGAAAACCGGAGAACCCGGAGAAAAACCACCTGACCATCCGTAAGCAGAACTTGGCTTTCCCACATATGACCCGAGCGAGGCTCGAACCACAGCGGTGAGAAACCTAATGGATTAAGAGTCAACTCTCTTATCCACTAGGCTACGGGGGCCCGTGAAATTCGTAGCTATATTAAATGCCGCATTAGGCTTAATGTAGATTCAAAGCAGATATTTAATGAATTCTGTGGTATATATGGACCTCAGACCATTTCAATGCGCACAGTTTTTAGGTGGGTTAAACCTTTTAAAGCTGGGAAATTTTCTGTTGAAGATGATATCCGTCCTGGAAGTCCTAAAATCTCTGTTACCAAGGCTAACATTGCTGCTGTAAAGATTGTGATCGAACAGGATGCGCAATTGTCTGTCAAAGATATAGCTAGTTGTACTGGCATATCAGAAGGCAGTGTGCAAACAATTCTGAAAAAGCATTTGGACCTGAGAAAGGTTTGCGTTAGGTGGGTACCTCATTTGCTCACCGAGGAGAAAAAAGACACAACACCTTAAATGTGCCTGGGAACTTTTGAAAACATACAAAGGCTGTAATAGTTGGGTTATTTCTAACTTGCTAACAGGTGATGAAACCTGGGTGCACATGTTTGAGCCACAAAGAAGGGCTGATAATAAGCAACGGAAGTGAAAAGATAAAAAACACCCATGTATTGCCAAGAGAACCATAAGTTCGAAAAAGATGTTGTACGCAATTTTCTTTAATTCAAGTGGGCCAGTTGTTCAAGTGCCTTGTCCATCTGGTCATACAGTCACTGGCCGATTCTACAAGAATTCTGTACTGAAGAAAGTGAAAGAGTTTTACAATAAGAAACGACCAAGCAAAGGATGGACAGGAGTCCACCTTTTACATGACAATGCCTCCTCTCATAAGTGTGAGGTTGTTAAGTCTTTTTTGGCTTCTGAAAAGGTGAAAGTTTTAAACCATCCAACTTATTCACCTGACCTGAGTCCCTGTGACTTCTTTTTATTTCCAAGGCTTAAGATAAGAAAATGCTTTCTGGAAATAAGCATATGTCTAGAAGTTCTCTTGGCAGCACTATTTATCAGTGTCTCCAACAGATACCAAAAGAAGACTTTTTATCTGCTTTTCTCGACTGGGTAAAAAGGTTACAAAAATGTGTTTCAGTAAAGGGGGGATACTTTGAAGGTTTGTAATAAAAATATATTTGATAAAACGTAGCACTGAAGTAATCCGAACCCAGTGACAAAAATTTTTTGCAGGACCCTCGTATCCCCCTCCCTGCCAAAACTTGGGCTTGACCTTTCATGTAGTCTTTTCAACCCTTAGAGAACTAATCAAATTTGTAGCAGACAACATTCTAAAATTGATATTAGTTTTCAGAGAAAATAAGACTTGACATTTTATGTGAATCATCTGCTAGGCAATTGATTTACATTATTTTCTCTGAAAAAAAAAAAAAAAAAAAAAAAATAGAATGTTGTCTAGATCTGCTGCTGATGTTTGTTTGTTTGTGTTGAGGTTTTAAGGCCCAGTCAACCCAATGGGGTCATGTCGAGCGCGGTCAGTTTACCCAACCACACGTTTACTGGGCAGGCTAAGTCCTCTAAGCGGTTAACCTGTATTGTGCACATTCTTTCGCCAGAAACTGACAACTGCCCTTCTTGAATAAGCAGAAAGGAGGGAATGACCGTAGAAAATATTTCACGATCAATCTCATGATCAATCTCCAAGAAAGAATGTTGCCGACCTTGGTGGGGGTTGAACCCGCCACCTCCTGGTCTCCAGTCGGACGGCGCATCCAACTGAGCCACCGGAGCTTTAAGGTTGTCAAAGCTGACTATTGGCTCCAGACAAGCATAGTCTAATATTCACATTTTAACTGTAATCATCTAAGATTAGGTTTAATGATCGGAGCTTTAAGGTTGTCAAAGCTTACTATTGGCTCCAGACAAGCATAGTCTAATATTCACATTTAACTGTAATCATCTAAGATAAGATAAAATTCTTGTTGCTGTTCATTTCTCAACGCAAAACATTGAGCTATCACACATGATCTAGGCTGGGCATTAGGGTGAGGTTATGTAAGCGTCTGCCCATGTTCTTTACATATATTTGCGTGACATCTCTTCCAAGACCTAATTCCAAATATTAAGGAAACTAGGGAATTTAAATGTAAGGTAAGAGCTGATAATGAATTGACAATATAATGCATAAATAAAGAAATGGAATTCAAATTTTGAGCTTGCACTTGATGAAGAAAACCATTAGGCTATTTTCATGTCTCCGAGAAAGCCTTCCAGCTTCACAGACATCAAAATAGCCTAATGTTTTTCATTATCCAGTGCAAGCTCAAACTCTGAATTTCAATTCTTAAAGATTTGATTTTTCGCATGTATTTACCTTTACAACTCTAAGGGCAAATTCAGCAGATAACAAACTGATGTTTTCCTTACTTTTCTCAGAAAGTAGCCTTTGACATTCATGAAACGTCAAAGCCTACTTTCTGGGAAAAGTAAGAAAATATTTCAAAATAATGACTGCTGAAATTTTTATCCAGCATGTTAACTGCATTTTCTGGAATTTCAGCCATTTTTTTCTTTCTTTTTTCTTGTCTGTCTACAAGTACAAGTTCCCATAACAGAATGATTTTAATGGTATACACAAAGTTTTTTAGCAGAAATCAATGAACATCTTTATCTCCAAAATGGCAACATGCATGCCCAGCTATGACCAGATCAGCCTATACACCTGGGCCCAGTTGTTCGAAGCATTGTTAGCTTAACAAACTCGTTAATGACGAACTTGTTAACTGTTGTAGCTAAGTTATCTTCAAATACACTGAGATTTTTGCTGCAAAAATGTGAGTAGCTTTTGCAATGCAAAAGCTACTCACATTTTTCAGCCAAAAAAAAAAAAAAAAATCAATGCATTTGCCAAAATTCAAGACAGAAATTTTAATGTCACATTAGCTAAAAACTTCGTTAAGTTTTTCACAAATGAGCCCTTGAGTCTGATCAGCCTTTGCTGTCCCCATGAAATCTTTGATCCTTGGCTATCCAAAGAGTGCCTAGCTAAATCTTATCAGACTGCTTAGATTTGCAGACCAGGCATTGCAGAATACCTGGGTGCCATTCAACCATCATTAGTATTTTATCCATCATCAGGCAGCCAGACAGGAATTGTTCCATTTCGGAGAAGTATGGTCAGGTATTAAGGTGTCTGATTAGTTGGGGCAGTATCACTCCTTGTGGTTATCCTCAATCTGACTCCTGTTCATCATAGCTCCAAATAGAGGTGCTTTTTACAATCAAAAAGTATTGATATTTTTCTTATTTTTTGTCCACAAAAACATATTTTGTAGGTTCTCATTAGAAGTGCTCTGTAAAGGCGCTTCCAAGGAGTACCCACAAGGAGTTTTGTGGAGAAAAAAGAAAAATATATATCTGGCTTCTCCTTTTATGGATGTGTCTAAACAGTTCTGGCTGAAAGGTAAACTGAAACAGAACCTGAGCAATCTGACTGGTTCTAATCAATGTGCCTCCAAGATTCAGACATACCTGTTCATGATGGTGATTTGGTGTTTTACATCCCTTTGGACATTATCTAATTCATATTGAGACAATGGAAGGATGATAATGTAAGGCTCTGTGTAATTAAGTGCTATATAGATATGAGCTGAATTCCGCCTCTAGTGGATTCAAACCTGAGAGCTAATCCTAAATCCGGAGCACTATCCACTCGGCCACTTCACATACCTGTCCAAATATTTAGGATAACTACCATTTGCCTATAATGATAGTGTACAACACAAACAAGATTTCTTAGCTCCAGATAAAGCAAATAATCCTAAGATTTTTTGTCATTTTTGCATCACGTCATATGAGTCACAATGTCAGAAAACTTACCTTTAGACAAGTGTGCCCAGCGAAGATTCAGATCAGCCTGCACATTTGTGCAGTCTTATAAGAATCTTCACTTAGCACATTTTGGACTGCCAAATATACAAAGTTTCTTCATGCTGACAATGATGACTTTGATTAGACTACATGGATGGGCTGGCTGATTTGAATCTTTGTTGGTGCACATATAAAATGTTACATTTTCTCTCTTGGCTGCTAATATCTTGTGGATACTCAATGAAATTGCCTTTGTGAATCCATTCAAATGAGTAAGGTAAATGTCTTAAAATTTCGAACACTTTATTCCATACTTTTTTGGCCTAAAGTCTGCTTTTTATGCAGATGTTTCCTAAAATACTTTGTGGAATGGCAAACAGTGTAGACCCTGATCAGACTGCTCTTTCAGGAGCAGTCTGATCTGGGTCTGCACTGTTTGCATATGCCACTTTAGTCAGACACTCTGGTGTACAAAATTTAGGAGATTTACTGTACTCACACGATATGCTTTGGTACAAGAATAATCCTAAATTAACACCTTGTCTGGGCCAACCAGATTTTCTTACCTTCTTACAATTGATAGCCTGACATCTGAAAACTTTGTCCCCTGGGTCCATGATAGCAGCAAAATCACAGTGGGGACATCTGAAATAGACAAGAGCAGTCAAGGATATGATGCACGGCATGTGAAAAGTTTGTTTTTTTTATGCCACATGGCATAGCTTAAGATAAGGCACTTTTTTTTTCAACCAAAAGATATTGCTTGTCTTATTTCTCCATGAAAACATATGTTGTCAGTACTCATAAGAAGCACTTCCAATGAGTATCTATGACTTGTTTTTTGTGGACAAATAAGAAAAACATTATCTGCATACCCCTCTCTTCTGGAGCCATGTTGTGTGCTGAGGCCCTTCTAATGAGTCCCCACAACAGATGAGCCGGAGCACGACAAAACCCACAATAAGACTTGTGTGACAAGTGAAGACTCAGATCAGCCTGCGCATCCGTGCAGTCTGATCAGTCTTCACTGATCGCATGTGCCTTCTACAGCCTCTTGGCTATCCAAAGAGGGATAAATGAGAATTGCCATACTGGGTGAATGTACAGGTTGATCTGAGTCTTTGTTGGTCACGCAGATATTGTAGGTTTTATTGTGCCCTAGCTCTTACGTTTTTGTGGAGAAATAAGAAAAATATTTATCTAGATACTCTTTTATCTTTTATCTAGGGCTATGACACACAGACAATGATGGTCCAGAGCAGCCTGCACATTCATGCAGTCTTGTGATATATCAAGATATTTATTTTCAAAATTCTAAATTCTGGATTTGTTCACTGACAGCTAAATATTTCTTCATGTGTGGCTGTATGACCACTGGCCCCAGTATCTGATCAGTTCCGACATATCGAAACAAATTATATCTCTTGGTAGTATGATTTTCATAAGTTTCGTAAGTATAGCTCCATACAAAATGGTTGTACAGATAAATATTTTTGTATCTATATAAAGAAATGGGAGCTGTGACAAAGTTTATCAGTAAGCCTCTTTAGTTTTGTTTGCAAGCACCCTTTTTATTTTTTTTCCTTCACCATTCAATTTTAATTAAAGAAAAAGTAATACAAGCCATCGCACGACAAAGCCTACAATAAGTCTTGTGTGACCAGCGAAGACTCAGATCAGCCTGCGCATTCTCACTGTCTGATCAGTTTTCCCTGACTGCATGTGCCTTCTACAGCTTTCAGGCTATCAAAGAGAGATAAACGAGACCTTTGACCTACTGGGTGGATGTACAGGCTGATCTGAGTCTCTGCTGGCCACACAGGTCTTATTGTAGATTTTGTGGTGCACTGGCTCATACAATAATGATTGAAACTATCAATGGATATTGTCAACTATCTCTATGACCAAAGGCCCTGGCCCCAAGGTTATAAAAGTTTTCTCATGCTCAACTCAGCTGAGCATGAAATTTTCTCTGCTAATAAATATGAAAATGCCAACAATAGTTAGCATTGTCATATTTATTGGCAGAGAAAATTTCATACTCAGCAATATTAAGCAAGAAACAATTTTCAATTATTAGTAATTTGTGATTTATAAGCATGAAAAATTTCATGCTCAGCTGTGTTGAGCTTGAAAAAAATTTTATATTATAACCTCAGGGCCTGATTATAGGAAATGAATTTCATTTTTGTGGATTTTATTGATGTGTAAATGATAAATCACTCACAAACTGAATAAACCTATCTGGGCCCAGTTGTTCAAAGCATCGTTAGCTTAACAATCTCGTTGGTGGTCAAAATGTTAACTGCTCTAGTAAGTACAATACCTAATTCACAAGTATTTTTGCTGAAAAATGTGAGTAGCTTTTGCAAGCTACTCACATTTTTTCAGCAAAAATATTGGCATTTATGCCATATTTAATGATCAAAATTTTAACGGTACGTTAACTAACGACATCGTTCGTTTTGAACAACTGGGCCCTGTATGTTAAATCTGTAACTCGCCGGCATTTATAGGTTGATAAAATCCACAAAAATAAAAATCATTTTATTCAAACTAAGTCATATTTACCTTGAAAATATAAGTAGAACAGCTCATTTTAGAAATTTGCACAAAGATGATAAGATCTGGTTAGAATTTACTTGACAAGACCTGGTTAGAATTTACCTGACATGATCTGGTTAAAATTTACATGACAAGATCAGGTTAGGATTAACTTGACAAGATCTGGTTGAATTAACCTGACAAGATCTGGTTAGAATTTACCTGACAAGATCTGGTTAGAATTTACATAACAAGATCGGGTTAGAATTTACATAAAAAGATCTGGTTAGGATACCCTGACAAGATCTGGTAGGAATTAACCGGACAAGATCTGGTTGGAATTAACCTGACAAGATCTGCTGAGAATTTACATGACAAGATCTGGTTAGAATTTACCTGATAAGATCTGTTTAAAATTTACTTGACAAGACCTGCTTAGAATTTACAAGATCTGGTTAAAATTTACATGACAAGACCTGGTTAGGATTAACATGACAAGACCTGTTTAGAGTTTACCTGATAAGATCTAGTTAGAGTTTACCTGACAAGATCTAGTTAGAACTTACCTGACAAGGTCTCCTATATCTGCCAGATTAAGGTTCTCTTCCTTCAATCTATCTTCATACTTGTCCAGTATACTTGAGGGCAATGCTCTCTCCAACTGACCTGAGAGAAAACAAATACAACTAGATATATGTCCGTGGGACATGGATGCCCTCCCCTGACAATGACTGAAGCTTAACAGACATTTATATCATTAGAAGGGAGCACAAGTCACAGCTACAGATGAGGTGCCTCAATGATGGAGACGATCATTCAGGATAATTTTTGCAGCACAACATATCATGTGGGTACTTAAAAGGATTGCCTCAGACAGATAATTCCCATGAATACCAACAAGATATATTTTGGTGCAAAAATTACAAATGTTAGCTTCTGAACCCTTCCCTCACCTTGAACTAACATACTATTTTAATGATATGAGTGATTATATGAAGTTTCATGAAAATATCTTAATGGGTTATATAGGAATAACATAGATACATATACTGAGGGCTGATGCACAGATAGACACACAGACAGGGTAACAATAAACATCCTGGATACACAAGTTCAATCTGACTATATTCAAGGGTTGAGAAGATATAATGATGCAAAACTTACAACTAGTGTTAACAGAGAGACAGAAAGACAAAAACTATGTTCAGCCATGGCATATTTCGAATGCACAGGGGAGGTTTGTTTGTGTTGAGGTTTTACCGCCCAGTCAACCCAGTGGGGTCATGTCGACCGTGGTCAGTTTACCTAACCACACATTTACTGGGCAGGCTTAGTCCTCTAAGCGGTTAACCAGTATTGTGCACATTCTTTCACCAGAAACTGACAACTGCCCTTCTTGAAGGTACGGTGAATAAATAGTAACTTCTTTTTTTCTTCTTTTTTTTTTATTTTTTTTTTTTCAAATCTTTCATGATTTGTTGCTTTTTGGATAATTATTATTTTTTTTTTTCCAGGTTTCTGTACAAACAGAACTAAGGCAAGAGGCATACTTCAAGTAGGATATAATTTGGGCTGAGTATAAAGTGATTCAGTGAGTATGCATTATCCATGAGAGACCAAACTAATGCTTGCACATATACACACAACCATAATAACTGTCTCTTCTTGTCATGACTTATAAACATTACTTACTTTTAGGAAATGTAGTTTCACAACCATCAGTCATACATGTTAAATTGATCTGGAAAAAAAAAAAAAAAAAAAAAAAAAATGAAAATTAACAAATATGAACATGTGATTGAAATATAACAATTAATAGTTAACATCCAGTCCAATGAACCACAAGTATCATAGCAGAACGGCTAAGAGCCATATTTTCAATGGATTGTGCTATTCCGAATAAAAGCATGGTTTTTGGCACAGTTGTAGACCATGACCGACTAAGCATTTTTAGATATAGAACCACCTTGACAAATGTTCACTGCGCATGCGCAGTGCATTTTCGCGCAACCCGTTTTTGGTATAAACATGAAAATTGTGTAAGATACAACACCATGGCCTACCTTTTTATAAGAATAATGAAACTTGGTACAGTTGCATAGCTTGACTGACAAAGCGTTTCCAGATATACAGCTCACTTGGAAAATGTATATTGCGCATGCGCAGTCCATTTTTTGTTGAATGCGCGGTCCATTTTTGCTTGTTTTGGTCTGTTACCGAACATGCGTTGAATTGTAATAGGTGCAGTTAAACTATGATTTAAGCGGAAACGTTGTACCGTTCTTGAAACATTTTCATAAATAAACAACTGCATTAGAAATTATTAATTGCGCATGCGCAATGCCTTTTTGGCTGTTTACTATAAATAACATCACTATAAATGGTCATAAATGCAATAAATATGTTTTGCGTAGCTCTATAATTGCGGAACTTATCCAATTTGAGTGACTAAGAAAAGCCTGTCCAGGCAAAGGTTTATTTGTTTGTTTTCATGTAGGCTTTACGTCCCCGTCAAATTCTTATTTTAGGTCTCTTTGGAGACGTTGCTCCAGAAATTTGGGACGTTGTATTTACCACTGATGATGTCATGCCATTTCGCATTGGAAAACGAAAGTAGATTGAAATTTGACCGTGACGTCATCAATACGGTTACATCGTAGATGATACAGCCACGTGTTCAATCTTTCATTTGAGGTTTTTTCCACAAACTGAATTAGTAGAATCAATATGGCTAAACGCATTAAATTAGCTGAGGCGGCCTCACTTTCGCCGCCTGCTTCTTTCAGTGATTCGCATTCTAGTTCTGACTGGACAAAATGCATTATCTGTCAAGATGTGACAGTGAGCGCCTCGAGTGTCCAGCAGACTCAAAGAGAAAAGACGCAGGTGCGGGTTACAAGTCTTTTACAGAAAATCTAATGAGATTTTCGGATATTGACGAACTTCCAGTCAAGATCTCGTTAAAAAGACTTGATGATGGCGATGGTATAGAAGCAACCCTGCGTTGTCGAAAAGCCTCAAATCCTGTCGCTGCAAGTTTAATGCAACTAAATTGGAAAGGGCAGAAAAGCGCAGGTCTGACAATTTCAAGGAGTTGTTGGCGGGAAATATACACGGTCTCAGAAAAAAGCAAAAGTAGACATAAAAGTTGCATGTCTGTTCTGTGACCAGGTAATCCGTGACGAGGAAAGCCGTGAGGCAATGACATTCAACGTTAATTCTCGAGCTTTGGAAAGTGCTAGGCTTCTCGAAGACAAGGCTTTGCTTGCAAAGTTGAGTGCAGGTGATGTGATGGCACAGGAAGTCAAGTACCACCCGAAATGCCTTACTGGTCTTTATAACCGTGTTAGAAGTCTTGAGCGCAGCAAACGCGCAGCAGTAAGCAATGAAAATATGATTAACAGCTTGGCACTGGCAGAACTTGTTTCATATATAGAAGATGCTCGTACAGAGTCTTCAATAGCTCCTGTTTTTCAGCTGTCTGATCTGGTAACTCTTTATACATCTCGCATCAAAGAACTTGGTTTGAATGTAGAAAAACGAGTGCATTCTACCAAACTTAAAGACAGAATCTTAGCCAGCATTCCTGATCTAAAAGCTCATCCACAAGGAAAACAGGTTGTGTTAGCATTTGAATCCGACATAGGACATGTGTTGAGTGCTGCATGCGATATGGATTACGATAATGATGCTGTGGTTCTGGCAAAAGCAGCAAGGATTATCCGAAGGGATTTGTTTGATTTAAGGTCTTCCACAGATGAATTCAGTGGTAGTTTTGATGATGACTGTCAAACATCTTCTGTTCCCGTGTCTTTGTTAGGCTTAGTGCGCATGATACATGAAGGTCCGAATATCAAAGATCAGAACGCTCAATCAAACAATGCGCTTGCCATATCACAGCTTATTGCTTTCAACACAATAAAACGAAAATGAAAACAGACACATGAACGCCATACGTGATCCTCCGAAACGCCCCTTTCTATTTACCTTGGCCTGCTTTTGCATGCACATACACGAAAAAAAGACCTTGTCGACAAACTCTCTCACCTAGGTCTGTGTATTTCATATGATAGAGTACTTCAGTTGTCTGCAGACCTTGCAAATACATGTAGTGTTTGTAGACGTTTTGAGCAGGAGCAAGCTGTATGCCCACCGAAACTCAGAACAAACCTCTTCACAACAGCAGCTGTTGACAATATAGACCATAATCCGAGTTCAACAACAGCCACAGACTCGTTTCATGGAACTGGCATATCAATGTTTCAGCACCCAACAGCTGAAAATGAGGGCCAATCTCGTGATGTCGTAGTCATTGAAACATCCTCAACCAGCAAGGCCATTAACACATTACAAGAATCGTACACAACTGTACCGCCTTTGATTCTCCCATCATCTACTCCCGTGGTACCGCCCTAAAATGGTGATCTTATAGGAAACGGTATGTCTTTACCAAATGCCTTTCAATGCGAAAAAAGCTGGCTAGAAAATGTTTTCGAAAAACTGACGCAGGGCGACGTACAAAAGGATGAATACATATCTTGGGCAGCTTACCATGCCAGTTTACATAATGAGCTGTCTCAAAGTATCTCTTGGAGCTATGCTCCCATTGTTCAAGGAACAAGCTCACTCTCCTGCAATGATAAGGCACCCAATATGTGTTGTTAGAAAGGCAGTCCAATTTCTCAACCCCGGCCAAATTCCAGTTGTTACCTTTGATCAGCCCCTCTATGCCATTGCCAAACAAGTACAATGGAACTGGCCAGAGCAATTTGGTGAAGACCAATTTGTGGTGATGTTAGGAGGTCTTCATATCGAGATGGCAGCTTTCAAAGCCCTCGGTGGATGGCTGGATGGCAGTGGTTGGACAGATTGTCTTGTACAAGCAAGGGTTGCTAAAGTTGGTATGGCAGATTCTTTCCTTAAAGCCAGCCACATAACTAGGACTAGGCATGCTCAACAGGTAACAGCCGCTGCATTGTTTATTTTACAAAAACATGCATATGAAGAGTACAAGACTGCAGCCAGCCCCGATGACATGTTAGACTGATGGCTGGTGTTTGCAGCAGCAACAGGCTATCCCACAGTTTAAATACTGGAGTCTCACTCTCGAATTGATACTCACCATCTTGATTTTCGTCAGATCTCTCCGGACGTCCGATTTCGGTCTATACATCGACTCACTGACACAGCTTGCACCTTGGCTGTCAGCATTGGATCACACCAATTATGCAAGGTATTTACCAGTTCATATACGGGATATGATTGGTCTTGAATCAAAACATCCAGAAATCGCAAACGAGTTTAAGGCTGGCAAGTTTACGATTCAGAAAAGTCAGAGATTCTTTTCTGCAATCGCGATAGATCACGCACATGAACAAAACATCGCGTATGTCAAGGGGGATGGAGGAGCTGTGGGTTTAACAGAAAATCCCGGTGCACTCCGTCGATGGATGCTGGCGGGTCCAGAGATCACAAGAATAATTGCTGAATTTGAAGACCAGCTAACGACCGAAGATGTCGATGAAACACGTCACCATGAACAACAGGGAGCCGTTCAGAAAACATTCTTTGAACAAGTGACTGCTTTGGTATCCTACTTAGAAGAATCTGGTAATCCATTTCTGGAAGCAAGTAGTGATATAATATCTCTTGACATGAAAGATATTGCTGACTCAGCCATGCGGAAAACTGCAGATGAAATCAAACGAATCGGTCAGGAGCAGTTTGATACATTTGTTGAGGAGAGGCTCTTTCACAGAACGACGCCACTGTATGACAGTATACCGAGAAATAAGTTGGTACTATTTAACAGTCAGGATAAGAAGGTGCAACCGAAAGGCAAAACTGAGCTTGCCCTTGCCAAGAATGACACTGCTCTATTTTCCAAACTATACATCGGATGTCAGCATTGAGGTGGTGATGTTGATGAATTCTTCAAACACGAGAACCAAGCCTTTCCACCATCTTTGTCTGACTCTGGAAAATTACGATTCTCTGCAAAATCAGATTTACTTGTCTGTTTTGAGACACTTGTCCCTTTTGTGACAGAATCTCCTCAGGAAATAAGTGCAATCATTTTAGATGGGGCCGCAATTGTTCAGATGCTCAAACCTATTGGAGTTACCACATCTGAACAGTATGCCCAAGATATTTTCAAACCATATATCATGTCGCAACTAAATGCAGTTGACCGATTAGATATCGTCTGGGACACATATAAAGTTGACAGTTTGAAGTCCTCAACACGAGAGAAGCGTGGAAAAGGGATCCGTCGGAGGGTTACCCCGTCAACAGCCATTCCAAAGAACTGGCAAGATTTCTTGCGCATTGATGACAATAAAGAAGAATTATTCCACTATCTCTCACAGGTTTCTTCTGCTTGGGCGTCCGATTCAAACAAGGAGATCGTGGTCACAGACGGTATTGAAGTGTTAGTTTCTCCAGTTCGAGATACAACATCGCTTGCTCCATGTTTGCATGAAGAGGCAGACACAAGGATGTTTGTTCATGCTGCAGATGCAGCGAGCAGAGGGCATAAGAAAATGATTGTTCGCACTGTTGATACAGATGTTGTAGTGCTAGCTGTGTCTGTCTATGAACAACTTGGAATAGATGAACTTTGGCTTGACTTTGGTGTTGGAAAACATCGAAAATACATTGCATCTCATTTAGTGGCACAAGCGATAGGAAGAAGGAAATCTAAATGTCTTCCATTCTTCCACGCGCTAACAGGCTGTGACACGACCTCTTCCTTCCTTGGCCATGGTAAACGGAGTGCTTGGGAAACTTGGGTAAGCTTCCCTGAAGCATCAGAAAGCTTTGAGCAACTATGCAAAGCTCCAGAAAGGCCATCTACAGCTTGTTTATCAAGCATTGAACGTTTCGTCATACTACTGTATGACGGAACAAGTACTTGCACAAGTATTGACTTTGCTAGAAAGCAATTATTTACAAAGAAGGGTCGATCAACGGAAAGGCTTCCTCCTACGCAAGCAGCATTGCACCAACATATTCTGAGAGCAGCGTATCAGGGAGGCCATATCTGGGGCAAGTGCTGAATCTCTCGCCAGCATTACCAAGTCCAGATGAGTGGGGTTGGATGAAACAGGAAACTGGATTGTTTTGTCCACTATGGACCACAATTCCACAGGCATCATTAACTTCACTTGAATTAGTAAGGTGTGGCTGTCTCCAGGGTTGCAAAACTAAGCGTTGTAAGTGCAACAAAGCAGCCCTGCAATGCACGGCTCTTTGTGCCTGTGACGGTGGCTGTGATAGTTAAGGTAACTGCCATTAGGTTTTTGCCTTTCTGTGGCTATGTCTATCTAAGCACAAAATCAAAAACAGTTTCTGAAGCGCAAAACAAATTTCAGAAGTTTCATGTACTTTTTTCTGCGCATGCGCAACCCAAAAACGTCGGGGGACCAAACTAAGTGCGTGTTTATTCGTGTTGTTGTAAATGATCTCCAAAAATATAACAGGCACAATTTTATGAAATGATCAAATCAGATATTCTTAGACATTAGGAAGTTCAAAGTCGCGAGTTTAGGTGCAAAAGTTGATGAAACCATTGGTGATTGAAATGTAATGTTTTGCGCATGCGCATACATACATTGTTAGTCAGTGTCCTGTTTCCATTTTCCATCTACTGTAACTCGTAAAGCTGTAAGGATGGGCATCATGTAAAACATGTATATCTGTTTAAAAGAAGGCACGCATTTGTTCCATTGATCAGTAAAACGCAGGAGAAATTATACACTAAACCGGAAGTAGGTTTTTGCGCATGCGCAGAACTATCCATTATTGTCAGGGAAATAATTATAAGGTATATGAAGGCATAATGCACCCTTTGAGTCAAATTTATTGACACCAGTTGCAAGTATTTACCAGTTTACTCAAACTGTATACACCGGAAGTGAATTTTACTTCGCGCATGCGCAGAGGAAATTTGTCAAGGTGGTATTATATCAGAAAATCATCGGCTTAGCAACCTTAACAATTGTGGAAAGTTTCATGCTTGTATCCGGAATAGCACAATCTTGGCTCTTAGCCGCTCAGCTATCAGGGCAATATCATTTTGAAAATTACAGAAAATATCCTAAAATTTCGCACTCTTTATTTCATACTTTTCTTGCCTAAAGTCTGCTTTTTATGCAGAGTAGACCCTAATCAGACTGCTCCTGCATCCATGTAGTCTAATCAGGGCCTTCACTGTCTGCTAACAGACTCATTGGATACTACAGAATGTATGAATGGAGATCAAAGGCCCAAATGATACTTTGCGCATGAGCAGGATGATCTGAATCTGTGCATTTCGCTCATATTCGAAGACACTTTTCTGCTTGATGCTGCCCATTTATTCCTGTTGATACTCATATTTAAGGTAAATATTGTAACATAATGCCTCCAAGGAAATATAGATCTAATCATTTGCAAGCAATGTAAAGCCAGATTGGGTTGACATCACTTGGAGGGGCCAATGTACAGTTTAATCTTCCAAGTTTTCTGGACAAAAATAAGCAGACTATTTCAGTGAACATTTTTGGGACACATCACAAGATAGTCAAATGAGCTTCTTCAAATTTTAGGATAAGTACTCTAAGGAGTTCAATAAGTAACTCTAAGGAGTTCAATAAGTAAGTAAGTAAGTAAGTAAATAAGTAAGTAAATATTTATTTATGGAAGGTTACAACATTTAGTGCAAACAAAAATACATGTAATAGCTAATCTTCCATGAGGCCCTCACTATTTACATATATAAACACATATACAAATAAATGGAATACACACTGACAATTTTTCAGATATTGTAATCATGTGCCAGTTTGGGGTCATAATTTAAGAAATAAGGACACCAGCTTTACAATAATCTTCCATCACAATAATTTTTCATGTATGGCATAGCTTACATAACAAAAAGCAATAGATCCGGTGAAATATTGTATGGTAAGGTACCATTAATGCAGACAGATTAAGTGGCTGATTATTCAGGGCAATTATGGTAATCTTGACCCTGCTCCAAGTGAAGTTAGCAGATGGCAAATTTCTTTCCAAAGATTATTCTAAATGGAAAATGAAGCTCTTCTTTCAGGGCAAATAGGAAACTGTTTTCAAAGATCCATGCGTTTGATGATGATTTGGTGTGCATGTCCCTTTCAACGTTATTTAAGTCATATCAAGACAATAGAAGGGTAATAATGAAAGGCTCTGCACAATAAATCGCCGTAGAGTCATGAGCTGCCACTCATATCTAAACTCTCATTTTATCTGCAAAATTAAGCTTACATAGCTCCAGTTAAGACAAAAGTAAAGGGTACTCATATGGGCCTTGGTGATGAGTTTCTAACGAGTACCCAAATCATATGAGCCTCAACATCAAAACATAAACCTTCTGACATGTGTGCCCAGTGAGGATTCAGATCAGACTGCGCATTTGCGCAGTCTGATCTGAATCCTCACTGGGCAAATTATGGATAGCCAAAGACGAAAGTTTCTTCAAGTGGAGAATGAAGACTCTGATCAAACTTCACAGCTGATTTCAGTCCTAGTTGGGCACACATGTCAGGAGGTACATTTACTCGTGCTACAGCTCATATGAGAAAAACAGCTATATCTGGAGCTATGACTGAATTTCTACCAACCTTTCCATGACCATAGACAGATTCCTTGGCATACTGATGAAGGCATGACTGACAGAAGAGATGACCATCGTAACACTGTATCATACTCTCAAAGGGATATTCTCCAAAACAACAACCACATTCTATCATCTGACCCATCTCTTCATACTCCTGTTCATTTAGCCCCATAGCTATCTGGTAATCAGCCTCCTACAATGTTATGGTAACTGTTGTAAAATTTCCTACACCAAAGTTGCTGACAAAATGGCATATACAAACAGTGCAGACCCAGATCAGACTACTCCTGAGCAGTCTGATCAGGGTCTACACTGTTTACTATTCCACTAATTCATAAGTTTTTTGTTGTTTTTTTCCTTAAAAACAAGGCATGACATTCAATTCAAATTGTCTCCAATGCTTTCAAGAAAATAAACAAGAACAGTGTTTTCAGGGAAAACAAATATCACCCCATGAATTTTTAGTTTTTCTACTGCCGTGACCTTGAAAATTAGGTCAAGACTAGAAAAGGTTTTCTGGAAAAAAAAAACCCAAAAAACAAATGTCCCCCCCCCCTCCCCCCCCCCACTCCAATCCCGCCAGAGTTGTCATTCTTGTACGCAACATGTCGTCTAGTCCTGTTCTACATTTGTACCAAGCATCATCAAAATATTCCGTAGGGTATTCATGTTACAGAGCAGAGACAAGAAATCAAATTCAAACACAAGAAGGGGAGATAACTCCAAAAGTAAAAAAAGCCAAAGTTGTCATTCTTGTATGTGACATGTCCTCTGGTCCTGTTCTTCATTACTACAACAAAGGGAGATAACAGCAAAAGTAAGGAAGGCGGAGTTGTCATTCTTGTGAGGAACACGTCGTCTTGTCCTATTCTACAGTTCTACAAGGTATCATCAAAATATTCTGAAGGGTATTCCAGTTACAGAGCAGACTAGAAATCTATTTCAAACAAAATAACAGGAGACAACTCCAAAAGTAAGAAAGCCAGAGTAGTCATTCTTGTATGTGACACGTCATCTGGTCCTGTTCTACACTTCTATCAAGTATCATAAAAATATTCCAAAGGGTCTTTGACTTACAGAGTGGACACAAAATCAATGGATTATCACTGTCAAATATAACAAAGAGAGATAACGCCAAAAGTAAGAAAGCCAGAGTTGTCATTCTTGTACGCGACACATCGTCTGGTCCTGTTCTATATTTCTACCAATTATCATAAAAATATTCCAAAGGGTCTTTGACTTACAAAGCGGACACGAAATCAATGGTTTATCACTGTCAAATATAACAAAGGGAGATAACACCAAAAGTAAGAAAGGCAGAGTTGTCATTTTTGTACGCGACGCATTGTCTGGTCCTGTTCTACATTTCTGGCAAGTACCATCGAAATATTCCAAAGGATATTCGAGTTACAGAGTGGACACAAAATCGTTTTCAAATAAAACAAAGGGTGATAACTCCAAAGTAAGAAAGGCAGAGTTGTCATTCTTGTATGCGACACGTCGTCTGGTCCTGTTCTACATTTCTACCAAGTATCATCAAAATATTCCAAAGGGTATTCAAGTTACAGAGCGGACAAGACATTTTACGCTGACGCTGACGCCAATGGGATCCGTCCCAAAAACAGTATGTCCCCCCACCCTAACACACACACACCCTTTGGTAGGGGGGAGGGGGGGACATAATAACCAAATCTAATCAGTTCTGTATTATGTCCCAATTATATATCCATGAAAATCTGGTAAGAATCCAACCCAGGGAGACAATTTCTTCAGTAGATGGAGGATGGATGGGTGCAGGATTTAAAAAAAAAAAGAACTAGAAATCTGTTTTCAAAGAAAACATGTCCCCCCGTCCCTATCCCAACATTCTAAGTCATGTGCTGATCCTGAAAATGAGGTCAAGATCACCAAAATCTAATCAATTCTTCACACTGTCCCAGTAATGTCTCTAAGCAAGTATGGCCTAAATCCATCCATCAGTTCAGGACAGAGAGTGCACAAAGCTGCTTTAGGGAAAATTAAGAGAATCTTGGGAATACTATGATCATGAAAATAATGTCAAGGTCACCAAACTCTAAACAGCTCTTAATCATGTCTCAAAAATAAATCTTTGCAAGTTTGACAAAAATCTTTCATTTGGTCTATAAAATAGTGTGCACATAAGACTGTCACTCCAACACCAACAGGATCTGGTTTGAAAACTATATGTCTGCCTCCATCACCCGAATATGTTTTTTTGGGGCAAATTTCCGACAAGAAAAAAAGAAAATAATAAATAAAAAAAAGGTGTGTATAACCTACAGAGGAGTGCAACCTGCAAATGCACCATTGGACATTAACACTCAGCAAAGACTGATCAGCTAGCAAATATGCACAATCTAATAAGAATCTTTGTTGGGCACCCTTTGGATCAGCAAAGATCCAAATTTCTTCATTTGGACAGAGAGGACTAATCAAAATGGACTTATAAGCAGGTTTATTTGAGTTTTCACGTGGTACAAATATACTGTTAGTAACTGTGTCGTCAAGTAAGCACCTGTAGTTATTGGTAAACTGGCTTAAATACACAGTGAACAGAAAAGCAAGTCACCAAGAGATTGCCATAAAGTGGCCAAAATCCTCCACTGTATGTGGCAAGGGCAGATAACTCAAAAAGAGGGCAATATTGTCATGCTTGACTGTAACAAATTGGCACATAAAGCTTAGTGTGTGTGAAGCTTCATAAAAATATTCCAGAGGGTTAATGAGTTACATGAGAAGTGTAAAGGAACCACGGACAGAATTATGAAATCGTACTATTACCAACGTCCCCTGCTTCACCTGGGGCAGGGGACAAATGAACCAATAAACATGGATCAAGGTCAGACAATGATGGTGGACTTCAGTTGCTCCTTAAAAATGCGGTCCAAGTATCAAAACCCTGGCTCCAACTGTCAAGGAATACAAGATTCTTTTGTTTTTGTTTTGTGTTGAAGTTTTAAGGCCCAGTCAACCCAATGGCGTCATTTCGAGCTTGGTCAGTTTACCTCACCACACTTTTACTGGGCAGGCTTAGTCCTCTATTTCTCCATGAAATCATGTTGTGGGTACTCACTGAGGTGCTTCTGGTGAGTACCACAAGTGACAACATGCTTTCTTAGAGAAATATGAAAACATATCAATACTTTTTAAATAAAAAAAAGGATCTTATTTAGAGCTATGGACTGGCATACACACAAGGCCCTTTTTGCATGACATTTTTGATTGTGTTGGGGTTTAACGACACGTCAACCCTTGAGGGTCATTTTGTGTCGTCTCCCAGAGAAAGGGAGAAAAGAGATAGAAGAGAGAGTAGAGGAGATAAAAGAGAGGGACAGGGAAGAAAGAGGAACAGGAATGAAAGTGAAGAAACAGAAGAAATAAAAACATTCCCCCTCTACCCTTACCCACTACAAGGATAGCAGGCCTTGCCCAACTGTAAGCCAATATCAGTTGGACGCCCCGGTGATGTAAGATACACAGCACCTTCGCACCACCCGACCACCCCCTTTTTTGCATGACATAACTGTAACAGTCAGGTCTGACAGTGGAAGAGATTACCAATAAGGAAATCAACTAAGCAAGCCTAAAGGTTACTTTTCTTTTCACCCTTTCACCCTTGAGTTTCTGAAAGTGATTCTTCTCTCTTTGAATCTGGACATGTCCACTGCTGTGAATAGAGGTGTCAGTCAAAAAAAAAAAAAGAATGGTAAACAGTATGGATCATGATGAGATGGCTTATGAGCTGTTTCATTTGGATCTGATTGCAATGGTATCTGGCACAAACTACCAGGATTAAGGGATTAAACTCTAGTAGAAATAAAATACTTGCCCTACAAAGCTCCGACTCTCTTTTTACAATGAACTCTAATTCTTGCTGCAGGATGGGATGAAGTTTATTATAGCCAGGGGACTGAGCAGGTCTTCGGTTCTTCAACAAAATAATTTTCAGATCTTTTGTTTCTGTACCTGTCATTAAATACACATGTATATAGATTTAAGCAAGTATTCTTCAGTTACATACCGTATTTTAACCCTACTCTTGCTGAACATGACATGCTCTGTCTTAGCAAACAGTGTAGATCCAGGAGATCTGAAGAAGCTAACTGATCTGGATCTGCACTGTTTGTCATTAAATATATGAATTTCTATCAAGATCAAGTAATCTGACTGGCTGGAAAATTAGAAGTGGGCGTGGCATCTTAATCTATTCAGCATGACAAGGGTTATACCCACTTCCTACTTTATCACGGGATTTGCATATCTCCCAATTTCTCATCTGCTAGTCCCCCTATCGGTTGTTTATATTAGTTTCATTTCAGGACGTCAAACTACTGAGTGCAAAAGAAAAACAAAATGGACAAATATCTAGGATATTGGTGCGTAAGATTCTATTTATATTAAAGTTGTGTAGAACTTACTTTTGTGCATCTTCTGTATACCCACCTGCCCTTAAAAGTCCATATAAATTTCTTTTTAGGTCATTGTTTTTATTTTTCTACACTGGGAACAGACGACTGTCTGAGAGTTGTCGCTCTTACTGAAAGTCACGTTACTACCATATATGGAAAGTCCGTCCTAGCATCCCAAAATGAGGGAACCAATTAACAATATTGCAATTTGTATAGAGGAGTTCACCCCAGCTTAGAGTCTCAATTTGAATGGTTGTCTTACTCAGTTTGACGTTGTGTTTCGGTAATTTTTCTCAAACCGGCTGAGTGTGATGTTTGTTCCCACTGGACACATCTTCAGTTTTGTTCTAAAGTTAAAGTTATAAGGAAGTGTAATGGATTTACCTGTCCCCACTGGAAAGGAAATTCACAGAAAAACTGTCTTTCTGTGATGTATTTTGTAGATAGCAACTTGTTGCTTTTGTGTTAAGATTACCAAAGTTTTAAAGTTGTGACTGAAATTCCAAAGTTGGCGTTTAGTGGCACAATGGTTTCTGAATACTTATGAAGAATTTTAAATCAACTGGCTGCCAATTACTAAAATCAATTTCAATTTAATTGAACCCCGTGATAAAGAAGGGCGGCCTGGTGACGTCACTATAACTCACATAGCGTACAAAACCAATGTATCTAAAAAATCTGACAAGCAGATTTGAAATATGTTTTATGCAGGATTGTTTAGAAAGGATTGAACTACATACAAAATGACTTAATGAAAGGTACAGTGTCTTCTTCTCTTAATTTTTCTATGAGTCGTAAGGGGCGCGATAAAGTAAGACGCCTGGCTAATACCATAAGTATTGGGACACCTTATCTTCTTACCATACTTTTCCTAAATTTTGAAATAGTCCATTCTAATGTCTGCTGATGTATCTAAAATATTGCTGTATTTGTGGCAAACAGTGGAGACTGATCAGACACTGCATTCTGTGGTGTCTGATCGGCTCTACACTGTTTGCAAAGGCCTGTCCGACCCAATACTTAGAGTTATTACGGTAGCGCTAGTTTGTGTTGAGGTTATATGGCCCAGTCAACCCAATGGGGTCATGTCGAGCCTGGTCACTTTACCTAATCACACTTTTAGTGGGCAGCCTTAGTCCTCTAAGCAGTTAATCAGTATTATGCACATTTTTTCACCAGAAACTGACAACTGCCCTTCTTGAATCAGCAGAAGGGAGAGAATGACCACAGAAAATATTTCATGATCAATCTCCACGAAAGAATGTTGCCAACGTGGCGGGGATCGAACACAATAGCTCTAGATACAAAAGGAATTCAAATGACTATTTTTCTTATTCTTGTACAAAAGAAAACATTGTGAATACTCATTAAACTTGCACCCTGAGATGATTTAAATGAGAACTATACAGTTTTCATGAAAAAAAAAAAAAAAATACGGAAAACAGCAAAATTTTTGGTTGAGGCAAAGTATCTTATCTAGTTCTATATATTATTTGATCTATCTCCCCGAAAGTTATGTTGCTGAACTAGGTTCAAATCCATGACCCCTGGATCTGCAGTCAGACTCGCACCCGACTGTGCTAAGGAGTATGGTAAGGTTAGGTATGGTGGGTAGCATTATTTTGCAAAAGTGTTAGTCTAATACAGGGTGTTCAGTTTACACTAAATTTTTAGCAGCTGAAATTTTGAAATATTTTTTTCTTATTTTTCGGCTTAAAGCTTGACATTTCAAGTGAACTGTCTCCATAGCTTGAAATCAAGACTTATTTCCTGGGGAGATTATACATTTGTCATTTGCTACTTTAATAAAATGTCAAACCTTAATTTGGGCAAATTTGAAAAATATTACGTCATCTGATATAATCTTGTTCAGTACAAAAAGAGTTAAAATAGATTCGATTCCAATGTAGAAAGAGCTAAAAGATTTTTGTAAACATTATGGAAACAGAATGTTTAACCCTTGTCCTGCTGAATAAATTAAGATGCATGCCCTTTCAAATTTTCAGCCAATCAGATTACTTGATCCTGACTGTTGATATAAATTCACATACTGAATGACAAATAGTGCAGATCTACACTGTTTGCAAAGGCAGGGCATAGCCGGTTTCAGCAGGACCAAGGTCAAAACAGATTCAATTCTAATACTGAAAGTGCTAAAAAATTTTGTAAACATTGTAGAAACAGACTGTTTAATGGGAATGGATATACTTTGGGAGAAAACTCTGGCAAAACATGTTTTTGCCACACTTCTGATAAAAGAGCAGCTTCGTGGGCCCAGTTGTTCAAACATTGTTAGCTTAACAAACTTGTTAGTGGTCAAAATGTTAACTGCTCTAATAAGTACAATATCTAATTCACAGGTATTTTTGCTGAAAAAATATTGGCATATATGCCATATTTAATGATCAAAGTTTTAACGATTAGTTAACTAATGTCATTGTTAGTTTTTAACAACTGGGCCCTGGTGAGCAAGAAAGAAGACAGGAAGCCACAACAATTATCTCCCTTGTAAAGGCTTCTGGAGAACCTAACAAGAGTATCAAATCCCCATAACTTTTCAACTTCTGAAGGCAAAATCAGCAGACTACAAATAAATAATAATTTTTCTTTTTGTTTTCCCCCCAAGGAAAAATATGCAGAGGTGTAACATTCCTTCAGACTTACTTGCTCTTATGGTCTAAAGTTTTCATTTAGATGCTAAAAAAGAAGAAAAAGTGAAGAAAGTTCTGAAAAAATCACTCACCCTGCCTTAAAATTTACTTGCAAATGCCAGCCGGCAAGTGGAATTTTACATCCCTAAAATATGGCTTTGAATTCCGTTCAAATCATATTCTTTGGAGACAGTTCAAAGACATGCCAACCTGTCTTCTTGATAAAATATTCAAGCTTTTACACTAAAAAGTTGTGTTTAGAAGGTTAAGCATTTTCTGCTATTAGTTACTTGTAAATTTTCTTTAACGCTCTAATAATCACAGCTAATCCAGATAAGAGGGACTATCAAGATAATATTTTTCTTATTTCTCTATGAAAACAAGTAGTGGGTACTCATTTAAAGAGCCTCAGTGAAGTGCTTCTAGTGAGTATCCACGTTATTTCTCCACAAAAACTGTTCTGGGTACTCATTAGAAGCATCTCAGCAAGACATTTTAAATGAGTACCAACAACGTGTTTTCTTAGAGAAATAAAAAAAATAAATCAATATTTTTTGTTGAAAAAAAAAATTGCCTTATGTAGAGCTATGAATAATACATACCCACTTCTATTTTTGTTTTTATTTCCTTGCCACTGTATCTCACTAGTGATTCTGGGACACCTGTAAACCAAACCTTAGACTATTTTTATCCTATTTACCTTAACCTTTACTACTCTCTGGGCTAATTCAGCAGATGAACGATTTTCATAATATTTTTCTTTATTTTTCCTTGAAAACAGGATTTGACATTTCATGCAAATCTTCTCCATTGGAGACAATTTGCATGAAATGTCAAAACCTGTTTTCTGGAAAAATAAGAAAAAATGTTATGAAACTTGGAGGGAAGGGGTCCAACCCACAACCTCCTGATCACCAGTTGGTCGCGCATCCAATGAGCCATTGAGGCCGGCTTTAAATGCTCAGAACATTATTGTTTGAGTCAAGATTTACATACCAGTCAATAATCTTTCAGTCATGGTGTGATGGTGTCCCGATAAGGTGGTGGGAACAAATGTCATTTTACTAAAGAATCACAGCCTTGACACGTTGATGTGATACTATCACCAGTCACATTATAGTGATGCTTGTGCAACTAGTCCTGCCTCTTCTTATACATAAATGCAGCTAGTATATGTACCAGTTCTTAGAGTCTTAGGTATGACT